>SSNS01000182.1:342350-493423 GCA_006937985.1 Aphyosemion australe | reverse complement strand
CACACATTGGATTTGGTGCTGACGCTTGGATTGGAGATTTGTATTAATGACATTCCAAACCTGCAAATGTCCGACCACTTTCCTGTCATATTTTCAATTATGGTTCGTGATGTGGTAGAGCGCCCCCTTCCTGGAAAGTTTGGTCGTGTTTACAATTCTTCCACTATTTCTTTGTTTTCGGCTGCCTTTAGTGAATCTGAAATAAACCATCCCAGTTCTGATTGTACTGAGGACCTGATGGACTTGTTTAACTCTACCTGTGAAGGGATTTTGGACAAAATTGCTCCTGTCAGACCTTTCCGCAGTAGGCCAGCATCGGAGCCATGGCTTAATGAGCATACACGTGCTATTAGGCGTGACTGTCGGCGTGCAGAAAGAAGATGGAAGAAGGACGGGTTACATGTATCATTACAGATATTGAGGAGTTGTCTCCTCTCTTATCAGACAGCCATTAAGGCAGCAAAAACGGCTTACATGTCAAACTTGGTTTCCTCTAATTATCATAGGCCTCAAGTACTTTTTAATGTGCTTAACAGAATTGTTAATCCTTGTGGAAACACTGGTGTGGTACCTTCTAAGAGCCTGTGTGATGATTTTCTTTTATTTTTCTCTGACAAGGTTGCTAACGTGAGGTCCTCTGTGCCTTTAGCTTCTGACACAGACCCTAGTGTTTGTTCTGCATGCTCTGCTGTCTTTGAGCAGTTTGAGCCTGTCTTTCTAGATGACCTTCATGATGTGGTTTACCAATTGAAGCCATCCTATTGCCCTACTGACTTTATACTGCCTAGCCTTTATCGAACTCTGTTTGACACAATGGGCCCATTTATTTTGAGGATAATAAATTCCTCACTTGTTACTGGTTGTGTCCCAGACTATTTTAAAGGTGCCACAATTCAGCCATTGTTAAAGAAGCCCAGTTTGGACCCAACTGTACTGTCAAACTATAGACCAATCTCAAAGCTTCCTTTTCTTTCTAAGGTGCTAGAAAAGGTTGTTTATTTACAACTCCTGGAATATGTTGAGTATAACGGCATAACTGAGAAGTTTCAGTCAGGTTTTAAACCACGCCACAGTACTGAATCAGCACTTCTTAGAGTTTTTAATGACCTGTTTTTAACCACAGACTCAGGAAATATTGCAGCTCTTTTATTGTTTGATCTGACAGCTGCTTTTGACACTGTAGACCATGGTATTCTGCTCTCTCGGCTAGAAACCTACGTTGGTCTCAAGGGCACCGTCCTACAATGGTTCCGGTCATATCTGTCTGGCAGGTCGTATCGTGTGGAAGTTGGCCCTTTTAGCTCTGACTATTCTCCTCTCAGCTGTGGTGTGCCCCAAGGTTCAATTCTTGGACCGGCTCTTTTTGCACTTTATTTGCTGCCTCTGGGTTCCATTTTCAAGAAGCATAAAATTGCTTTTCATTGTTTTGCAGATGATCTGCAAATTTATCTGCCATTGCAAGTAGGAGCTGACTCTCTTGCATCACTGACTAATTGCTTGAATGATGTTAAGCAGTGGATGGCCCTCAACTTCTTGAAATTAAATGATGACAAAACTGAAATTGTGGTTTTTGGTTGCCCAGGATCTCCAGAGGCTGTTTCTCGCCTCATGGGTTCTTTGGCACCTTACTGTAAACCCCATGTTAAAAACCTGGGTGTGTTTATTGATGGCTCTTTTAAATTAACAAGGCAAGTCAGTGCAGTGGTTCAGTCCTGTTTCTTCCATTTGAGACAGCTTGCTAAGGTGAAACCCTATCTCCCACCGAATATGTTTGAACAGGTGATCCACCTTTTTATTTCCTGCAGACTTGATTACTGCAACTCCTTGTACTGTGGTCTTGAGCAGTCGTCCATTCACCGGCTTCAATTGGTCCAGAATGCGGCTGCTCGTTTATTAACACACATAGGACGTAGGGAGCACATCACCCCAGTGCTGGAGTCCTTGCACTGGCTTCCCGTATTTTATAGGATCCAGTTTAAACTTCTGTTGTTTGTTTTTAAGTCGCTGAATGGTTCTGCCCCTTCTTATCTATCTGAGCTTTTAGAAGTTCATGCCCCTCCAAGAGCCTTGAGATCTGGCACTCAGAAACTTCTGGTGGTCCCTAGAACGAAGCTGAAGTCCCGTGGTGATCGGGCTTTTTCTGTGGCAGGCCCCAGACTGTGGAACAGACTTCCTGCAAATGTTAGGGCTGCTCAGACTCTGAGTCATTTCAAGATTTTGTTAAAGACGCATTTTTATGAGCTGGCTTTTGATTAGTAACAAATGAGGTGTTTTTTTTGTTTTTTTTTTTACCTCTTTTAGCCTTGTTTTGCGTCATTTTAGGTTGTCCATGATGGTTTTTTATCAGGGATTGTCCTGGACATTTTGATTCATTTATTTTAATCTTATTTTATATTTTAATATAGTCGCTTTGTTTTATTGAATTTTTATTATTTTTAACTCTTTTACTGTGATTTGTTTTTATGCTGTGAAGCACTTTGGTCAGCAACTGCTGTTTTAATTGTGCTATATAAATAAACTTGACCTTGACCTTGACCTTCTGTCATTTCTGTGTTAGTTTGTGACACAAGTCCATCTTTAAGCCTTTATTAGGTGTTTACATCAGCATATAGTAACACTCCATGATGCTGAGGAGACGAGTTTAAGGTTTTAAACAGGTGCGTGTTATTACCTGAGCCTTCACTGTAGTCAGATTCGTCACAGATAAGAGACTTTCCTTCACGTTTCCTGAGGACATAACAAACACGCGTGTTACAGTGTTTTGTTTAATCTAGGTTACACCATCATATACTCACTGTTGTACTTAAAAATGCCTAGTTAGCTAATATGCTAATTGTAATATATGTTTAGAAAATAAGATATTTTATGGCACCATAAAGGAGATAAATGGGTTTAACCAGAAATGCTAAAAGGTCTGTATTTATATAACCCCCCAAGGCGCTTTAGGACTAACCAGTCACTCATCCATTCACACACACTAGTGATGAGTTATATTATTATTAATAATAATGGATTGGATTTATACAGCGCTTTTCTAGACACTCAAAGAGCTCACCATTATTCACACACTCTCACATTCACACACTTCCGATGATGGTAAGCTACTATGTAGCCACAGCCACCCTGGGGCGGCCTGACAGAGGCGAGGCTGCCATTTTGCACCATCCGCCCCTCTGACCACCACCAACACAGGCAAGTCAAGGACACAGCAGCAGAATACCGCTGGTGGGAGCTGGAATCAATCCCGCAATCCTCCGATCACGAGGCAACCCATGCTACCTCCTGAGCTACTGCTGCCCTGGGGCACACTGAAAGGAGCCACCGGTCCGACCACCACCACCAGCAGGTAAAGAGGATGAAGTGTCTTGCTCAAGGTCACAACGAATGTGACAGACTGAGCAGGGCTCAAACCTGCAACCCTCCAGTTATGGGGCAGACACTTAACTCCTCTGCCGCTGTTGCTCCAAGAAAACTTCATGCATTTGGTCAGTAGGTATTACTCTCATTGTATTTCTATTTGATGTTCAGTTTCTCCAGAGGGGGAAAACAAACTAATGAACTGGATCAGGACCCCCATGTCTCCCAAACCCACCTCAGGACTTTTCTCTTGATGAAGCGTCTCAGCTGCAGTTCTGAGGAAGAGGAAAAGCTGTCTGACAGCAGAGACTCCAGGGTGTCTTCAGCATCCGGCGCCACCTGCAGTCTGCTACAAGGACTTGGAGGAAGCTGGAGCTTTGGAGCCACAGAGTGATGAGCGTACGAGTCACAGCATCCCTGCTGCCAACCATAGTTTCTATTCTCACAAGTGGTGAGCCGCTGTGTATCAAATAAAATGTATTAATTACATTTGTTTGATGTAAAAGAGTGATTTACATCTGTTGGCGATAGAAAACTCAAAGTAATGACTGAAAGAGACAGAGAGAATGAGAGGGTACTCCAGCCACCTTTCTGTCAGGGTCTCTTTTCTCTGTGTGTAAAAAAAATCCTTTTCCTGAACCGTCAAATGGATTTACTGTGAAGACACAAATGATCCAAGAATTCATCTCAATTAAAAAAAAGATTCAGATCTCTTACATTTAACCCATAACATTAATTTAAAAACAAAAATTAATTGTTCGCTAAGTGTTCCGACCTTTTTCTTTGATGTAAGCAGGAGGACTTGGCTGGGAAGTAGCTGACTGAGCTTTGGTGCTCATCAGAGTCGTGGGGGCCAGGTTCTCACACTGGCCATGTCGTATCAGGTCATCCAGATCTGACACACACACACACACACACACACACACACACACACACACACACACACACACACACACACACGTAAATAAGGGTAAAACTAAAAGAGTAAAATGATCTTGTTTCTTTATAAAATCAAAACAAACACATGTTGGCATTAGAACATGGTTTTAACCTGTGGGACAGGTGTGGGTCTAACCTTGCTTAAACTCAAGGAGCCTGTGTTTGGGGATGTTCTTATAGCCAAGGAGAGCCAGCTGTTCTTCAATTTCTTCTTCTGAGAAATCCAGGTTGTCCATAACTTCAACTTCGATGTTACGTAGGAAGCAAATAGCATAAAAAGGAGGTTGAAACGCAATAACAACGTATAATAAAGATTCACTTTTTTTAAACACAAAAATTAATAGAATGCTTTATAGTAATTATATGTTTGCGTCCAAAACATTTTAAATATCAAACGTAGCTGAGACTTAAAGTCTGAGACTAGAGTAAACAGCAACTTTCCCCTTTTAGAGTAAAGATTTAGCTTATTGTAGCAACTTCAGTAAAGTTGGCAAGATCTTGCCAGCATCACTAACTCAGAGCTACACTTTTAAAGCATTAAAAGTCCTTTTTGACTTAACAGGACCACCTCAGCGGTCACAAATGGAGTAAATATATTTCATCTGCTTTTTATTTCTCAGAGAAGGATAGTATTTATCTGAAACAGACAGAAAGTAGAGAATCTGGTTTACAGAGCAAGGCTAAAGCCGTTAGCAGCTAACAACGAAACGTCGTAAAGTTGTTATTGTACCATGACCATCCTCACCTGCAGACACCGCGTGTGTGCTGTAGTTAATCCATAGTGTAAACAATAACGGAGATAATTAATAGTCTACTTGGTGTTTACAGACGCCAGCATCACCTTCCGTTAACGAGTTTAAATATGACGCCTGTTTACGTCTTCTTCTTCTCTTTGTGGCTGTTTGATACAAGCATCGAGATGCAATACCGCCTCCTGTCGGACGGTAGGAACACTAAAAAGCCACTTTTCTATGAAAATGCAATTTAACTGAGTGCTGAAAAGAAAGTTAAATGCTGGTGAATAAGCCGTGTGTGTATGTGTGTGTGTGTGTGTGTGTGTGTGTGTGTGTGTGTGTGTGTGTGTGTGTGTGTGTGTGTGTGTGTGTGCGCGTGCGTGCGTGTGTGCGCGTGCGTGTGTGTGCGTTTTCTATTCAATGTACTTTACAAAGCAAACGTTCCAGTTGAACCTACTTATCAGTGCATTGAGTTCAGTTCATTATTCCAAGTAGTTAAAAGTTTCCTAAGCAAATTGCACTGAGTCACTAACTTGTGTGAGTGACATTACAGCAACCCCCATACTAAGCAAGCATGTAGTGACAGTGGAGAGGAAAACTTCCCTTTAACAGGAAGAAACCTCCAACAGAACCTGGATCAGTATGAGCAGCCATCTGTCACGACTCACTGGGGTTTGAGAAGACAGAGCAGACACACAAAAAATTAACAGACAAACTAGTAGTAGTAGTTTCTATGTTAAAGAAAGTAAAAAGTTAATATCAGGAGAGAGAGAATGTTCAGTGGTTGTCAGTAGTGTCAGCCAATGGCCCCCTCCAAGGAGGCTATCACAGCTCAGCAGAACACCTGACCTGGTGTAGCTTCTTCTGGAGAGCAAAACACTTAAGTGTCTTTCAGAAAACAATGCCGCCAATTTGCTACAAAACTGGAGCGGCATCAGGAAGCCTTCGGTTGTTCATAAGTGGTCAGACTGTGGCAGTAATGTGGTGTGATCATATTATTTTCACTAAGGAAGAAAAGCCGCTCATAAAGGTGTCTGTCCTCCACAGTCCCTGTGAACTGTCTGGTGATCTGAGCTCCAGCTCTAACAGACAGAAGCTCCTGGAGCGCTGCACCACTCCAGTTTATCATCTCAGTTGGTTCTGTTTACAAAAGCAAAACATATGCCCGTGTTTACTTTCATTTTCAATATATACTGTCCAAAAAAAAGTCGCCACCTGGGTTTAACTAAGAATAATAATAATAATAATACATCAAACTTATATAGCGCTTTTTAGGACACTCAAAGACGCTTTACAAAAGAGAACATGAACAAGTAAAACACTAACAGCAAAAGGAGGATGGTTAGGGGAAGGCCAGTTTAAACAGATGAGTTTTGAGTAGTGATTTAAAAGTGGAGAGTGAGTCAGAGTTCCTGATATTTTGGGGGAGGGAATTCCAAAGGGTCGGAGCAGCGGCAACAAAGGCTCGGTCCCCCACGGTGCGGTGCTTTGTTCTGTACGGAGAGAGAAGATTGGAGTCAGCAGAACGGAGGTGACGAGTAGGAGAGTAAGGGTGAAGAAGGTTGGTTAGATAAGAGGGGGCAAGGTTATGAAGAGATTTATAGGTGATTAGGAGCAGTTTGTAATGAATCCGGTGTTGAACTGGTAGCCAGTGGAGTTGTTTAAGGACTGGGGTTATATGATCTCTAGTGCAGGTGTGGGTGAGCAGACGAGCAGCTGAGTTTTGGATGTACTGTAGTTTTTTTAAGTGAGTCGAAAATAAGTAAATGAGCCTCCTATTGGGTAATTATTATGATTATTATGATTATTATTAATAATCATAATAATCATAATAATAATAATAATGGATTGGATTTATATAACGCTTTGCACTCAAAGCGCTTTCCATTATTCACGCACTCTCACAATCACACACTGTTGGTGATGGTAAGCTGCTATGTAGCCAGAGCTGCCCTGGAGCAGTCTGAATTACTGCATGGGCAATTATCTTTCAGCTGCAACAAGTTATTTAACCCCAACTGGTGCAATGAGTTGCTTCTCATTTCTTCAACAACCATGTGGAAAGACACATCTGGTGGTGGTGGAAAAGATGTTAGTCTGTGTGAGAAGGGTCCCATCATTGGCATGCATCAAGCAGAGAAAACATCTAAGGAGATTTCAGAAACGACTAAAACTGGGTTCAGAACTGTCCAACGCATTATTAAAAACTGGTGTGATGAGTCCAGATGGACCCTGTTCCAGAGTGATGGGTGCATCAGGGTAAGAAGAGAGGCAGATGAAGTGATGCACCCATCATGCCTAGTGCCTACTGTACAAGCCTGTGGGGGCGGGGCTATGATCTGGGGTTGCTGCAGTTGGTCAGGTCTAGGTTCAGCAACAGGATGTGCTCCAAGAATGAGGTCAGCTGACTACCTGAATATCCTGAATGACCAGGTTATTCCATCAATGGATGTGTTCTTCCCTGATGGCACGGCCATATTCCAAGATGACAATGCCAGGACTCATGGGGCTCAAATAGTGAAAGAGTGGTTCAGGGACCATGAGACATCATTTCCACACATGGATTGGCCACCACAGAGTCCAGACATGAACCCCATTGAGAATCTTTGGGATGTGCTGGAGAAGGCTTTGTGCAGCGGTCAGACTCCACCATCATCAATGCAAGATCTTGGTGACACATTAATGCAACACTGGATGGAAATAAATCTGGTGACGTTGCAGAAGCTTATTGAAACAACGCCACAGTGAATGTGATGTAATCAAAGATAAAGGCGGTCCAACGAAATATTAGAGTATGTGGCCTTTTCTTTTGTGGTGACTTTTTCTTTGGCCAGGCACTTTAGTTGCCAGCCGGAGCTCAGCAGACATTCCACACGTGATCATGACATCACCCTCTGTTGCACCAAGGTGAAATCTTCATTCACAAGTCCAGTGTTGCAGTAATATTACTACCAAGCTTGGCGGCATAAAAGCCTCAATATTGCAGCATCGCCATGCTGCCACAGCACTTTCATAAGACACACCATGCCGGCAAGTCGGCGTAATACTGCTGCCACGGTGTGTCTTATGAAAATGGCTTTAAAGAAAACATAAAGTTAAAAGCTGAGATAACAGGAAATAAATCAATTGGAGAGTAGTGGTAGAAGACAATAGCAGAGTGTGGAAAGTGGTCAGTGTCTCCAGCCCAAATGGCCAGCTTTAAAACGTGTTAAAGCAGCATTCCGCAAGATTGCAGTTATATGGTCTCTGTCGCCCTCTAGAGGCTTGCTGCGTAACGTCACTGTCGTAACATTAAATCTCTCTCTCGGGCATAAGAGGAATGTTTACATTCCTAATGTCAGGCAAAACAACGAAAACAAACTTTTCCACCTCCACACATTGAATAAATAGTTTTATCAGAACTGTATAACAACTTTATGCCCAACCAAACACAATAACCCTGGTGAAATCATTTATTACTTACCTAGCCATTAGCAGCACGGCTAGGTCAGAGTCCGCATGTTCATGCCGTTCTTTCTAAAAGAGCTCTCCAGCGAGGAAAAGACGGCCCAATAATAACTCTGGTCATTGCTCTTGTTCTATCACGTTCTCCTTTTCTTTTCCTAGATTCCTCTGATAAGGGATTTCTAGCTTTCTTTGGTGAATCTGCCGCTGCTACAGCGAGTCTACGTTATACAATTATGGCAAGCCAAAGGGATTAAAAAAATGCGGTTTCTTAACTCGCATTATGTCCGCCAAAACGCTCGTTCAAGACGCGCATTTTGGCGGATATAACGCGCGTTTAGAACGCGCGCTTTTAGAATGCGCACTTTTTTTATCCCTTTGGCTTGCCATATTCTGCCGTAAAATGACACCCAGTCAGTACTTCCGTCGCTACCGATGCACAAAAACTTTATAGCGCGGTAAACAGACGTGGGACCCCCCAACACTATATCAGGTATGAAAATGAACATAATAGATAATACTATGACGCAAAAACTTTACAAAAAAGCATAATTTTAAGGTGTAAAAGTTGCGGAATGTTGCTTTAAGGCAAAGGATGCCCAGGAGAAACGTAAACAATTCCTTTTACCATCTTGGAAGCCTGGTGACCCCATTTTTATGATGTTGGACCATCAGAAATTCTGGAACACACCCGCTGTTGTGACTGGAGAAAGTATCACACCTCGCTCCTACGTTGTTGAAACAACCCAGAGTGAAGAACTGAGACGCAACCTGCCACTGACTCACCAGATTGAGTAGATCTGTTGAAAGATTTAATCTGTGAAAATAAACATTCATGTTTACTGATGTTGCATGCATGTCATATAGCGGTGGGCAATATAAACGATATAAAATTGGGTAATGATAGAGTTTTTGGCTCTATCGCGATATCGCAATAACACATGACGTCACTAAGATGTGTACCCGCACCGACATTGGGACAACAGAATGGCAGTAACTGCAAGCATGGAGCGGGCGGAGGACGAGGAGCATTCTACACGAGAGATTTTGGACATCTTTATTCTGCTGTAATATATTTGCCATATGAGGATTTTTAAAAGCATGTCATTTTGACATATAAACAGAGGAAAAAATATAGCGCAATATATATCGTTATCGCAAATGCTTCAGATTATATTGCAATATAGATTTGAGGCCATATCGCCCATGTCATATGTTCACTGTGATAAATGTGAAATTCCTGTTTATGACTAGGACCACCAAGTATTTATTGTTTGTGCAAGTTTGTTGAAATTGCTCAAGAGGTTATTGTGGAGTTAGGCTGCTTATGATGCACTGTTTTCCTTTGGTGGGTGAAATTTGTTGAAGTCTGTTGTTCTTTTGAATGTGGTTGTACACCTTTAAGAAGTCACTTGTCTGAGGCTGCTGTTCTGTGAGCACAAAATAATAACAACTTTGTTTGAGCATAAAATCTTGTGGACAATAGACCTATTACAAATCTTTTGATGATCCCTACAGGCATTTTATCTGGAGTACGGTGTCTGGTGTCAGAAACTTTTTTGCTTAGTTAACAAACACATATGGAAGCCCATTCCCATAAACACTTGTTATTGTTTTACTTGTTAAAAATTTTTAACTTTTTGAAAAAGAGTTGTAATGTCTTTTTGATCACAACAGGAAAGTTGCCGTATATTTTGAATAAACATTTTGTACCTTGAAAGTAATATTAATATATTAGTATAAAAGACATTTGTGTTTTTTTCATTTTATTTCTTCTGATGAGACAAATCAAACATGCACGGATCCACTCTGTATCTAAATATTACAAATTATTATATAATAATAAAATAACTTTTAAACCTGGATGATTATTGCTAGTGCAATAGTAATGGCAGAGCTGGAAACGATAATACCCAAACCAATCTAATGTAGTTATCTTTATCTAGCGGCTCTGACATCCAGCCAGACTACAGGCCTCTAATTCTGAAAGTCAGCCAGCTGCACCAATCACATGAAGCGCGTGCTTAGCTTCTAACCAATCAGAGCTCGCGTTAGCGTGAGAGGGCGGGATCCGAGAGGAAGAGACGGGCTGGTGCAGAGGCCATTGATGCGGGTGTTCGCTTCGCTGAGAGGACAGACCGATAGGGATAGCTTTCTAACTGGTTTCTGCAGCTTCCGCAGACTGGAACCATGGTGTCCCACTCCCTGGCCTTGCCGATGATCTGCTTCACCGCGTTATGGGGGCTGGTGGGAGTCGTGGCTCCGTTCTTAGTCCCCAAAGGACCCAACCGCGGGTAGGTCGTTTATCTCACGGTAATTCAACTGATCCTTGGTCTCATTTATAACTAGAAACAAGCATTTAAATATATTTCTATAAATTGTATTGGTCTTGTTTAAAATTGATCATTTTGTTTCAATAATCTATTCGGAGTGTTGCTGCTGTTGTGATGGAGGCCGTATTCACCTGTATCCACACGCGCGCGTGCGTGCGCGCGCTCACACACAGACAGCAGACATTGTCCACATTTGGAGGCATTAGGCAATAAGAAGACAACATAATTACATATAGATAATATAGATATAATGTTATAGTCATTTTGTAATGAGAATCACTGACCTAATAATTAACAACTACCTAATTTACAGTTGTTGCCTTATAACCTAATGAGTAATTTCGCCTAACCTGCAGCTCTTTGTAGTTGAATTTAAAATCATGTAAGTTCATTTGATCTGTTTTCATAAGAACCATACTTGCAGTCCTGTCAAAGCGGTCTAGACTTGGTTCTATCTAACAGTTCTTGACCTGGTCTAAAACTAGTCCTATAAAACAGATTTAAACCCAGTCTAACAAAACTGGTCTAGACTCAGTCCTGGCAAGTCATTCTATATATGTAAATATTTAGCCTGCCACGAACCTTTGAAACATCTCTCTCATAGGGGCGAAATCTACGGTTGTCTTTCAAACGGTCTCTGCACGCAATTAGGCAGCGCTAGGACAAATCAGAACAACAAACAACGTGACGTACTCACCTCTACAGACATCAGTCAACAGGGCGGTCCACCTTAGAAGAAGACCTGCAGAGCTAAATCTTTTGCTGCTGCTACGGTTGGTCTAGAGTTCTGTAGGCTAGTAAAACAGGTCTAATTAAAGTGATCTCAGCAGTTTTATTCGTGACAGTTTCGCTACCTTCCAGGACGAGTCATTTCAGGGCTCTGTCACTTTATTGAAAATTAGCTGCTGCTGACACAGCTCAAGGTTCTCATGTGGCCCCTTGTAAAGATTAATTGCCCACCCCTGCTCTAGAGTATACGTGTGTGTTGTTTAACATTTTAGATCATCAACAATAATGGTGGATGGAGACAAAGTGTGTGTGGGGGGGGTTTCTATGCTAAATCAAGCGCTTTGAGTTGCCTTCGGGTATGCGCTATATAAATAAAACTGCCTTCCCCTGCCTAATTTTCCTTATTGTGATGTCACAATCGGGAACAGTTTTAAACCCCTCATTTTAGGCACTAAACCAAACACTGACAGAATACGAATGGATGTTTTTTTTACGTTTGGAGTGTTTATAGAGGCAGTAGAGACCCACATGACAGCACAGAAGGATGCAAAAAGTCAGATTTGTATAATAGTTACCCTTTGAGCTCAATGGATTATCATAAACTGTGTATGAATTGTAAAGTGCAT
Organism: Aphyosemion australe; assembly: GCA_006937985.1. NCBI lineage: Eukaryota > Metazoa > Chordata > Actinopteri > Cyprinodontiformes > Nothobranchiidae > Aphyosemion > Aphyosemion australe. The sequence goes on along the minus strand of SSNS01000182.1, from coordinate 481,261 downwards.
ACAGCATGTTAACAGCATAGAATACACTTTTAATACAGAAACCAGACAGAAACACGACTAACACCTTTTTGTGCTTTTCTGCCACAGTGTGATTGTCACCAGTCTCATCCTTACTGCAGTCTGCTGCTACTTGTTGTAAGTTAACGTTTCTACTCATGCACGTGTGTGTGTGTGTGTGTGTGTGTGTGTGTGTGTGTGTGTGTGTGTGTGTGTGTGTGTGTGTGTGTCAGCGGACCGGACCAGTCATCCTTTGGTGAATGTGAACCGTTACGCGCATGGGCGTCGCACCCGTGGGGGATGTGGGTGTTTTAACACCCACACTTTACTGTAGTTTTGCTAAAGAACTTTACTATCAGTCTGGTCCCTCTGTGTTTCTCTTGCTGTTTCCCCTCTCCCCCCCCCTCTCCTGTTGATCATTAAAACCCACACCTTTGCGCACCGGTGTTACATCAAATATTCTCCAGTCCATTGTTGATATGCGTTTCCCCAGCTGCTCCGCACCGCCCGAGCAGTAAAAACACACGCGCTCATCACAAGCTCGCTCGCAGCGCGCTCTGCTCGTACCACAACAGCCTCCTTCACCTCAAACATTTGATTTGAGCAAATCAACACTTCGAGTTTCCAAATTAGTAAAAGTTATGAACACTACCCCTAAATATGCATCATCTCAAAGGTTGCTTGTTGATGTGATTATTTATATCTTAGTCAAGAACAAAAGATTAAATTATCACAAAAACTAAACAAGACGTACCAGATGAAGCTGAAGTTGGTTCCCTTTTTTAGTTTCAGAGTCAGAAAGAGCAGTTCCAACCAATTTACCCAGAGCATCTTTCCTCTGCTCTAATGTTAAAACTACAACGCCTAGACTCTTCAAACCTGGACTAGAGTTTTTCTGAACTAATAGTGAATCCTTAAAAGACAGCAGATGATATTTGAAACGTTAATTTGATTAGTGAAGGTTCAAAGAAAGCAGATTTCAGCACTTTTTTGCATCTACAAGTGAAACTGGACATGTTAAAATATTTTTTTGTTGTTGTCTCATCTGATCTGCGACTGCATGTCTTGGACACTCAAGTGGTGAGTTGGCTTCAATGGTGGGGGAGGATGCCGGTCAGACCTGGCAGGCCTAAACGTATTGTGAGGGTCCGCTGGGAACGTCTGGCTGAGTCTCATGTCAGAAGGAGCTTCAATTCCCACCTCCTACAGAACTTTGAACACGTCCCGGCGGAGGCAGGGAACATGGAGTACGAGTGAGCCATGTTCCCTGCCTCCACCGTTGAGGCGGCTGACCAGAGCTGCGGCCGCAGGGTGGTTGGTGCCTGTTGTGGCAGCAACCCCCAAAACCTGCTGGTGGACACTGGCAGTTAGGGATGTTGTCAAGCTTTTTGGCCTGACGGACTCCAGAGGCAGCTGATAGGTACCGGCAGTCCAAGCGGAATGTGGCTCGGGTGGTCACAGAGGCAAAAACCCGGGCGTGGGAGGAGTTTGTTGAGACCATGGAGCAAGACTTCCGTACGGCTTAGTCAATCTGCCCGTAGCTGCGCGTTTGATCCCAAACTTTGGACCGTTTCTGCTGGTTCCTCTATTTTCCTCCACAGCACCTAGATTACCACATTGTGCGCCAGTAAAAAGCATCTTCCTTACACAAAAACAAATAACATACATTTGTTAAGGCTCCGGTTACGTGTATTTTTTTTAGTACCGGCTTTGCAACAAAGCTTCACGTTATTTATTTTTTTAAGCATCGACGTTCATTAATCGATTCTGAATCCTCACGTGAAGCTTTGCGATGCATCGCCGCATCGATGAAATGCACCCACCCCTAATGGACATGAGTTTTGGGTAGTAACCCAATGAATGAGATCGTGGATACAAACGGCCAAAATGAGTTTTCTCTGCAGGGTGGCTGGTCTCTCCCTCAGCGATGGGGTGAGGAGCTCAGTCATTCGGGAGGGGCTCAGAGTAGATCTGCTGCTCCTCCACATCGAGAGGAGCCAGTTAAGGTGGCTCAGGCATCTGGTTAGGATGCCATCTGGACGCCTCCCTGTTGAGGTTTACCCTGCGACCCAACAACGGATAAGCGGAAGAGAATGGGTGGATGGACAATGTGTTTTTAATCGTTCAAAGATTATGATCCCCTCCCCTGTTCCTCAAATTGGTACGGTCCACACAAGCTGTTTCAAACGGGCGTGGCTGCCGATGCTCCCAGCGTTGAGAGCAGCAGGAGGAGAGAATGAGCGGTGTACGGCTAAAGCCAGTAAGTTAATCACCAGTTGTTCTACTGGTACTGAAAAATATCTTTTTCTGTGCTAAATTCTGTTACTTTCCCAGTAAAATGTCGCTGTTAAGGAGCTGCAGCTCCGTTCCTCCTGACAGGAGTTTTACTAAACTCCTCAGAGTTGGTGGACTAAGAAAATGCCCAAAAAATCACAGCTTTTGCTGCGTTTTGCTAAAGAAACAGCGCTACATTGTATCACTAAATATGGAATTACCAGCAATTTAATAAAGCACCTTGTTATTCATGGCATCAGTGTGCGAGCTGAAGCATGAGCCGTCTTTGACTTTATGGCAGGCCCTTTTAACATTTAATCAACAATCACCAACCTTTGGGTAGCCTATTTTAGATATGCAACAATAGAATAGAATCTAGACCCAATATTATTTTTTGCAGTCATCATTGAAATTAAAGGTATCAACAGCTATTTTGTTACTAATATTTTTTGTTTGAGATCTCAAATCCTTAAAATCCTAATAGGTAGCTGGTTTACCATTTATTAGGCAGACTGGATATTTTCTCCAGACATCTACTATGAATCTATTTAACATTTCAGATGAGCAGCAGCTTAAAGTTAACATCTTAGAATAATTTAAAAGAACTACCCCTAACCCTGTACTGGCAGGTTGAATTTCTTGAGGTGCTTCAGGAAGTACGTCCTCTGCTGGGCCTTCTTTATGACCGAGGTGATGGCGGGCTCCCACGTGAGGTCCTGGGTGATGGTGGTACCCAGGAAGCGACATGAGTCCAGTCCAGTATCAGTGGAAATCCTAACAAAATAGGCATCGTATACGCTCAGAGAGAAATTAAATCTCAGTTCTAGAACCTGCACTCAACATCATTAGTGGCAGAGCTACTTTGTTATGTTAATTAGCTAAAATATTTTCACGTGACTGAACTGTTGGATCTCTTATTGTCAACAATGTCATTTGCTGTGTCCTCCGTCTTTTTCTTTCCCTTTTAGGGCGCTCATTTTCTGTTTTTACCAGCCATGTCCTACCTGTTAAATGGCTTGTATTTGATACATCCATGTCACCTGTAGGTGGCAGCATTGTTTCTATTTTAAGCACCTTCATCTCAAACACCTGAAGGCCACTAAATGGACGGTTCCTTCACATAACTTTACAGGTTTTATCAAATTAATCACATTGTTCTAAACTTTTATTGATCCAACCTGTTGATAATTTCCACATCACGTAGATTGGTCCAGTTTGTGAGGACATTCCCATTAATACCAGTGGGTTTTTCTGACTGGGCTCAGCGATGTCCAAATAAACTCCTAGAGCTTGGTTTAGATCATGTGTGTGTAGCTGCACAGCGATACACAAACAGAGAAGCTTTTGGCTTGTTGGTGCTCTTATAAGCTAACTTGATTTATTATTATTATTACTACAGTAATCAGACCCACCCAGCTGATGTTTCTTTCTCTCCTCTTCAGCTGGCTGATAGCCATTCTGGCCCAGGCTAACCCACTGTTTGGCCCTCAGCTCAAGAACGAGACTATTTGGTATCTGCGCTACTTCTGGGAGTAAACAGGGTGAGTTTGGTACCGAGAAGCTCAAACACAAGATCTTCACCCAACAAACAAGGATCAAAATGCTTGAGTCCATCACCGATTTCTTTTATTAGTTCACGTTTGAGTAAGCGATAAATAAAAGTCCACCCAAACCGTGTTTTTAAAGTTTGTTTTTTATCGCACAGCGGTGTGCTTCAGTTCTGAAGTAATAAAATGAGCCTGATATCACCCACTACACAAAATGATCAGCTTTATTCATTTAATATTAGCGGTGTTTAATTTGATTTACTCTCAATTTAGAACCAAAAATAATGTTTTTAAAAGGTCAAGCATTTTTGCAGATTCCTTTGCTCCGTCTGGGCCTTCCAACAGCTGTCTGACTAAATACATGAATACTTTCCCTGCTCATTTGCTTTAATTGTAGCCTACAAAAAAGAAAAAGTGTCTTACATTAAACAGGCAGGGCATTGACATCAGCTATTTTAAAAACCCTTCGGTATGATTTAATTCAAATATTGTCGCCTAATTGCTAAAATGTTCTAAATATTTCCAAAAAAATCTCAGTGAGAAGCATTGCTGTCTTTGAGTCGGATCAGATTTACAGTCGAGTCTGCCTCATCCTGCAGACGTTTGCTTCCACCCATCACAGTCAGGATGAAGCCGGGACAAAATCCAGATGTGCATTCTTAGTTTCCATCCAAGGACAGGTAAAGATACAAAGATGAAACCTTCAGCGGATATTTGGAGCTAAAGCCAGAATATTTCCAATAAATGAAGTCGCTGGGTTTCTGCTCTCCCATCATGAACTGAAACAAACTAACTTTTAGAAAGTGAGAATTTGTCCCTTGTGCACATGTTCTTAGCTGTGGCAGTATTTTGTTTTCTCCTTCAACTCTGAAAAAGCTTCATTTGCACTCTGAGAAGTCGGAGGAAAAGAGAAACCTGCTGCTAAAACATCCAGCTGTGACACAACTTACATGAATATTTAACTGTCTCTTTAACATCAGCTGCCTGAAATGTAAAATTCATGTTATAAATGTTCACAGGCATGTTTTACTCCTTTGATTATTGAGGAAACACGCAGTGTGATTTGTTGATTTGAAACTTTAATTCGTTTCTGTTCATGAATGAGGAAATAAAGTGTTTTTCCCTTTGTGTCTCTGCTCCAGGACCGACGGACTGCTGGGTCCTTCATCCTGACTATGACCACTACACACCCCCACTATGCTCATACCATGGATTATGTTGCAGGTTTCAACAACATAAAGATTAGGAAACTTTCTCTGCAAATATCTGGGAGTTATGAAAAGATGCATTTTGGTTCTCTGCTTAGTTCAGCATACTTGCATCATTTGTTAGGAGCAGAAATTAATCTTCCCTCCTGAAACTGTGCAATCCTGTAGTTTCCTCCTGTTTGTTTACATTTTAGGAATGAATTTCTTTGTGTATTTATTGAATTGCAACCACTGATGTGAGCTGTTGGTAATCAGCAGCCTTGTTATATAACATGTATTATCTGTGATGTAACAGTGTGTGTGTGTCTCCTGAAAGTGTGCGAGTGAAGAGTCCTTCCCTCCACTTTTACTCCACTTAAGCTCCTCTCTCTGTAGGACCTTGTTGCCGTGGTGATCTCGCCACCCAAATCAATCTGTCTCCACCCGATCTGCAGCAGCTGGTAACCATCCTCTCCTGTAATCCAGCGTTACTTCAGGCCTCCTTCATTTCTATCTTTGAAGTTGTAGCAGATCAATTATTTTAGGACCTCTTTTGTTTTGAATCCTCCCACAGCTTTCAGCTAGCTAGAGTTTTTTTAGTCTTGGTCATTTTTTTTTTTTGTTTTCATGATCCACAGATTCAAAGAAAGGACAAACATGCAGATTATCGACCAAAATGTGTAAATCAAATGTACAGTTTGGACCCAAATACAGCAAAAAATGTCCCCACATAGACAACAATGGGATTTTTACAAAACAGATGAGAAAAGCCCCCCCCCCATCAGACAACCGGGCTTCGTACTGAGCTGACTTCCACACTACATATTTTATGAAGTTTTTGAAGATGTTTCCACAGAACTGACAGTCATAGAGTCAAAAACAAATCTCCTTTCACCCAGTTTTGTCCCAGATCTTCTCAGAGTGCAGACCCAGCTCTGACTGTCCTCTCACAACATGCAGACACCAAACAGGACATGTGCAACCACTAAACAACAGTTCCTCTGAAACAAACTCATGGTGATGAGAAGAACCACCGATTGCTCAGAGATGCGCTGGTTGGATGTTAACCACCCAGCAGAGGCCTCCTCTCTCCATTCTGTCTCAGCTACAACCACAGCTACACCCCCTAGCCTCCAGCACCCCCCCACCCCACCCCCGCACCTCTCCAAATCCACTTTGCTTCAGCCAAAAAGAAACTAAATCAAAATACAGCTACTTTTTAGAAAGACCAAATTGCTTTGTATCTTTCAACCCCCCCCCCTATTGTAGCTGTGGTGGTGGCGTGTGTCTAAAGGAGATTCTGATTGGACGGGTTGGTCTGTAATAGATCAAAGCTGTGAAGCTGGTTTTCTCTCAGAAGAACCCGTGAGTCGTTCAGACTCTGATGGACTCAGTGATTGGACAGTTTTAGTCAGACAGAAGGTTGGACATGTCCACAGGTTTGTTCTCACTTGTTCCATCTTGCTTTTGGACGTTCATCATTCACTCATCTGACCTGTTCTGGACGGGTTCTTGAGGTTACTAAAGATTGTCTTCTCACCCAATCAGAAGGACAGAATCACATCGTCAGTGTCAGCGAATCACGGGACACCAAATGGCGTTATTCTCACCCAGCCAGAGGGAAACGTTAACCCCCCTCCCCCGTGCTAACATGCTGACAGTGAACATGCCCTAATGATTTGTCAGATCTGTGGGTTTAATTTAGTTATTTATTTATTTTTGATGAATCCAATGATGGCTGCCCACTATTCATCTGTTAAATGCTCCTGGCAGGATTCAGAGATGGATTTTATAGTGTGTTCGTCACCATGGTAACAGACATTTAATAAGTCCCTAATGTAAGTGTTGATGGAGATGAGATGGTAAATGTAACCCTGTGTTATTGTGAAGTAAATGGTTCCATATGAGTGGAGTTTTATGTGAAAAATTAAAGAGTTTTGTCTGGTCGGATCCAATCAGCTTCATGTCAGCTGTTTAAAGATCTAAGTTTATTCTAGTAGAACCAATGGTTTTATTACTGCTTACAGTCAAAAGTCTACATCCAGTTTTCAGGTAGCCTAGTGAACTAGACCAATTCTTGCTTTGCAGAGTTTGTATATATTCACATATATAGGATGGCTTGCCAGGCTAGTTTTCAGGGGCATCAAACTCAAATGTAGTAATTCTCAATTAGCCACACTCCCACCACTGCTCTGGGATAGCCTGGCAACATAATCCCCCACCCCACCACATACACACAGAAAATCCAGGTAGCAGCCAGGTAATTTACTTAATTTTTTATTTTAATAATGTGAGTAGCACAAGCAGGAGAGGCAAACATACAGGTGTGCTTATGACGTAACATGGGCAGGTGTGAGTAATCTATGGGGAAGGGAGGCAGTAAACAGAGACAGCAGGAGGAGGATAAATAAACAAAATCTAAACTAAATAGGGAGGATCACTAATAGAGGATAACAGAACTTAACACTGGGAGTATAAACTACACTGAAGCACACAGAACTAAAATCAATGCTGGGGGAAATGGAACAACAGAATAAGGGGGCTAAAGAGAAACAGAAGGTAAAGGCCTAAAACAGAATAAAAACATTGGAATGACTGTGAAGACCATGCTCATGGAGAAAGACTGGGCCAAGGAGGAGGGAAACAGGGACACATCACACACACGACAGAAAACCAAGGACACAGGGCTAAAAGAGGAAAGTTAAAGTCCCAAGTCATCATCACACACTGGTGAAATTACATCTCTGCATTTGACCCATCCCCGCGGTGAGCTGCGGCCACGCTCAGGAACTATTTGGTGGTTTAACTCCCCAACCCAACCGCTTAGTGCTGAGTGTCAAGCGAGGAGGCATTGGGTCCCATTTTTTCAAAGTCTTTAGTATGACTGGACTGGGATTCGAACCACGATTTCCCAGTCCCAGGGCAGACACTCATACCACTAGGCCACCGGAGCTGGTAGCTGAAGCCGGCAGCGTCTAGGCGGCTGGCAACGAGGCGGCCCGCAACGGTGGTCTCCTGGGAGGCGGCGACATGGGATGAGTAGAAGGCAGACTCTTGGAGGCTGGCAACAAAGGAGCGGGAACCGGCAGACCCCTGGAGGCTGGCGATGAAGGAGGGGGAACCGGCGGGCCCCTGAAGGCCAACGACAAAGGAGCAGAAACCATCAGGCCCCTGGAGGCCGTCAACGAAGGAGCAGGAACTGGCAGGTCCTTAGAGCAGGGTTATTTAATTCTGGGCCTGGAAGGCCAGTATCCAGCACATTTTTGTTGTTTTTCTGCTCCAACACATTTGATTCAGTGGTTGAATTACCTGTGCAGCAGCACATCAGGCTCTGCAGAAGCCTGTTAATTACCTGCTGATTGAATTCAGATGTGTTGAACCAGAGCCCCTCCCTGGGCTGCCACCTTACCATGGTGGAGGGGTTTGAGTGTCCCAATGATCCTAGGAGCTAAGTTGTCTGAGGCTTTATGCCTATGGTAGGGTCACCCATGGCAAACAGGTCCTAGGTGAGGGATCAGACAAAGCGCAGCCCAAAGACCCCTTATGATGAGTTCGACAGATGGATGCAGTGTTCCCTCGCCCGGACGCGGGTCACCGGGGCCCCCCTCTGGAGCCAGGCCTGGAGGTGGGGCACGCTGGCGAGCGCCTGGTGGCCGGGCCTTCACCCATGGAGCCCGGCCGGGCACAGCCCAAAGAGGAGACATGGGTCCCCCTTCCCATGGGCTCACCACTCGTGGGAGGGGCCAAAGGGGTTGGGTGCAGTGTGGAAAGGGTGGTAGCCGAAGGCAGGGACCTTGGCGGTCTGATCCTCGGCTACAGAAGCTGGCTCTAGGCACGTGGAATGTCACCTCTCTGGTGGGGAAAGAGCCGGAGTTGGTGTGTAAGGTTGAGAGGTTCCGACTAGATATAGTTGGACTCACCTCAACGCATGGCTCTGGCTCTGGAACCAGTTTCCTCGAGAGGGGTTGGACTCTCTACCACTCTGGAGTTGCTCCCACTGAGAGGCGCCGAGCAGGGGTGGGCATACTTCTTGCCCCCCCATCTTGGTGCCTGTACGTTGGGGTTTACCCCGGTGAACGAGAGGGTAGCCTCCCTCCGCTTCCGTGTGGGGGGACGGGTCCTGACTGTGGTTTGTGCTTATGCATCAAACTGCAGCTCAGACTACCCACCCTTTTTGGAGTCCCTGGAGGGGGTACTGGAAAGCGCTCCTTCAGGTGACTCCCTCGTTCTGCTGGGGGACTTCAATGCTCACGTGGGCAACGACAGTGAGACCTGGAGAGGTGTGGTTGGGAGGAACGGCCCCCCTGATCTGAATCCGAGTGGTGTTCTGTTATTGGACTTATGTGCTCGTCATGGATTGTCCATAACGAACACCATGTTCAAGCATAAAGGTGTCCATATGTGCTCTTGGCACCAGGACACCTTAGGCCGCAGGTCGATGATCAATTTTGTTGTTGTTTCATCTGATCTGCGGCCGCATGTCTTGGACACTCGGGTGAAGAGAGGGGCGGAGCTGTCAACTGACCACTACCTGGTGGTGAGTTGGCTTCGATGGTGGGGGAAGATGCCGGTCAGACCTGGCAGACCCAAACATGTTGTGAGGGTCTGCTGGGAACGTCTGGCAGAGTCACCTGTCAGAAGGAGCTTCAATTCCCAACTCCAACAGAACTTTGAACGTGTCCCGGGGGAGGCAGGGGACATTAAGTCCGAATGGGCCATGTTCCATGACTCCATTGTCGAGGTAGCTGACCGCAGCTGTGGCCGCAGGGTGGTCGGTGCCTGTCGTAGTGGCAATCCCCGAACCCGCTGGTGGACACCAGTGGTTAGGGATGCTGTCAAGCTGAGAGCAAGAGTACTACCAGGTCTTTTTGGCCTGTGGGACTCCGGAGGCAGCTGATAGGTACCGGCAGTCCAAGCAGAATGCGGCTCGGGGGGTCGCGGAGGCAAAAACCTGGGCATGGGAGGAGTTCGGTGAGACCATGGAACAAGACTTCCGTACGGCTTCGAAGAGATTCTGGTCCACCATCCGGCGCCTCAGGAGGGGAAAGCAGTGCACTACCAACGCTGTTTACAGTGGGGAGGGTGTGCTGCTGACCTCGACTCGGGACGTTGTGAATCGGTGGGCCGAGTGCTTCGAAGACCTCCTCAATCCCACCGGCACGTCTTCCAGGGTGGAAGCAGAGTCTGGGGACTTTGGTTTGGGCTCTCCCATCTCTGGAGCCGAGGACACTGAAGTGGTCAAAAAGCTCCTCGGTGGAAAGGCTCCGGGGTGGATGAGATCTGCCCGGATTTCCTTAAGGCTCTGGATGTTGTGGGGCTGTGTTGGTTAACGCGACTCTGCAATATTGCATGGACATTGGGGGCAGTTCCACTGGATTGGCAGACCAGGGTGGTGGTCCCCCTATTTAAAAAGGTGGACCGCAGGGTGTGTTCCAACTACAGGGGGATCACACTCCTGAGCCTCCCTGGTAAGGTCTATTCAGGGGTTCTGGAGAGGAGGGTCCGTCGGATAGTCGAACCTCGGATCCAGGAGGAGCAATGTGGTTTTCGTCCTGGCCGTGGAACACTGGACCAGCTCTATACCCTTGGGGGGGATCCTGGTGGGTGCGTGGGAGTTCGCCCAACCAATCTACATGTGTTTTGTGGATTTGGAGAAGGCATTCGACAGTGTACCTCGGGGGGCCCTGTGGGGGGTACTCTGGGAGTATGGGGTACCAGGCCCCTTGATACGGGCTGTTAGGTCCCTGTACGACCAGTGTCAGAGCTTGGTCCGCATTGCCGGCAGTAAGTCGGGCTCATTTACGGTGAGAGTTGGACTTCGCCAAGGCTGCCCTTTGTCACCGATTCTGTTCATAACTTTTATGGACAGGATTTCTAGGTGCAGTCAAGGTGGTGAGGGGATCCATTTTGGTGGCCTAAGGATCAGGTCTTTGCTTTTTGCAGATGATGTGGTCCTGTTGGCTTCATCAGAAAGTGATCTCCGGCTTTTGCTGGAGCAGTTCGCAGCCGAGTGTGAAGCAGCTGGGATGAGAATCAGCTTCTCTAAATCCGAGACCATGGTCTTGAGTCAGAAAAGGGTAGAATACCTTCTCCAGGTCAGGGGCGAGGTCCTGCCCCAAGTGGAGGAGTTCAAGTATCTCGGGGTCTTGTTCACAAGTGAGGGAAGGGTGGAGCGTGAGATCGACAGGCGGATTGTTGCTGCATCTGCAGTGATGGGGGCGTTGTACCGGTCTGTCGTGGTGAAGAGAGAGCTGAGCCGAAAAGGCGAAGCTCTCGATTTACCGGTCAATCTACGTTCCTACCCTCACCGATGGTCACGAGCTTTGGGTAGTGACCGAAAGAACGAGATCGCGGATACAAGCGGCCGAAATGAGTTTTCTCCGCAGGGTGTCTGGGCTCTCCCTTAGAGATAGGGTGAGAAACTCAGTCATCCGGGAGGGGCTCAGAGTAGACCCGCCGCTCCTCCACATTGAGAGGAGCCAGTTGAGGTGGCTCGGGCATCTGGTTAGGATGCTTCCTGGACGCCTCCCTGGTGAGGTTTTCCGGGCACGTCCAACCGGGAGGAGACCCAAAGGAAGACCCAGGACACGCTGGAGGGACTATACCTCTCGGCTGGCCAGGGAACGCCTTGGGATTCCCCTGGTGGTGCTGGTCCAAGTGGCTGGGGAGAGGGAAGTCTGGGCCTCCCTCCTTAAGCTGCTGCCCCTGCGACCCAACTCCGAATAAGCGGATGAAAATGGATGGATGGATGGATGAATCAGAGTTAAAACTAAAATGTGCCTCCAAGCTTTGAATTTAATACCCCTGCCTTAGAGGCTGGCGATGAAGGAGCTGGGACCCAGCAGGGACAGAACCTCTGTGCCGTTGACAGAGCAGGTACAGAAACCTGGACTCGGGCGGCCGACAGTGATGATGGTGCTGGGGCAGCTTGGTTTGTGGAGGATGGCGTCTATGGCGAAGTTGTGGTGGAAGCCCTGGGGGCCGTTGTTGGCAGGGCAGAAACCTGGACTCAGGCGGCCATGGATGGCAATGGTGCAGGGGCAGCTTGGACCACTGAGGACAGGCGGTGGTGAAGCTCGGCGGGACCCTTAGATGGCTGGAGCTTAGCGTGACCCTCTGGAGGCGTCTGGAGCTCAGTGGGGCGACCAGGGGACGACTGTGGCTTGAAACCTCAGGAATGAACGGCTCGGGCGGAGCCTCTGGAAAAGACTGGAGTTCACGCGAAGCCTTGGTAGAAGGCTGGAGCTTGGGTGGAGCCTCTGGACCGGATGGCATGGTGGAAGCCTCTGGAGATGGCTGGAGCTTGGCTGGGGCCTCAGGACTCGATGGCTTGGACAAATCCTCAGGAAACCTCTGGACTGTATGGCTCAGACGGAACCTCAGAAGACCAGAACCGTCGGGGAACATCTGGACTGGATGGCTCAGATGGAGCCTCAGAAGACCAGAACCCTCTGGGAACCTCTGGACTGGATGGCTGGAGCACAGCTGGGGCCTCTGGAACAGGCAGCACAGCTGGGGCTTCTGGACAGATCTGCTCGGCATAGACCTCTGGGAGTGGTGGCAGGTGCTCGGCGTAGACCTCTGGGACGGTGGTACGTTGGTGTTGACGTTGGCGGCAGCATTGTGATGGACCTGGAGAAGGGTCTGACTGATCCACAGGAGAAGAAGAGGATGTGAAGCTTGGCCCATCTGGAGTGATGAGGGGTGCTGACTGGAACTGCTGTTACCGGGGTGGATGGTGTAGGATGACTTACCAAAGTGGAGAATGTAGAGGTTTTGGTCCAGCCCATCAGGGATGATGAGGAGGCACCAGTCTGAACTTCAGCAGAGGTGATGGGGGTGGCAGAGGATACAAGCTCACTCACAAGGGTGAAGGAGAGGAAGCCGGATCCAATCACTGGAAATGTGCCCTGATGATGGTGCCATCATGCTGCTTGGTCATGGTGTGGAGTAGGTGACTCGGTGATGAGGTGGCATTGGTAGGTTCAGCAGAAGCAGAGGTGGTATAAGAAACAGCTTGGTCAATGGTAGTGATAGCACCAGTTAGAACGGCCAGGCGAGCAGTGGGTGGGGGGGGGGGGGGGGGGGGGGGGGGGGGGGGGGGGGGGGGGGGGGGGGGGGGGGGGGGGGGGGGGGGACCAAAAACCCTAAGCAAGTTTAACATAAAGTTTCAAAGTTCCATTAAGCGGTTGGGGTGAATTGATAAAAAGGAATCTGCCCAGTTCAATGCTTTATCTTGTAGACAGAGTTTAGTGATCTGGATCTGATCATAATCAGAGTGTTCTGAGTGTGACAAGAAATGGAAACAATGAATGAGAAAATCCAGGCACTTAACCTTCATCACCATATTGTCAGGAGGGAATGTGAAGTTGTTTGTATCTGGCTGGGGATTTTCTGCTGAGTCCATAATAGTTGGTTCCTTCTGTCAGGAAAGCTGTTTGTAGAGGTATGACCCAAATGCAGGAAATCCAGGTAGCAGCCAGGTAATTTACCTAATTCTTTTATTTTAATAATGTGAGGAGCATGAGCAGGAGAGACAAACAGCACAAGGAACCGACGAGGAACAATGAACAGAGCTGGCTTAAAAAGGACCTAGAATGCAGTTAATCAACAATCTAAAACAGCTTTAAGCCTCTAAAAAGCATCTGTCCCAGGAGCCCTGACACAGGCCATTCTAAACCCCCTAAAGCAGCCTTGCTGTGAAAAGAGTTGTTGACCCCTCCCACTCGGCCAGGACATGAATATGATAATGAGCTGCTTGCTGATTGGTTGGTTTCTCCAGAAGGCCTCAGACACTGGAGACATGCAGGTTTGAGGAGGCGTGGCTCCCCCTTATGACTTGTAAAGGAAGGTTTTCTCAGAACAGAAGTTTTTCTCTCACCTTTTTCAACTTTCTAATTTACATAAAAGTAGGTCACCGACAGCTTTGACTTTTTGGCATGCTGACCACCCAAGCTGTCTTTATTCAACAACAACAAGGAAAATGTTGGTTTACATTCTAGGTCCTCTTTTAAATACTGTATACTGAGGAGGTGAGTGGTAAATGGTAAATGGCCTGTATTTGTATAGCACCTTCTTAGGGTTCTACAACCCCCCAAGGCACTTCACAACACAATCAGTCATCCACACATTCACACGCTGGTGGGGATGAGCTACAATGTAGCCACAGCTGCCCTGGGGCGCACTGACAGAGGCGAGGCCTGCCGTACACAGGTGCCCCCGGTCCTTCCGACCACCACCAGCAGGCAAGGTGGGTTAAGTGTCTTGCCCAAGGACACAACAGCAGCATTCTCTGGCGGGAGCCGGGATCAAATCTGCAACCTTCCGATTACTGTACAACCCGCTCTACCTCCTGAGCTACTGCTGCCCAGTGGAGTGGAGACAAAGGGAACAGGTGTGCTTATGACATCACATAATGATAGGCAGGTGTGAGTAATAATCTATGGGGAAGGGAGGCATGACACAAGCAGGAGGAGAATAAACAAACATAACAAAATCACTAAAGCTAGACACACACAAGGAATAACCAAACTAAATACCACACAATAACCAAGAACTGGAAACTAAAAGGCTGGAAGATAATTCTAAATAAACATGGTGGATCACTAATAGTGGATAAAAGAACTTAACATTGGGAGAATAAACCACACAGGGAGTAGTAAAATGAATGCTGGGGAAAATGGAACAACAGAATAAGAGCGCTAAAGAGAAACAGAATCTAAAAACCTAAGACAGAATATCAACTTGGGAATGACTGTGAAGACCAGGGTCATGGAGAAAGACTGGGCCAAGGAGGAGGGAAACAGAGGGACACAGATCACACACACGACAGAAAACCAACGAATCTTTACAAATTCTACTAAACCTGCTCAGATGAGCCAAATATCAGTGATTACCTTAAGAGAAAATCCACAGTAAAATCTAAACCTAATTCTTGTTCAAAGTCATAGAAGTTAAATGTTTAATCGTTCTAAACTTGAACAGTTTAAACTCTAAAACCTCTAAATTAGAATGAAGTTCACGTCTTTGATAAGGAAACTGTAAAGGCTTTTGTGTGGGATTAGATGTTTTTCTAAATCAAACAAAATCCCAAACCTTCATAGTTTCATCTTATCTCACAAGGATTAAATAACAAGTGCACGGGCAGAAAATAGTGCCCCTATCTGAGTTATTTGTGCATTTATTCAACCTCTGTAGGACTGAAACAGTCTAATCAGGTTACCTTGATGTTCAGAGACAAGGTTGGTGATAACTCACGCTGGATCCGCTGAGTGTGAAAGATTGACGCTGACCTAACTCCGCTCATCCATCCTGTGTCTTGAGGGACAAGTCTGGGAGGGTTTAGGATGACGCTTTGCAAAGCAGCTCCCTTACTGTGTTAACATCACATTAGAGATGAAACAGTTCTCATTCACTGATCTCTTTTTGAGGTAGGGTGTTGAACCAGAACAAATGGTTTTTGCCTAAAGGCTGCAGCTGCATTATAGGAATAGAGAAGGCCTTATGAATTTCAAAGTTCAAACAGATTCAACCTCGAGATGTCATCGACTTCTTACAATGTTTAATCCTCTTCAACTTAGGCCTTTTTTATTATTTAGAGACTCTTGATTTGGTTTGGAATTTTTTGTTATTTTAGTATAGTTTTCAACATTGTTTGGTTTAATTTTTAACTAAGAGTTTTTCATGTTTATGAGGTCCCACTGATCTGAAATAGCTAAAAAAAAGAGGCAAATGAAACCTCAGGTCTGTTTTAAAAGGAGGTCTCTCCCAGAACTGACAGCCACGTGAATCCCCATTAGAACATGATCTAAGACCTGTTACCTCTCCACTGGTTGAAAGGGTTCCTGACAGTTGCTCTGCAGTCAAACTCTGAATTTCTAAATACAGTCCCAATCAAAAGTTTAAGACCACTTGAGAAATGGCCAACAATCACATTCTGCATGTTTGGATCTTAACAATGTTCTAATTAGAGCTTCAACATGCAACAAGAAGAAATGGGAGTGAGACAAAACATTTTCTGAGCATTACGGCTTCGAGGAGATTCTGGTCCACCATCCAGCGTCTCAGGAGGGGAAAGAAGTCACTACCAACACTGTTTACAGTGGGGATGGTGTGCTGCTGACCTCGACTCAGGATGTTGTGAATCGGTGGGCCGAGTACTTTGAAGACCTTCTCAATCCCACCGGCACGTCCTCCAGTGTGGAAGCAGAGTCTGGGGACTATGGGTTGGGCTCTCCCATCTCTGGAGCTGAGGTCACTGAAGTAATCAAAAAGCTCCTCGGTGGCAAGGCTCCGGGGTGGATGAGATCCGCCCGGATTTCCTTAAGGCTCTGGATGTTGTGTTGGTTGACGCGGCTCTGCAATATTGCATGGACATTGGGGGCAGTTCCACTGGATTGGCAGACCAGGGTGGTGGTCCCCCTATTTAAAAAGGGGTGTGTTTTAACTACAGGGGGATCACACTCCTGAGCCTCCCTGGTAAGGTCTATTCAGGGGTTCTGGAGAGGAGGGTCCGTCGGATAGTCGAACCTCGGATTCAGGAGGAGCAATGTGGTTTTCGTCCTGGTCGTGGAACACTGGACCAGCTCTATACCCTTGGGGGGGTCCTGGAGGGTGCGTGGGAGTTTGCCCAACCAATCTGTTTTGTGGATTTGGAGAAGGCGTTCGAGCGCGTCCCTTGGGGGGCCCTGTTGGGGGTATTTCGGGAGTATGGGGTACCAGGCCCCTTGATATGGGCTGTTAGGTCCCTGTACGACCAGTGTCAGAGCTTGGTCCACATTGCTGGCAGTAAGTCGGGCTCGTTTCCGGTGAGAGTTGGACTCCGCCAAGGCTGCTCTTTGTCACCGATTCTGTTCATAACTTTTATGGACAGGATTTCTAGGAGCAGCCAAGGTGGTGAGGGGATCCGTTTTGGTGGCCTAAGGATCAGGTCTCTGCTTTTTGCAGATGATGTGGTCCTGTTGGCTTCATCAGAATATGATCTCCAGCTTTCGCTGGAGCAGTTCGCAGTCGAGTGTGAAGCAGAAGGAATGAGAATCAGCTCCTCTAAATCCGAGACCATGGTCTTGAGTCAGAAAAGGGTAGAATGCCTTCTCCAGGTCAGGGACGAGGTCCTGCCTCAAGTGGAGGAGTTTAAGTATCTCGAGGTCTTGTTCACGATTGAGGGAAGGGTGGAGCATGAGATCGATAGGCGGATTGGTGCTGCGTCTGCAGTGATGCGGGTGTTGTACCGGTCTGTCGTGGTGAAGAGAGAGCTGAGTCGAAAGGCAAAGCTCTCAATTTACCGGTCGATCTACGTTCCTACCCTCACCTATGGTCACGAGCTTTGGGTAGTGACCAAAAGAACGAGATCGCGGATACAAGCGGCTGAAATGGGTTTTTCTGCAGGGTGTCTGGGCTCTCCCTTAGAGATAGGGTGAGAAGCTCGGTCATCCGGGAGGGGCTCGGAGTAGACCTGCTGCTCCTCTACATCGAGAGGAGCCAGTTGAGGTCGCTCGTGCATCTAGTTAGGATGCCTCCTGGACGCCTAGGTTTTCCGGGCACCAACCAGGAGGAGACCCAAGGGAAGACCCAGGACACGCTGGAGGGACTATGTCTCTCCGCTAGTCAGGGAACTCCTTGGGATTCCCCTGGAGGAGCTGACCTAAGCGGCTGAGGAGAGGGAAGTCTGGGCCTCCCTCCTTAAGCTGCTGCCCCCGCGACCCGACTCCGGATAAGCAGAAGAGAATGGATGGATGGATGAATAATTTATTGAAAACAAGGCTTAAATTGAAACTGGCTGTTTTACAGATGATCAAAAGTTTAAGACCACATGCCTTTAAAAGGCCAAATCTGTGTATAAATATAGATGATCATTTTCTGTCAGGTAGTCACACTCATGATGTTCTGATAGCAAAGGCAAAAAAAAAAACGTTCCCTTTTGAAAGTGGTCGGGTTGTTGAACTGCATAAGCAGGGTCTCTCCATCACAGCTGAGGTGGAACGCAGTAAGAGACAGTTGGAATTTCTTAAATGATCCTGATGGTTATGGAAGAAAAAACTCAAGTGGAAGACCCAGCTTAAGACTGTTACTGGTGCCGACTGCAGCCCCATAACCATCAGACGACATCTGAGACTGAAGGACTTCAAAAATAACAAACATCTTCAAAGGTCTCGTCTCCTTGAAGACCACAGAACTGACCGTTTGGATTTTACAAGAGAGCACCAAACGCTGGGATGTTTAAAGGTGGAAGAAAGTTTTATTCTCTGATCAGAAGAAATTTACTCTCAATGGTCCTGATGGTTTCCAACGTTACCAGCATGACAAGCAGATCCCACCTGAGATGTTTTCTGCACACCACAGTGGAGGGGAGGGCCATAATGGTCTAGAGCAGGGGTAGGGAACCCTGGTCCTGGAAAGCCACTACCCAGCATGTTTTAGAGGTTTCCCTGCTTCAACACACCTGATTTTAATCAGCAGGTGATTAACATTTTGGACCATCCTGCATGTTCCCCTGATCTGAATCCCTTTGAGAACCTTTGAGGATGGAGGGAAAGGGACGTTTACAAAGATGGACAACAGTTGCAGA
Organism: Aphyosemion australe; assembly: GCA_006937985.1. Taxonomy (NCBI): domain Eukaryota; kingdom Metazoa; phylum Chordata; class Actinopteri; order Cyprinodontiformes; family Nothobranchiidae; genus Aphyosemion; species Aphyosemion australe. The sequence goes on along the minus strand of SSNS01000182.1, from coordinate 462,689 downwards.
CAGTAGATGACCTTCGTGTGGTCGACCTTACCACTTAGAGAAATGTTCCCACGCGCCTCATGGAAATGCTTGCATCAAGCATGCCTTAAGGAATTTTTGAAGTGATCAACAACAGTGAAGCTTCTCACAACTGAGTTCATGTGTGGAACTCTGATTTCTGTTGGGGGAGTTAAAGATTTTTGGAGGTGTGGTCTTAAACTTTTGACCATCTGTAAAACAGTCTATGCCTTATTTTCAATAAATTGCTGCTCAGAAAATGTTTTGTCTCACTCCCATTTCTTCTTGTTGCAAGTTGAAGCTCTACTTGGAACCTTGTTAAGATCCAACCATGCAGAATGTGATTGTTGTCCTAAACCTTTGATACATAACCTCTAAAGCAGTGCTGTCCAACCCTGGTCCCTGGAACAATGATCCAAGCCTCAACAGGGAAACAGCATTTGACTTTTTAAAAAATGATTGTAAAATATATTTTAACTTAATACCCACCGATCTGGGTCACAGGAACGGGTCAGGGTTCAGGGTGGCTGTTTGCACATTCACCATCATGTGTGGTAGTAAACCCTGACAGTTTACACTGCTGTTCCTCAAAATGGGTCAGACGAGGAGAAAAATGAATAAAATATCTATAATATTGATATGTTTTATTTTATTTCTCTGTAGATCTCTGGTTTAGTGGAGAGGATATTTATTATTGTATTTTGTTTATCTGGAGTTTATTCATAGTTTCAACTTATTAATTAAAATTAAATAAATTGAAATAAGAAACAATATCAACCATGTTTATCGTATTATAACTATTTTTTGCTGCAACCAGCGGAGAGTTTTAGGGTTTCATAAAGCCAGAATGTTCAGTGAGTAAATGAAATCATTTTTCTCTTTTCTCCTGTTTTTCTTTATTTATTTAGTTCATTTCTGTTTTTCAAAACACAGTAGCACTTGACTGCTCCACTTTTGTTGGGCTTTTATTTTTGCACTTGCCTTTATTTTTGCGTTTTGCCCCACATTGCTGATGTGCTGACTGGGACTAGGAGAACTCGCAGATGCTCTAATATCCAACATGTGGGTTCAGATAAACACAAACAGACCACATGTCCTCAGTGAGACTCACAGAATCAGGCTTAAAGTGCTCATACACCATCACAACCTACTTTCATCTCCTGGTGCATTAAGATTTAACCATCTTTATGCAAGCAGCAGTCATATGAGCTGACCTATATATCACCAGCTGGATTATATTTCATCATAAAGGAGCTGCTGGATGCTGCACCTCCCTGGCCGCTGTTTACAAGCAGATTTAGCTATTTGGAGGACAAATACAATTCAGTAGTGGAACACATTTTTATTTTAAAATATAAAGATTAACAACATTTTCTATATGTTTGTGTTTTAAATGATGATTTTCTTTTCCTCAAACTAATGATAGTAATTTCCCACTTATTGATGTAAAAGCTAAATTGTACACATGCTAAAACTCTGAGTCGTATTTGTTTTTGGCTCCTATAGCGATGCTGGCTACAGTGTTCATTAGTTTTTTTTTTGCAAATAACAGCTGAAGTTTGTTGAAACAAGAAAAAAGCCTAAAAAAATGTATGATTTAAACAAATTTAATCACAAACAAAACAATTGATCAACAATTTACCTTTTACCCCAATTTGATGTGAAAATGTGATTTTTTTGGTGCTGTGTGCAGTTCACGGGGAGAGATTATTATTACTATTTAGTTAGAAATCATAATATTACTTATGTTAAAGCTCTGAACAATGGAAACAGACTCGGTTATTGATTATATTTTTTTCATGTGTTTTATGTGTACGACAGTGAATTTTAACTTTTAGGGTTTTTAGGTTTAATGCTTTTACTCTGTGCAGCACTTTGGTCAGCTGACATGCTGTTTTTAAATGTGCTATACAAATAAATTTGGTATGGTATGGTATTTAAAGCTTCCAGGATTTCAGAAACATGAATTTATTTGAGTTTTTTCTGCTAGTGATGATGATGTTGTGAAGCATAATTTAAAGCAGCCGGTGTGAGCTGAGACTTATTCTCCTGTGTTTTTCATCCCCGCTGCCCTGCAGCCACAGCTCTGGAGTGAAGAAAGCATCATTACATCCTCCTACAAGGAACTTCTCACATTCTGACCTGGAAACATCTAGACTTCTCTTCCTGACTTTAGCTCTGAGGGTGGTCACATTCATTTTGTTAAAAGCAGTAAATCATTTTATGTTGGGAGCTGGGGATGTGTGAGACACTGTGTTTGTAATCAGGTGGTTTAATAATAAAGCTGCACTTCCTCCTATCTGCTGTAAAGAACTGGTTTAAATCTGGGGCCATTTTAGAAGATCTAGATCTTCAGATGTTCTCTTACAGTGACAGAGAAGTGGCTGAGGACAGCCAGCCTGCTGCTCCTCTGGTAAACATGTGGGAATGAAGGAGAAGTGGTTCCAGCTCGGTTCAGCCCCGGGCTCCGGCCTCGCTGGGGTCAGCAGGTTCTCCTGGTGTCCTTAAAGACGGGTCGCATGTCCCCGCCCCTCTTACGAAGGCGTGTCCTAGCTGTAACACATATCCGTTTTCACCACTGCCTTCACCCGAAGTAAAGTTGGCACCAGTTACCCACTAACCCGGAAATGGAGTAGAACACTTTCAAAATAATAGACAACTATTGTTATGGAACAGCAAAAGCTACTGACAGACAGAAATTATGCCTTATAAATGAGTAATATTAAACATAATTTGTATGCTTATAAATTAAAGTTAAATTAGCTTCTCATTAGAGTTTAGCAAATAATCAGAAATGATCATCAAATCCATATGTTCATTTAATATTTTAGGTGCAAAGTCACCATAATTTCAAATGTTCAGGTGGAAATTATAACAAATCAAAGCTTAATAAATTGACAGTATAAAATATAGCTATGTATTTTTATATGCATGTGCGCGCGCACACACACACACACACACACACACACACACACACACACACACAGATGTGGACAAAATTGTTGGTACCCTTTGGTCAATGAAAGAAAAACCCACAATGGTCACAGAAATAACTTGAATCTGACAAAAGTAATAATAAATTAAAATTCTATTAAATTTAACCAATGAAAGTCAGACGTTGCTTTTCAATCATGCTTCAATGGAATTATTTGAAAAAATAAACTCATGGAACAGGCCTGGACAAAAATGATGGTACCTCTAACGTAATATTTTTTGCACAACCTTTTGAGGCAATCAAGCGATTCCTGTAACTGTCAGTGAGACTTCTGCACCTCTCAGCGGGTATTTTGGCCCACTCCTCATGAGCAAACTGCTCCAGCTGTCTCAGGTCTGAAGGATGCCTTGTCCACACGGCATGTTTCAGCTCCTTCCAAAGATGCTCAGTAGGATAGAATGTATAGAATGCATAGAAGGCCACTCTAGAATAGTCCGATGTTTTCCTCTTAGCCATTCTTGGGTGTTTCTAGCTGTGTGTTTTGGGTCTTTGTCCTGTTGCAAGACCCATGACCTGCGACTGAGACCAAGCTTTCTGACACTGGCCAGCACATTTCTCTCTAGAATCCCTTGATAATCTTGAGATTTCATTGAACCCTGCACAGATTCAAGACACCCTGTGTCAGATGCAGCAAAGCAGCCCCAGAACATAAGAGCCTCCTCCATGTTTCACAGTAGGGACAGTGTTCTTTTCTTGATATGCTTCATTTTTCCATCTCTGAACATAGAGCTGATGTGCCTTGGTCTCATCTGTCCAGAGGACCTTCTCCCAGAAGCTTTGTGGCTTGTCAACATGTAGTTTGGCAGATTCCAGTCTGGCTTTTTTATGATTGTTTTCAACAATGGTGTCCTCCTTGGTCGTCTCCCATGTAGTCCACTTTGGCTCAAACAACGATGGATGGTGTGATCTGACACTGATGTTCCTTGAGCTTGAAGTTCACCTTGGATCTCTTTAGAAGTTTTTCTGGGCTCTTTTGTAACCATTCGGATTATCCGTCTCTTTGATTTGTCATCAGTTTTCCTCCTGCGGCCACGTCCAGGAGGTTGGCTACAGTCCCATGGATCTGAAATTTCTGAATAATATGTGCAGCTGTAGTCACAGGAACATCTAGCTGCTTGGAGATGGTCTTCTAGCCTTTACCTTTAACATGCTTGTCTATCATTTTCTTTCTAATCTCCTGAGACAACTCTTTCCTTTGCTTCCTCTGGTCCATGTTGAGTGTGGTACACACCATGTCACCAAACAACACAGTGACTACCTGGAGCTCTATAGATAGGACTGATTACAAGATTGTAGATTATAGTTGCTTTTTCTGATGTTGCCATCACTTGGTATTCATCAACCACAATGGCCGTCCTCTGTTGTTTGTCCACCATCACAATGTCCGGTTGGTTCGCCATCACCATTTTGTCGGTCTGGATCTGGAAGTCTTGGCTCGCTCGTTCTCTACCACCTTAGGGGCTGTTTCCCACTTTGACCTTGGGGCTTCCAGTCCATACTCTGCACAGATGTTCCTGAACACGATGCCAGCGTTCCATGTATGCTTTCCCTGCCAGCATCTTACACCCTGCAGTTATGTGGTGGATTGTCTCAGGGGACTCGTTGCATAGCCTACACCTTGGGTCTTGTCTGGTGTGGTAGATCTTGGCCTCTGTTGCTCTGGTGTTCAGGGGCCTGTTCCAGAGGAGGAGGCGCTGGAAATACCATTGTGGGAGGACAAACACCTACATGAGATGTACCACCAACAGATAACTGAAGTGGCTGATATCATAGGTCTGTATAAATAACAGGACCACATGTCACCACCTGCCTCTGTTTTTGATATGTCAAGCCAGAAATATCCTGTTTTTGCACATTATCATCTTGTATTGTTGGAGTCTGATCACTCAGGATAAATGGTAAATGGCCTGTTTTAATATAGCACCTTGTAGGGATCTACAACCAATGTGGTTTACCACTAACCAGTCATTCATCCACACACACACACACATTCACACACTGGTGGTGATGAACTACAGTGTAGCCTCAGCTGCCCTGAGGCACACTGACAGATGTGAGGGGCCGAGCACTGGCGCCACCAGTCCCTCTGACCACCACCAGCAGGCAAATTGGATGAAGTGTCTTGCCCAAGGACACAATGACTGCGACAGATGGGAGGCGAACCTGCAACGCTCCGGTTACAGGGCAGGCACTTAACTCCACCGCCACTGTTGCCTAATAGGATAAGGAATTGAAGTTCCCTCCGGCATTTCACCTGCATACCATCATAGTGTTATTGAGCATCAATTAACTAATCACAGCTAAATAAATAAAAAAAAATCATCTAGGCCTATTTGAACATGCAGCAAAGCAGGACCTATGTGAACTAACAGGAGTCAAGGCTCCCACAGCAAAATGTAAGATAATTGTTAAATATTCTCATATATTTTAATCTTGAAAGTTCTTCTGGAACCAGCCAGACGGGGGCGCTTTTTTAAACTTTGGCCTTAACTTCCATTTTTGATTCCTGGTTGAGCCATTTACATTTGTAAATAGATAAAAATGGGGCGAAGGTGGCATAGGAGTTAAGTGGTCGCTCCACAGTCGGAAAGTCGTGGGTTCGCGCCCCTCTCGGTCTGTCGCTGTCGTTGTGTCCTTGGGCAAGACACCTAACCCGAATTGCCTCTCTTGGTGGTGGTCAGAGGGGCCGATGGCACAACAATGCAGCCTCACCTCTGTCAGACCGCCCCAGGGCGGCTGTGGCCACCCAGTAGCCCACCATCATCAGCAGTGTGTGAATGTGTGAGTGCATGCAGCAACTTAGAGTGTCCTAACAAAGCGCTATATAAGTTCGATGAATTATTATTATTAAAATCATCAGACTTGAAGAACATTTTATACCTGAAAGGTAGCAGTCTGATAACCGATCACAGGTGCCTCAAATCTACCCATGTTAAAATGTTCAATACTTGTTTCTTTCTTTATTTTATTTGTAAATGCTGGATGATTTTTAGGTGAAACATGTTCGAAAATATTCGAACGCTTTAGTAATAATAACGAAGCTGATTTCAGCGCTTCGTTCCTTTGGTGGACTTTTATTGTGAAAACGCTTCTTAAACTTTAACATCGTAAACTTCCGGTATTGTCCAGGAGATTTTTTGTAAACTAAATTTGCCCTAATGTGAGCTGAGAGCTGCCGCTCTTACCGCTTCCTGTTGCTAACAGGTCAGTCGCTCGTCGCGCTGTTGGTTTTTATCCTTTCAAGGCTGAAACTTGTCGCTAAACAGCGCGTTGTCCCAACACTGACGCCGTTATTACGATAGCGGCAGTCAGACGGCACGTCCACCTACGTCCTCCGTCTTCTTGTCTCTTCTTATATCCATAAAAGTGGGCTAAAGTTCCGGAACCGACTCAGAAAGTGACTATCCGCTTCATCCTCCGCGAGCCTAGCTTCGCGTCACCAAAACAACTTTATTAGTAAAGACGTTAAGTATCTCACCCTTACGTCTCCGACACGGCAGGGTGCTGAAGGGTGAGAGGGTGGGGGAGGTGGTGTTCTCTGTCCGGTTCGTCCGCCATGTAGGCCAGCTCCGTCCGGCTGGAGACCCACTAACTTCCTGCCTGCGGCCGTAGGTGGACCGGGACTTCAGCGGCTCCAGCCGGGATCCTCCTCCCTCTCCTGCGTGGATGGTGCGGGCTAGCTCCTCTGGAGAGGCCGTGGCTGACATTTTACCCCGGTCCAAAAGCCTTCAGCTCGGTGGGGGCATCCGAGGACACAAGGGAAGGTAAAGCTCCGTCCTGTTGGGTAAACAGAAGTTCATCGCTGGGTTTATTATTAACGCTAGCATTACACACAGATGAATGAATATTTTGATTTGTTTAAAATAGCTACAGAAGTGTTCGGTTTCATAAATGCATCCCACTTATAAAGTAACCGCAGATGTTCTGTCACATTACCATCATTATCTAAACTCATACAGCTCTATTCCAGGCTTTACTCAGGCATACGGAGAACTTTCTCTGCTTGTGTTCGCTGCTCCAGATTGGAGGACTACTTTTATTTTGACACCGACTCGTTTCGGCCTGTAACCAGCAGCACCTGCAGGAGGACCAACAGCAGCCAAACTCACGGCTTTAATAATAATAATAACAATAATAATAATAACAACAATAATTCAGACAAACACTTGATCTCCTAACAGAAAGTGTGGATCAACAGCAGCTTTGTATACCTGCTGACGCCCAGGCTCATCCACGCGCTCACAAATCACTATTAACAATTAACATCGGACATCCGGTGGCACTGCCAGCTGCGCCCCATTTTTATTGTTGTCTGTGCTCCGAGAGCGTTTCTGTTGTCTCGTCTGGATACTCCGCGAAGCGCCTTGGAAAGCCGCTGTTGGTAAGAATAAACACGCCTTTAAATGCATGTATGTATAGTAAAGTGAAGATGCGACGTGCCTGGTGGAGGAGAGCGGCTGGATGAGGCTGGATGTGAGAGCGCGGCTCCGCGGCGGTTGGCCGTGCCATGCGGGACACGCTGCCGCTGCCACCGCGGCACCTTCCCGCTGCTTCATCCAGCTGTGGGACCCGCAGCGCAGCCATGCCCCCTATGAGTCCACAGCGGGTCTTCTGCTGGACTCAAATCTGTTGTGGTTTTGGTCTGATTGTGTTTTATTTGGGCTTTATGGCGGATGCGCACCGAGCTGAAGGACGGGCCACTCCAGGCTCCCCGCCGTGGAGGGGAAACGGAGCTCCAAGGACACGGAGGCGGGGGGCGCAGCCCGCTCGTTACGGTCTTTAACCTACTTTCTGCTCTTTATTTATTTGTTTTTTTCTCACACTTGTTAAAAGTGTGCGGATTATTTTGGGAGGGAGGGAAAACGAGTGGCAGCTGCGTCCGCCGTCCGGTTTTTAGGAGCTGTATTAAATTGGCTTCCCAGACAGCCTGGCAGGCACACCGTGTCTCCGCTCCGTGCTTCCCCCGGATCATCGCAGCTTTTCGGCCAAGCTGTGATTTTCCAGCCTCTCAGAGTGCTGCTTCCTCTCCGGGCCGCCCTCCCGTCTCCGTGCGCAACCATCGCGCCGGGATTTGGGTTTTCCTTTCCAAAAAAGGCCTCCAGCTGCAGAAGGCTCATTGTCTGGCCAGAGTGGCCGAGCTCTCCGGTGCTCAGACCTGTTTGTTCACTGGGCGGAATTAGACCAGCTGGAACCGCTGTAATGCATTTTATTTTCAAAGTTTTTAAGGGATGAGTGAAGATTACATGTGGAACAACTCACATTTATATGTGTGTTATTCTTTATTCCCACAGTAAATAGAAAACGAAAAAAGCAAAGTGTTTTTTTAAATAGAGAATTTTTTTATTTACAAAAAATTGCCAATCACAATGTCAGCAGAGGTAACAAATGCAGCAGTTCAGTTCAGGACTTCAGGACATTTTAATTTGAAAATATTTGTTTGGTCCTTAAAAAAACTCAGTCTTAAGGTTTAGATTCAGATCATCAACCCAAGGGGGAGAAGTTATTTGTACTGTAGAAGAAATATTAAAGGGAACATTTGAATAAGATTAAAAGTACAAAATATAACACAAACACAGTAATATTAACAATGGAAGAAGCAGGAATATGTTACAGTGTACGAGTCCTTCCATCCCATATGTGATCTGTAATTCCCATGTTGGTTCCTGCAGGACCACAGTAGTGTTGCAGTGACATCACATATAACCCATTCCTATAAAAGTGCAATACTTGCTCTTTTTTATCGTTCTTAATCACCTGTTAGCCAGAAGCAGCAAAATGCATTAGTGTGTTTTTAAGGTGTCAAATATTCTAAAAGGTAAAAATGGTAAAGGTTAACAACGGTCCAAGACAAACGTCCCTAAAGTTGGGACTGGGAGCCCACTTTGGGTCATGAAACACCAGTAGGGCTCATGGGATGATGTCTAGAAATGGACTCGTATTTCAAAAGCATTACTAGTATCATGTATCTGTCATAACTATTACAATATTCATCTCATTTAAACAATATTGTTGAGTTGTCATTATAATCTTTTCTAATTAGCCTTATTAGTTACTTTAGTACAAATGAAGCAGCACTAGAGGGTCACAGGCTGAACATTTCATTGTTAGCTGAAAACTGTTACGGCTAGGCTAAAGCTATTCCACTGTGTGGACCAACCTTTTACCCCTGCCACCAACACATTAATTGTTATTTTTATACATTATGGTTATTGCTGTCATCCTGCCTCACACAGATTAGGTACAAAATACCTAACAATGGTCTGACGTCAACATGAGTGTTAGAATCAGTGCTAACATTTAGCATTTACCTGCAAGTGGATGACAGCCTCCATTTGGTGTAAACAAGAATAAAGTTATTATTTTATTATTTACATTTGTGTGATATTTCATAAAGGCAGATTCTTTTAAAAACACTACCAGACAAAAGCTGTTAGCGGTTGTAGCCTGCGGCGACGCAGAGCTAAGATCAGGCCCTTTAGTTGTGGAGACATGACACCACTGCAACAAGAGTGGATGGTTGTAACCTTTAGCATGTTAGCAATAAGGTGTTTCTAAGGTTTTGGAGGAGTCAGCTGTGAGCAGACGCACGTTTGGAAACGACCAGGGTTGTTGCGAGGTTAGGAAGGTGTGGAAGTCCTCTCCGGCTGGATTCCAGGACAACATTGGTTTTGCTATGCATGAACTGAAACACACGAGCCATATCATACCACACACTTGCTTTGATCACACATACTGGGCTTGTGTTGACATCTTGTTGTTAAAAAAGAGCTAAACAGGGAGCTAGCTAAATGTATCGTGGCTAGATGTTGGTGAGCTAAAGGGAAGAATGGACTTTATTTACTTTCCCTGTTGTGTTACAGTGAAATATGTTTGGAGCCTTGTGTTGAGCCAGCACATGCAGAATGATGGTTGTTATTGCACAAAGGCATGCCCCCCTCCCACAGCTGCAGAGTGAACACAAACAGGCTGGTGCATCAGTGTAAACAAAGTAGAAGAAAAAACCAAAAATGAACAAACTAGCCTCTCACTGATGTGGGTCCCGATGATCGATGTGGCAGATGGAGTGAAAGTCTCTTTATTTTATCAGATTTGCAGACGGTACGTTTCTCCAAGTTGAAAAGAGGAAACTGGCACCAGAACAGGTTGTGTTTTTGGTACAAGCAAACTCCTGGCATGAAAATGCTCCGCGCTCCATGCTGCTGCTGTAACTAAGTGCTAAAAACGTGTCTAAACTTTTAAAACATGCTGGTTTATTGGTTTCTTATCGGCTCTGACGTGTTTGTGTGTGTAAACACTGTGTTGGGAACTAGCCTGCTTTGTGTGCCAAAGATCGTTTTTCCGTGCAGCGTGTCATAACCACCCAGTAAATTCTCATTTCCTCATTCCTGTACGCCTGAGGTCAATCCACAGAAGCGAAGAGCTGGAGCTGCTGAACCAGGGTCTGTTTGAGCTGCTGGCTTTGGCTTATCTGCAGGTATCAAACAGTGTGTTGTTGTTACGATGTCTTAGTTGGCATGTTTCTCCATGTTTCATCATCTGTACGGATCCTGGACTGATGGTGGCTGTGGCGTGGCCTTAATTCTGCTCCTCCTCTCTGTGGCAGCATCCGGGCTGCATGTCGCTGGTCGAGGCTGGATCACCACTAGAAAAGCTGTTGTTTTGGGGGGATAATTGAGTCAGGTTGAGGATTTGGCGAGCTGTAGGAATACCGATCTGAGCCAGCGATGAAGTCGTGGTTTTTGTGTCTTTTCCCTGCTCTTCCATTCTCATGAGAAGAAACGTAAAACTCTCCGATTTAAATGGAGGGCCTAATCATCACACGTGCTCAATAAAATAAATGTATTTGTGACAGCTAACGTTTATACAAAGCAATCACATGTACTCATTTTAACCTATTATTAACATCTAAATCCAACCAGCCAGCTTAGCTCAGCTAAGTTAGCATACACTGGACATTTTTCAGTTAGCTGGAGCTAAGCTAACATTTAGCCTTGAGAATAGTAACTTCCTCTTGTGACTCCTTCTCAGGTCTGACTCCTTCAAGATGAGTTCAGATTGTTGACCCATGGATCCAGCTGACTGTAATGTCACACAATAACATCAGATCTCCTTGTGCTGCTGTAGCATCTGTTCCTGCTGCAGGAACTAACATGCAGGGCAAATTCTCCACATTTATCAAACAATAAAAATGCAACCTTTGTCTACAGCATAAAAGCGTTTACATTTGTAGTAGATCGCTGTTGACACGGTTTCCACAGGAAGTGACATGTCCTACATTTTTTGCAGCAGCATGCTTGTTCATGTTGAATAAATGGATTTATTAATAGAAGAAACGGCCTGCAAACATAGGGCCACTGTGGTTGAACAGTCAGTCAACAGCCCACTTCTGACAGGTTTAACAACAGCACAAGCTACATTACCTTTGTGGGTTTTTATTTGTTAAGGAATACATTCTTCTCAGAAAATCTGTTATTTTTTTAACAAGGTCTTGTTGAAAATTATTGTTACAAACTAACAATACATTTGAATTGAACAAACATCATATAACCCCCCCACCACCCTCCCTGCTACATTGGATCAAACTCAAAAAAACAAACACAAAACTGTTTTCAAGGCAACACTTAATCAAAATACAAATACAATCTCATAAAAGAAAAAAAACAATCACAAAAATTATAAAAAAATTTCAACAGAAACACCATAAAAAACAATACAAATAAAGACCATACAGAGTTGAAATTATTAGTTGAGCCCCCCAAAGTACTTCTGATTTTCTCCAGGTGCACGTGAGACATAGGCCCAATTCCAATACTCGCACTTGCACCCTTCAATTGCACATTCCCGGCCAGGGGTGCGAGTGCGTAGGGTGTCCCAATTCCCAAGTGCGGAAGTTGACCACGCCCCTTTTGCACCATTAATCCGCACTTCACCCAAGTCCACAGCGATGTGGACTTGGGTGAAGGGTATTACCCACAATTCATTGCTGTGTGGGAATTTTGAGAAGGTGGCCTTTTCTGAAAACATGTATTTTCAAGTGAAAGAAGTTCATTTAAAATGATTAATGTTTTTTATTCATGCTCTGAATGTTATAGACGAAGATATAAATGTGGACAGCAATTAATTTAAATTTAATCAAATAATTGTTTGTTTGTGTGTTTGAAAGCTGTTAATAAAGATTTTAAAAAAGCAGAAACAGCTACCGGCATCCCAGCATGCGTCACGATCGATGACGTAATGCTCACTGTCCCAATTCAGCAATTATTTGCACACTTGTGTACTACGCACTCGAAGACTAATGGTGCGTTCGATTTACCTCGGAAGTCGGAACTCGGAACTAGGAATGACGTCACACCCGAGTTAACAGCATTCTGGTTTCCGTAGTCGGAGAAGTTGGAATTCCAATTATTCAGTTTAACTTTATTTTATTTTATTTTATTTTATTTTTTACTTCTTTATCAGGTCAAATAGGTAAAAACAAACACGAATGATGGACTGTTGGTGCGTTCGATTTGTCTGTTTATTTTACAAGACACACATATAAGAGTGTGTTTGAAATAAAAGTTACATGTAGCGCTTGCATCTCTAATTTGAACAAACTAAAAGTTTTGTTTATTAGTCGTATGTGTTCGTTGAGAGCTACCTAAACAGCAGTTTTCGAGGGCGCTGCCATCTTGGATTTCGAGGTCGGAGTTCTGAAAAACGTCCGAGTTTCCGACTGGGAGTTCCGACTTTGCGGGGCGTTTTATTTGATTTTTCGTACTCGGAAGTCGGGATTTCCGAGTTCCGAGGACAAATCGAACGCACCATTACTGCGCACTTCCTCTAAGCGCACTTCACAGAAGGGTGTAGGGCGCAGTGCGAGGATTGGGATTGGGCCATAGTCTCTGGAACCCAGTGACCAAATGCTGGTGGGTGTGAGTCTTTCCACCTGGAAAGAATAAATCTCCTGGCCTGCAACAACTAAGAACGACCATATGCAGTTGGCATTTGTCAAAAGAGGCATCCACCGTGACTACAAACAAAGCGGTTAAGAGATCAGGGCACACATTGGTCCCGCAGATCTTGGAGAGCGCATCAACAATAGAACACCAATACCCCTGTAGTTTTGGGCATGTCCAGAACATGTGAAGAGGAGTAGCTGTTGATCATTTGCAACGTTCACATGTCGGGTCCAAGTCTGGTTTAATTTTAGATAGTCTATCCTTGGACCAATGCAGACGGTGCACCACTTTGAATTGGATGACACTGTCTCACACAGAGCGAGGATTTGTGACTGTTCCATGTAATCTTGTATCAGACCTCCTCCGACTGTTCAACACCCAGGTCCAGCTCCCATTTCTGTTTTAGAACATCATGACTGGACCAATGGTGTGAGATACGTGGGCTGTAAAGTTAACTCAAAACTCTCGGAGTAGATGTACGATAGTTTAAAATTTAATCGAGAACTGTCTGAGATGGGCAAAGGGGAAACATTCAGAGTTGGATTTGACAAAGTGTCTCAGTTGTAAACAGCTAAAGAACTGTAATTTGTGGATATGAAACTTAGCCACCAGTTGTTTGAAGGACTCAAATGTACCATCAACATATAGGTCATAGAGAGAGAGTATGCCTTTAGTAGCCTATCCATTAAAGGCCTCATCAGACACAGATGGAATAAACATGTGGTTCTTCATCTCAGGGGCAGCAAACGACAGTTCAGTGAAACCAAAAGATTGTCTACACTGATTCCAGACCTTAATTGTCTGAACAACAATGGGATTAGCCGAGTAACAAAGATATCGAGCACAAGAAGGGCAGCTGAGAGCAGAGTATAGCTACAGGAGAACTAGCAACAAGCGAGGCTCTCTCCACTGCCACCCTACTTGGCACATCAACACCCTCCCTCAGCCAGAACAACAATGAATTAATATTAGAAGCCCAGTAATAATACATAAAATTAGGAAATTCCATACTCCCCATTTCACGGGGTGATTGCAATACATTTTTACTGGTTCTCGGGCATTTATTATGCTATATAAAGCCTGAAAGCAGACTATCAAAATGGAGATAAAAAAGATATAAAAAGAAAAATTGGGAGACATTGGATTGGAACATATAAAGGAACTTGGGTAGTACAGTCATTTTAACGGTGTTTTTCCCTCCCTCCCAAGGACAGGGCGAGGATTTGCATCGGGAAATATCTCGTTTCAAATAAGCCAATAAAGGATTATAATTAGTCCCAAAAAAGGTCTTTAAATTTATGCAAAACCCAATTACCTAAATATTTAAATTTATTGGGGCTTATTTGAAATGGAATGGGGCCAGTAAGCTGTCCTTCCAAAAGAGTTACAGGCGTCATTTCACTCTTCTGAATGTTAACCTTATAACCTGAGATCTGACCAAAGTACCAAGAAGAGTCAACAGCTTGGGGATACTAGAAAGAGGATCTGAAATATATAAAAGCATATCATCAGCATAAAGAGAGACTTTGAGTAGATCCCAGATGCGGGATACCACTGACATCTGGGTTCTGCCTTATGGCAATAGCCAAAGGCTCAATAGCAACTTCAAACAGGAGAGGCGACATTGGCCATCCCTCTCTTGTTCCTTGTTTCAAATCAAAAGAATCTGAAATAGTATTATTGGTACGAATAGCTGCCAATGGCGAGGAATATAGCAATTTTGTCCAGGATGTAAATTTGAGTTCAGATTAGGGTTGGGTGATATGTATAATTTTCCCAGCTGCCAATAAATACCAGCTCCAGTGGCCTAGTGGTAGAGTGTCCGCCCCGGGACTGGGAGATCAGGGTTCGATTCCCGGTCGGGTCATACCAAAGACCTTGAAAAAATGGGACCCAATGCCTCCTCGCTTGACACTCAGCACTAAGGGGTTGGATTGGGGGGTTAAACCACCAAATAGTTCCCGAGCGCAGCCACAGCTGCAGCTCACCGCTCCGCACCACGGGGATGGGTCAAATGCGGAGATGTAATTTCACCAGTGTGTGATGATGAGTTGGGACTTTAACTTTGACTTTAAATGAAGATGGACGATTAATTTGCGCATGTGACTTTTTGAGCAATCATGCACGGACTGATTTGCAAACACAGAAGAACCCCAAACAGATTTTTTTTATGGAAGCGCAGCACATATGTTTGCTGGAAGAGAAATTTTGATTTTTCTTTGTTTAATTTTGTATTTGTTTGAGTGACGTATAAATGGCCCATATTAAACACAAATCCTCATCTTTGTTTCCCTGCGGTGCCCATCGTGGTCTTTTATTTAAATAAAATGTTTTTTTTCCTGAGCATATACTGGGTTTCTTTCTTTAATGAGTTTGAGTAGCAAATTAAATGAATTGCTGTTGCATTTGGACGCACTCTGAGGATGGTGCATTTGTTCGCAGCCAGAGATCACATGATCCATTTTTTCTCGTCACTTTTGTTTTTGAAATAATAATAAACATTCAATAATGCTATTAAATTTCCATTCATTTTTAATTAATATTTAGTCCAAACAAGCTGAACAGAGTGCCCCAGTAACATATAAACAATGCAATTAAACTATTTCACTTAAAGGGATATTACACCCAAAATTGAAATTTTGTCTGTTGCCAGAGTTGGATAAGTGGGAAAAAGCTATTTTTAACCAGCCCAGTCATTCTCCTGATCCGGCTGTACTCCTTTCACTTTAGCCTAGCATAAAACACAGTAAGTGAATGAATCCAACTAGCATTGTGAGTAAAATGTCCTTAAAATCACTCAGTAGTGATCCCAATTCAGCTTGGTGACCTAACTAAATAATCAGACTGACTGTGAAAATAATTAGTAACAAAGGAATCACAAGTGCTGTTTTAGGCTTGGGACTACTTTATGACAAAGCACATCTCTTACCCCTACTGCACACTGGAACCATCAAACCAGCTTCAAATAATTATAGTCTAGGGGTGATTCAAACCAGCTGCAACGCGGCAATTTTGAGTTGCATCCCAGAAGCAGCACGCCACGCTGCGTCGCTAAAGATAGGATCGAGTTCTAGTTTTGCCACGTGCCGCTGCTGGGATGCGTCAATTTCCGTATTTAACATAGGCTAGACAGGAAATCACACTCGGTGTCAGTGTAAAATGCCCGGTAATTTTCAAAATAAAAGTTTATTACAGCGATGCAATTTCATATCTATGTAGATTAAGTCTATACTGTGACCTCACTGCTTATTTACTTACCACATCGTTCAAGAAGTGCAGCGGTGTGTTTTTCATGGCTTTAATCCTCAGTACGTTATATATGACATCAAACGGCGATATTAAACGTGATTTCCTTCTTTTTGGTTTAATGGTGGACGGCATAAACAAACCGTGACCTTTGAAGTTTTGAGGGATCTTGTGATCTCGCGAGTCCGGCGAGGAGCGTGACGGTGAAGCCGCTTCACGGCTGAGATTCACCCAGTGTGCACTGGCAAGCAGCGAAAATTGCGAGTAAACCGTTCTGCTGCCGTTCCGCGACGCTGATGCTTCCAGTGTGCAGTAGGCTTAAGCCTCTGCTGAGCCCTGTCTGATCAGGCTTCTCCGTCTGCGTCAGTACAGAGATGCAACGCCATTATCTGTCATTGCAAGGGCTCTCCAACAGGCTCGCAAGGACAGACGTGAGTTGAGCCCACTTTTCTAAACATCCGCCTCAAAAAAATACAAAGAGAGCCTAAGATATCTAGCGGCAGACACATAGCAGCTTGAACAATACCTCGCGGAAAAACTCAGAAAATATGAACGTTTATTTAACCGTGACTGGAGGAGTATAAAGTTATGCAGCAAGCATTTTATTCGTGGGCAGAAATGACGGGAAACGTGGGTTTAAAGGTGGCGAGCACATGAAGAGGTGGAGGAGAATAAGGGACAAATTTGTCTGTGTTAAAAAGTCTCTGAAATGCAAAAACACAATATAAACACAGTAAATGTAGTAGTCTTTGACTGGATACATGAAAGGATACCCCAGAAAAGCACTACGCCCTCTGTTGTCCTGGCGGGGAATTGCTTTGCAACACTCCCCAGGTAACAGAGAAGTCTGAAGGCAAAACATCTCCATCAATGTGTGTGCGGCTCTCCCTAGAGGAGCTGACGAAGAAGCATAAAGTAGGCTTTAGAGTCAGCCGTACAGTTGGAATCCAGTCCAATGAGGAGAACACACAGTGTCTCCACCATAACTCCATAAGGTAGTGTCATGAGAGGTCGGGTAACTGGGAAAACAACCTAGCGAAAAAGGAGTGATCATCTCAATACGGTGCATATATCGATACCAGGACAACTGGAAGTGCGCAAAACTCACCCACTGACTGAAACATCTGACCAGAATAACCTTCCTAAATTTCAAAGGATTATTAAAGGTGTGGAACACTGAACATTTTTTAATGATTATTTCTGATTATAATCGGTCACTGAGTTTTTCATGCAGGCTGAACATGAAAATAGCCTTCTACACCTATCTCCTGTAGTAGCTTCTGATAGAAAATAGACCTTGAGATGCCTGACAGATCTACGTCACACTGTCACTGAACATTCATGGACTCGCACATCTTGACTCGTGACAGGGAAGGCTGTTGTTGGTTTAGTGTCCAGAAATGCCTCGGCTAGCAGATGCTAACCATTAGCATTAGCAACTTCATCACACGGCAGAAGCTTCTCCAGGCTTGTGCTATTTGTGGAGATAAAACATCCATGTCGCAGAGCAAATGGGGTTTGTGGTAGAGTCGCGTTGCTGTTAGCCAATCCGAGGCAAGATGTCCAAATATCAGGAAATAAAACTCCAAATCCTGTCGTGTTGGGGTCAGTCAGCTGGTAATAGTGTGTTATACCGTTGATACATGATGCTGCTGCTGCTGCTTAAATAAAGGAAAGATGTGCTGCAGAACTTAAAGGGGTCAGCACCTGAAATCTTCACTTTTCCACTTAAAAACATATCTATAATGGCTTCCTAATGACTTTTCACTGGCTGAGAAGTCGATATTTAACATTGACGCGTTTGGTTAATCTTGCCTTCTTCAACCAGCTCACACGCACCCCACGAGCACGCGCACTCCAACACGAGAACTTGAGTTCTGGCCTATATGTCGGCACAACGGCCGAATATAAACAAATATGAACCACAACAAACACAACAAAGCTCATTTCATAACGTGAAACGCATAAATTATGCCTTACCGTTGACGACTCATGTTATAATCTGTGTTACGGGAGACAAAACTCCGATCGGTGTGTGTATTCCAGCTTCACAACAGCATAAGAGCCGATGCCTGGATGAGCTTGCTTCTCTCCCAACTCAACAACAAAGGAGGACGCCATTAAACATGAGGCGAGGCTCGGGCTCGTACATACACGGTTAGATCCCGTAGGTCACTGCCAGGTCGGGTTCAGTTATAACTTTTGTTGTTTTGGAGCGAGACGCTGAAGCTGCTTCCTGCTTCCTTCCACCAATGAACGCGCTCCTCAGTCCCGCACGCGTCCGAGACAGCCGAAATATCGCGTGTGATCTCGCGAGAAAATATGCCCTTCACAATAAAGGATTAAAAAATCACATTTTTAATTTATTTTTCCAATACAATTTAGTTTAATGGTCTAAAAGACTATAATAGGATGTAGATATCCACGGTATTATAGGTGCTGACCCCTTTAAGGAAATAATTGTATGTGCCTGGCTTGTTTCTGTTCCTTCAGTCTGCCACACGGAGAGCTCTGGAGCTGCACCATGTGAACAGAAGAGCTCCTCTACCTGACCCTCTCAACCTCAGGTAAGAAACCTCCACACTTGCCTCTTCCCCCATTTTCCTTCTTTCTAGTGAAGTTGTTCTCTCATGTTTCGGTTTTGCTCCATCCCACCTGAAGCTGCGTGTGCTCCTGCTGAAGAACTCAAAGGAACCTACGCCGTGTCCACACCCTCACACTGTCTTGCCCCGGGCATGCCTCAGGTAAAGTCCATCCTGGGAATTGTTCCATTCTCACATTTCCACTGGTCCTCATGTTGGGGTTCTGTTCATTTCAGCCGGGTATGAATGGGATGGAGCCTGCGTTTGGCGAGGCCTACGGGGGACACAGGGGCCTGCTGAGCCCCCGTCCACTGGCCATGTCGCCCCAGGGAGGCAGGACCGAGTATGACCATGTGAGAAGACAGGAAAAAAGTTCATTCCATGTTCATATCAGCCCTATTTAGGCAAATGTATATTCTTCTTTCAGCTCCTTATGCTGGGCTCCCAAGCGTTTCCACGGAAACGACCCTTTGAGTTGTTGAGTGACCTCGTGGATGATGGGGGCTTCGGTGAGGACCCACACCCGGAGCGCTGGGATGTGTCTGCTCTGGATGAGATGGCTCGCTACACCAAGCTGGGCCTCGGGGTTGGAGGGGAGCTGCTGGCCTACTCTGAGGAGGCTGTTCTAATGGGCTGCTGGGGTAGGAGTCGGGAGGAGCAGGAGGAGGAGGAGGAGGGAAGGAAGAGGAACAGGTACTCAACTCCTCCAGTCTCCCAAGAAGTCCAGGTGTCCGCAGTGGGGAAAGAGGATGGATGTGTTTCTGTTCCCATAGCAACACAGAGGGAGGTGTGCACTACTGGAAGAGGGGTAGAAGGAGGACAGAATGGAGGGTTATCAAGGGAGCACATGGTGGAGGTGTATCAGGTGGCCCAGGAGGAAGAGGAAGAGGAAGCAGCAGCAGCGGTGGTGGGGTCGGCTCTGGAGCACTGCAGTGAGGAGCACAACTACTCCCTGAGCCAGGGAGGGGAGGTAGGGCCGGGCTCTGTACACAACTCCCAGTCTGAGGAGGCACAGGCATCCGAGACACAGCAGGAGGTGCTGGGCAGCGAGGACAGTCAGGGTATCACAGAGCTGGATGAAGAGGAGGATGAAGAGGAAGAGGAGGAAACAACGGTGGAGGCTGAACTCTCAAGCTCCTCTGAAACTGAATGTGGTGAGTTTTAGCTTCAGTTTGTGTGTGTGTGTGTGTGTGTGTGCGTGCGTGCGCACGTGAGTGTGTATTCATATTTGTGCATGTGTATGTATGTGTATGCATGTGCGTGTGTGTGTATAAATCAGTCATTATTCTGGTGTTGGTTGTTGTTTTAAAATAATTAACACAAATAAATCACATCAATGTTATACTTATAAATAATAACTTAAAAATAAATTATGTATCTGTAATTTATTAATTTATTTATTTTCCCTGTAGCAGAATAGAATAGACTTTATTGATCCCACAGTGAGGAAATTCCCTTGTCACAGCAGCACCATCACTCAAAGGGTAATTAGAAGAAAGATAAAAACAAGGATCCATCTATATACACATAGGCAGTAATCTAGTATTGTAATCTTAGATCACTAAAAAAACCACAAATAAAAGATGAAAACAAACTTGGTACCAACACTATGCAGCATACTGTAAGAGACACAGACAACAATCTGAATCGGGTATTGCACAAGTATAGAACACATGAATATTGAACCTCTTAGACATCAAAACAAGCCTGGTTTATGAATACAGGTGCTGATCATAAATTTAGAATATCACGACAAAGTTGATTTATTTCAGTAATTTCATTCAACAAGTGAAACTTGTATATTATATTCATTCATTACACACAGACTGATATATGTCAAATGTTTTTCTTTAATGTTGATGATTATAACTGACAACTAATGAAAATCCCAAATTCAGTATCTCAGAATATTAGAATATCAATTTAGACCAATGCAAAAAAAAGGATTTTTAGAAATGTTGGCCAACTGAAGCTATGAGCATGTACAGCAGGGGTCCCCAATCCTGGTCCTGAAGGGCCGGTATCCAGCAGGTTTTAGTTGTAACTCTGCTTCAACACACCTGATTTCAATTAGCAAGTGATTAGCAGGCTTCAGCAGAGCTTGATGAGCTGCTGCACAGGTGATTCAACCACTGAATCAAGTGTGTTTGAGCAGAGAAACCACAAAACCTGCTGGATAGCGGCCCTCCAGGACCAGGATTGGGTACCCCTGATGTACAGCATCAGTATTTAGTTGGGGCTCCTTTGGCCTGGATTACTGCAGCAATGCAGCGTGGCGTGGAGTCCATCAGTCTGTGGCACTGCTCAGGTGTTATGAGAGCCCATGTTGCTCTGAGAGTGGCCTTCAGCTCTTCTGAGTTGTTGGCTCTGGCGTTTTGCATCTTCCTCTTCACAATAGCCCATAGATGTTCTATGGGGTTAAGGTCAGGCCAGTTTGCTGGACAATCAAGAACAGGGATCCCATGGTCCTTAAACCAGGTACTGGTAGCTTTGGCGCTGTGTGCAGGTGCCAAGTCCTGTTGGAAAATGAAATCTGCATCTCCATAAAGTTGGTCAGCAGCAGGAAGCATGAAGTGCTCTAAAACCTCCTGGTAGACAGCTGCGTTGACCTTGGACCTCAGAAAACACAATGGACCAACACCAGCAGATGACATGGCACCCCAAACCATCACTGACTGTGGAAACTTTCCACTGGACCTCAAGCAACGTGGATTCTGAGCCTCTCCTCTCTTCCTCCAGACTCTGGGACCTTGATTTCCAAAGGAAATGCAACATTTACTTTCACCAGAGAACATAACTCTGGACCACTCAGCAGCAGTCCAGTCCTGTTTCTCTTTCTGTCGCTGTCGTTGTGTCCTTGGGCAAGACACTTAACCCGCCTTGCCTGCTGGTGGTGGTCGGAGGGACCAGTGGCACCAGTGTACGGCAGGCCCTGCCTCTGTCAGTGCACCCCAGGGCAGCTGTAGCTACATTGTAGCTCATCCCCACCAGTGTGTGAATGTGTGCATGACTGATTGTGTTGTGAAGCGCCTTGGGGGGTTGTAGAACCCTAAGAAGGCGCTATACAAATACAGGCCATTTACCATTTAACCCAGGTGAGACGCTTCTGACGCTGTCTCTTGTTCAAGAGTGGCTTGACACAAGGAAAGCGACAGCTGAAACATGTCTTGCATACGTCTGTGTGGTGGTTCTTGAAGCACTGACTCCAGCTGCAGTCCACTCTTTGTGAATCTCCCCCACATCTTTGAATGGGTTTTGTTTCACAATCCTCTCCAGGGTGTGGTTATCTCTATTGCTTGTAGACTTTTTTCTACCACATCTTGTCCTTCCCTTCTCCTCTCTATTAATGTGCTTGGACACAGAGCTCTGTGAACAGCCAGCCTCTTTAGCAATGACATTTTGTGTCTTGCCCTCCTTGTGCAAGGTGTCAATGGTCGTCTTTTGGATGACTGTCAAGTCAGCAGTCTTCCCCATGATTGTGTAGCCTACAGAACTAGACTGAGAGACCATTTAAAGGCTTCTGCAGGTGTTTTGAGTTCATTAGCTGATTAGAGTGTGGCACCAGGAGTCTTCAATATAAAACCTTTTCACAATATTCTAATATTCTGAGATACTGAATTTGGGATTTTCATTAGTTGTCAGTTATGGCGCTTGCACACTAGCACCGGGTCGACTCCGATCGGTCGGCCTCAGTCGGCCCCCGGCCCACCAGGTTTGTTTCGTCCAGGACACCCTTTGGAATGCGGAAGTGATAGGCGGTCTCAGAAATGCGCGCGAAAAATTAGCGCGAATATATCAGTGACGTCTGAGCGCATCTCCGAGCATGTGGGCGGGTCAAAGGAGCGTGGAGAAGTCTGCGCGGTGTCTTCCTTATTAATCAAAAGCTGTGTGGCAGCACTGTGTGTGTGTTTGTGTGTGTATGTGTG
Organism: Aphyosemion australe; assembly: GCA_006937985.1. Lineage (NCBI taxonomy): Eukaryota > Metazoa > Chordata > Actinopteri > Cyprinodontiformes > Nothobranchiidae > Aphyosemion > Aphyosemion australe. Next base: position 440,002 of record SSNS01000182.1, on the reverse strand, counting down.
CGCGCTGCGCTCCTCACAGCCGACGGGAACAGAGAAACGGCTGGGTGGGTCAAAGGAGCGCGGAGAAGTCCGCGGTCTTTTCCTTATTAAACAAAGGCTGTGTGGCAGCACTGCGTCAGTGTGCGTGTGCGCAGCACTGATCACAACAGACGGAAACAGATAAAACAGCTTCAGTCAGAGGCATATTAACTCCTCCGCATTCAGAGTGATTTTGAAGCGCGCATGCGGGAAGCCCCCGCTGGCGGATTCTAGGGGTGTTCCAAAAAGGGTACTTTTCGATTCGATTTCGATTATGGGAGCTTCGATGCTTCGATTCTTCGATTATAATGGTTGTTGGTTCGATTCGATTACTGGTGCCACGATTCTTCGATTATTGACATTTTTAATGCTTTTTTTCATACGAAATTGATTGTCTTCTTCTATGTCAAATAACCTATCAATTAACTCAGTTCCTCTAAAACTACTCTCAGTAAGTAAATACCTTTTTTTTTTACGTTTAACTATTTTTCAAAGACAAAATCTTATTTTATGACTGTATGACTTGTGTAAATATTTGCACTTTGACCAACTTAACTTCGATCAGGGAAAGCTTTAAACATTTAAAACCTGCTAGGGAATCATTTTTTCTCTCCTTCCTTTACTTTATTTAACAACAGAACATTATTAGAAAACAGTTCAATAACATGCAAAACAACATGCTATCACCTCAACTGTCTTACAGCTTTTGAGATATTGAATAACATTTCATTTCTACTGGTAACAATGTAATGGTGGCATGTCTATAATGTACGGGTTGGCAATAATCCAGTTTAAATTACGTTCACAGATAGAAGTGTTTGTGAATTACATACTACAACGGCTTGCCATAGTCCAGGAGCGGTGTGTTGCGCAATCTCGTAGCAACAACAACATGAGTCCCGGTAGCTGCTGTGGCTCTGCTCCAAAGCGCTGCAGACAGCTACGAATAAACAGGATGGTGGGACTTTTCTTCCGCTTGTAGAGTTTAGTCATTCTTAGTTCCAAGATCATCGTGTTCTTTTGGAACTCACGGCGTGAGTCTGCTATCTGCTAGCTTAGTTAGCATTAGCCAATCTGCCCGTAGCTGCGCGTTTGATCCCAAACTTTGGACCGTTTCTGCTGGTTCCTCTATTTTCCTCCACAGCACCTAGATTACCACATTGTGCGCCAGTAAAAAGCATCTTCCGTGCACAAAAACAAATAACTTACATTTGTTAAGGCTCCGGTTACGTGTTTTTATTTTTTTAGTACCGGCTTTGCAACAAAGCTTTCACGTTATTTATTTTTTTAAGCATCGACGTTCATTAATCAATTCTGAATCCTCACGTGAAACTTTGCGATGCATCGCCACATCGATGAAATGCACCCAGCCTAGCGGATTCTATCCGCTAATTGGAGGTTCCCCCTAAAGGTAGGCGTGAATTTGAGCCGACCAATGAGTCGGCAGTGGGTGTGTTGGCCTGGTTTCGGCGCGAGTCAGACCGCCTTGGGAAGACGGCTGAAAAGGCGTCCGGTTTGGCGCTGGAAATTCTCGGGCTCCCCGAATGTGAAACCAAATCTTTCGGCCCGGCCGTACCGATCTGGTGCTAGTGTGTAAGCACCATTAGAATCATCAAAATAATAGAAAACAAACATTTTAAATGCATCAGTCTGTGAGTAATGATTTAATCAAATGTGGCGATGGTGGCAGAGGAGTTTAAGTGCCCACCCCATAATCGGAAGGTTGCAGGTTTGCGCCCCGATCAGTCTGTCGCTGTTGTTGTGTCCTTGGGCAAGACACTTAACCCACATTGCTTTTTGGTAGTGGTCAGAGGGACCCATGGCGCAAGTGTACGGCAGCCTCGCCTCCGTCAGTGCACCCCAGGGCAGCTGTAGCTATGATGTAGCTTGTCATCACCAGGGTGTGAATTTGTGTGTGAATGGGTGAATGACTGATTGTGTTGTAAAGCGCCTTGGGGGGTGGGGGGTGTAGAGCCCTAAGAAGGCGCTATACAAATACAGGCCATTTAACATTAATATACAAGTTTCACTTTTTGAATGGAATTCCTGAAATAAACCAACTTTGTCATGATATTCTAATTTAACGACCAGCACATGAATTTAGCAGCTCAAAATGAAAACAAAAAAATGATTTAAATTAAAATAATCATGAGTAAAAACAAGAACATTTTTACTCAAAGTCTAGACTCCCTAAAGATTAGAAACAAGTCTAAATTAAACAGAATAAAACATTATGATGCAGAACAAAATAAACCAAATCAAAAAATAAAAACAGCAGTAAAAGGAATAAAAGACACTTATAGCGAAAGTGAGATAAGACCGAAGTCAGATTTAAATCTCTAGGAGATGTTTTAGGCCAGTAATGTGTTTTTGGTGCCTCTGAAGCACGCCGTTCAGGAGCTCCACCGGATTATACTCGAAATGCTAATCATTGGTCATAACGCATGCTAGCTTTTTGTTGCTGTGATTGTTTGGAGCTGCAGCCTAAACACATGCTGTGACTTTCCTTAGAACAAACATTTCTCTGTGAACACCGGAGGTGGGGGAGGAGCCTGGACCAGCATGTCAGACAGTTAATATCTGGTTTATTTTTTAATTTTCTGTGGTCTCCGGTGTGGAGACTTCAAACAGAATTAGCACTGATCTGGTGGTTCTGGTCCAGCCCGTTTGAGCTGGCTTCTGTCTGACAGCGGAGGAGTTAGTCATAGAAATAAGCAGGTAAATCAGTGGTGCTGCTGGTGAATAATTAAACCTGCTTAACAAACATAGAGCGACTGATTCACTTGGTGACCTATATTCATTAGAAATTACTCCCAGAGAGATGTTTGTTTTCATCACCTTCACACGCCTGTCTCACATGAATAGGTGCTAACAGAGATCCAGGTGGTTCACCTATGAGATCAGAGTTTCTCTAGTCCAGTGGTTCCCAGCCTGTTTTTCTGGAGGACCACTTGCCTGTGTCTAAGTTAACTAATAAGGTCAACGTTTCACATTGAGTCTTATACATACACACCAAACATTTGACTGGGGTGTGCCCACCTGTCACAGGTAAAAAAAAAAAAAGATACCACAACAGTGCTGTGGCACGCTGGATGACTCCAGCCCAAAGCACCAGAAATGCAGTGAGACGATTTGCAACATTTTTTTATATTTCAACCCAAGCTAAGGTGATTCTAGATGAGAAGCTATTATAGTTGGTTCAGATTGTTATTGATGCATTTTCTTCTCTGCATGGTGTTGACACACCTGTATGCTCCAGAGGAGGAACATTAGCAGTCGAAGCTACAGAACAAGCTAACACGCAAACACGGTCACGGAACACTCACCCCTCTCCACGGGTATCTTCCGCGATGCTGGAGGAAACGAGATAGCGCTAAACACCAGTCACCGTTTTCTAGGTCCAAACGTCTTTTGTTGTCCGTGACTTCAAATGGTGTTTTTCTCTTTGGGACTCTGGTAGTTTGTCCTAAAGTTGAAGTGGTAGCAGCCGGCTGTTTCTCCTTCTCTGATATAATTGAGCGGAGAACCTCTCACACCAGTGGTGTTGTGTTGCTAAATACGTGAGTGTGTGATGAGTGGAGGACCCAGGGAAGTGCGGCGGTTCGGTGAGACCGACAACCGGATGGTCCAATGGTTGCTTTCAGTCTGAAACGTGTTATTGGTGGAGGTTTTTAGACAAATGTGAGAAAACCACTTTATTCATTTTTTTCCTTTTTTTAATCTACACAATATATTTATAGCTATATGATGTTAGAATGTTAAGAGGCATGAACATTTTTTTAAGCTAATTTGTTTTCCTAATTTGCCATTGTAGCTTTAATTAGTAAATCTGGTTAGCAGCAGCTGGAGGCTACCTCCTAAAAAGCGGCATAAGTCTTCTACATATTGTTTTATCTTTTACTAAATGGATTGTGGCACATATTTAGAGTTTGTGGTTCTTTTAGTTTTATTTTAATTATATTTTTGTTGTTTTACAGATATATTTTATAATTTACTGTACAGCCTTTTATTCTTCATGTAAATCTACTTTGCTGCTGTTACACCTCAGTTTACCCACTGAGAGACAATAAAGAATCTTTCTGTCCTATTCTATTTTTTCATTAACAGAGGCCTGTACCTACATTTGACCATCACTGTTAATGTGCTTATATAACATTTAGCATATTAAAGCCGTTAAAGCTACAACATAATAATAATAATAATAATAATAATAATAATAATAATAATAATAATAATGCATTTGATTTAAAAGCACCTTTCATGACACCCAAGGACACTTTACAGCAATGGGGATAAAATAGAACAAGATAAACACATTACAGAAATGTATAAAAACACTAGGATGGTAAAATCTGACAAATGAGGTTACTGTCTGCTGCAAGTGCTTAGCATAAACCAAATCCCTTTCATGTTCCTGCAGCAGATTCTGGGAACATAAACACGTGTATTAGATGGTGCACACACAAACTGGCCCCACATGAGATTGCCATCTTTTCCTAGGCCTTGTTTCCCTTTGATCGTCCTGGCGTTAGATAAACAAACCTCAGGCATCTGGTTGCAAGGTAACAGAGAGGTCGCTGGCGTGATCTCAGACTCCAGCCTGGGTCAGATTTCTGCTGTTGTTAGCTTGTGTCTGTTCAGATGATGTTCCCATGGTAACGGAAAGGCCAGTGTGATGGAAAACATGTTTTTACTTTTACTGACGTGATGTAGGAAGTGTTGAAGTTAAGGTACTAGAGGAAAGGTTGAGAGGGATATGTGTCCGTCTGGGCTCAGAAAAATGCAGAATAAAAGTGAGACCAACTGAAATGCAGTAGGCGACAGTGGAAAGTAAAACTCCCTTTTAACAAGAAGAAACCTCCATCCTTTCCATCGGAGCAGGACGGTGATTATGTCTCTTTTTCCGCGGGCTGGTGGAGCTTTATTTTCTGTATTGGTGGCTCTGGATGTCCGAGGCTAATCTACTGTGACATCTGTGTATGAAACCGAATCCGTGCGTACAGCGGGAGGTGGCTTTGTCATCCAGACTTACAGCATGTGTTTGTGGATTAAGGCTCCCAGCGTGACTTCTTACCAGGCAAACCTAACTTTAAAAACCTGTCAGTTATGATTAGGCTTCAGCATCTATTTTAGCTGTCAGGGTATTTTTACTAATAATTGTCTTATATACGCCTGTCAGTGTTTTCCACCTCCGTAGTGGTGGAACGGCCAGGAGGACTGTTTGAGAATTGCTTTTCTGTGGTGGGTTTCAGGCACAAAGAATGGCATCAAATTAAATATAATACACATCATTTCTTTTGTAAACATGACATGGGGAGGGGTTTTTAATGTTTTAACATCATGCTATATGGTTCTGTACATCAGTCATGAATGCAGATGAACTCTTGTGATCAGTAGATCTGTACTGCAAGACTTAACCCCCTCATCTGCCTGGTGTTTGTAAAGCTTTAACACAGTTATTGCCCCATCATAAATAAACTATAAAACAACTAGTAAAAATACCACAGACACAATAAACAAAACTGCTTTATTTTAGGGATTTTTTGATCGATTTAACCGATATCTAAAAAAATGTGATGGGCATATTATAATTTATGTATCTATTTATTTATTGACTTATATTTTACGAGGTAAACTGCTTGAGATGAGACATCTCGTTTTCGAGCAGGTCCTCAGACTCTACAAGCAATAAAAAGAAAGATAGCAGAGTCAATATACAAAAGACAAATCGAGAACGTTAAACACAAACAAAACAAACCAAAAACCTCTAGTGGTGTATACAAAATATACATATCGACATAATTTTTTTATTAGCATGAAGTTTAACAACACCATAACATTCAAATACTCAACAAACTTCCTGCTTATAACTTATTATCAACTGGAAACCTACTCTTCACACCCCTTTCCCCCGTGTCCACCTGTCAGTTCATCCAACTCTAGTCTGCGAGTAGTTTCTTAAGGTCACTTAAGTCCATCTAAGGTGCCGTGGTATCTGAAGTCACATCACTGACTATAGCCCAGCCTTCAACACTGTGATCCCGACCAGTCAGGCCAACAAATTAATGGACCTAGGACTCAACTTCCAGCTGTGTAGATGGGTGCTGGACTTTCTGACAGAAGTAGTTAGACTGGGCAGCTGTGTGTCCAACACAATCACCCTCAGTACTGGTGTTCCACAGGGATGTATTTTGAGCCCCCTGCTATACTCCCTCTACACCTCCGACTGTACTGCTACCCACAGCTCCAACTCCATCATCTAATTTGTGGACGACACTGTAGTGCTTGGTCTCATCTCCAATAACGACGAGTCAGAAATGAAGTGGAAAGACTGGAGGAATGGTGCCAAACTAACAACCTCCAGCAGAACATCAGCAAAACCAGAGATGGTAGTAGACTTCAGGAGGAAACAGCAGTGCTCCTTCTCCCCTCTCTCCATTGATGGTGCTCCAGTGGAAAGAGAAGAGAAGAGAACATCAGATACCTCGAAGTCCAACTAACAGACAAACTCACCTGGTCTACCCACATCCACACTCAGGTCAAGAAGGCGAGACAGCGGCTCTACCACTTGAGACAGCTGAGGAGATTTGCAGTCTCTTCCAGGATCCTCAAAACCTTTTACATAGCTGCGGTAGAAAAAGTCCTGACCATGAGCATCATATCTTGGCTTGTCAACAGCACCATACAAGACCGTAAAGCCCTGCAGAGAGTGATCAGAGCAGCTGAGTGCTGCACCAAATCCGAACTGCCCTCCCTTCAGGACATCTACATCAGACACTGCAACGGCAGAGCCACCTTAATCATCGGGGACATTTCTCACCCAGGCAACTGTCTGTTTTGGCTTGCCTAACTCAGGGAAACGGTTCTGCAGCCTGACAGCCAGAACTGAGAGGCTCAGAAGGAGTTTTTACCCACAGAGTATAAGGCTCCTCAATCAGATCATGCCCCACCAACATCACTAATAATAGCACCAGTTCACCTGTACACCTGGTCAACTCCCATAGCCTACCCTTCATTTCACATGCTGATATCATGTTATATCCCTTTGTACATACACCTGAAAATGTATATTCCTGACTCGAAAGTACTATTAAATTTACACGCTTACACTCTTGAACCTCAATCACTGCTTGTACATTTATTGTTTGTTTCTTTGTTTGTATATAGAACATTACTACATAGATTTATTTGTGTTGATTATAACAGTCTATGGAGTGACTCAGGGTTACATTTCAACCAAGTTGTACTTGTATGACTGAGCATGTGACGAATAAAACTTTTGAATTCTTGATCCTTGCTGATGATAGTTCCATAAAGGCAATGTCCATATAAACTCAAAGCCATTGCACAAAACAAAAGTTGTTAGGTGCTTTCCATCTTTGAGCTATGATTTTCTTCATTGCAGTCAGTCCTGCAAGTCTGATTCTACGGGATTTATCCGTACGCGATAATCGTGAGTCATCTTTTAATATAAGTGAACAGCAGGATCCAAGGGGAGAGAGGGACACCACTCAAATCAGTAAAACAACAAAGTACTTTAACCCAGAGGTCCTGAACCCCAGGACCTTCCCATACAACATAAATGAGCTCAGAGAATGAATGAAATGTGTGCTGTCAAGGCCAGCAAGGCCTTCTCTGCTGCAGTATTAATTTTGACATTTTTACATTTAGTTTAGTCTTTTTAATTTTAGTCAAAAGTTAGTCATCCAGTTTGTTTTAGTTTAGTCAACTAAAATATATCTATTTCTTCTGATGCAATCATTTTTAACTTCTGTAAAGGAAATGTTGCCTACACCAACCTGAAACCGTAAAGAAATATGAAAATGTCACACTTTGGATCAATAAAAATTGTCTTAATTAAAGTAATTATTGGAAAAAAGAAAAATACATATTGACAGAAATTGTCTCTCGATATTAATAAACTAAACAAATCTGTATTATTAGAAATATTAATTTGCCAACATATAAATAAGAAACAAATACTGCATCGTGACATGTTTACAAATACTGACATAATATATACAGCTCTAATGATGAATTTACAATAGATGTATTTTTAGATCTTTCAAAAGCCTTTGATACTGTGCATCATGGAATATTGTTGAATAAATTATATAAATATGGTTTTCAAGGTTGTGTTCATAAATGGCTTACCAACTATGTGACAAATAGAACACAGGGTTTAATGAATAATTTTGACTCAGAAAAACATAATGAAATGTGGTGTACCTCAAGGATCTATTTTAGGACCTTTATTGTTTTTGATATATATATATAAATGATTTTGCATGTGTTGCTAAATATTCAGGGCCTATTTTATTTGCTAATGACACCAATCTCTTGATCTCTCACAAAAATTTAAAAACACTTGAAGAGAGATTAAATAATGATTTAAAACAATATTCTACCTGGTTTCAGGCTAATAAGTTATCACCGAATTAAAAAAAATTTAATTATATGATATTTGCTGGTCGTAAAAAATTGAAAAATGATTCAATTAAAATTTGTATTCAAAATCAACAAATTGATAAGGTTACGTCTGTCTGTTTTTTTGGGTGTTCAATTAGATGAAAAACTTCTTTGGAGAGATCATATTGGTGTTGTCTGTAATAAAATTACAAAATGCCTTGGTATAATAAGAAGAATAAGATATTATGTTCATTCGTCAGTCTTGTCAACATTATATTATTCCTTAATTTACCCGTATCTTTCTTATTGTAATATTGTGTGGGAAAGTACATTTTCAAGTTATTTTTTTAAAAATGTTCTTTTACAAAGTGTTTGTACGTTTAGCCACTCATTCGGATTATGATGCACTTAGTGCTCCACTTTACTCTAAGTAAATTTTTTAAACATTTATGACATAAACACTTTTCAGATACTAGCATTTTCTGTAAGGATAATTCATGGTAAAAGTCCACAAAATTGTCAACATTATTTCATTAATAATGATCAAGTTCATTGTCATAATACCAGACGACGCTCAATGTTTCCTTTTGTTCATAAATCACAGGTTCAGTTTTCGTTCAGGTACCGTGCCAGCAAATTGTTAAATGAATTTGATTATTTTACAATCGCACAATTTAGTAAAAGCTGTTTGAAACAGAAACTGATTTCCAAATATGAGATGTGCTTTGATTTCAATATATTGGAATGTTCTAATTACATTTACAGATCTGTATAAAATTTTTAGTTAAAACGGCCATTGTAGTAGTAATTCAACACAGAGGTTTTCAAGCTTGATTTCTTAATTCAGTGTTGTAAATCTTTCCTCAGTTTTTAATTGTTTCTTTTTTGTTGTTTTTAAATGGGGTGTGACCATGAGAATAAACCCAGATGGGTTTCTGTCACACACCTTCACATGATATTATTATTATTGTTTTTGTTTTTTTTCTCTGTACTATAACTTACCTTTATGTTTATGTATGTTTTTTTCTTATGTGTAAATAAATCAAATCAAATAAAGCATAATATTTATATCTTATAAATTATCATGAAAAGATTAAATTGTGAAATGGGAATTTCAATTTTATTCATGATTTTCTTTAAATCAAGCTTCAGCACATTATTCACAATGTGCAGTAATATTTGTAAACACGACAGGAAATGACATCATACCATCAACACTTTAAAAGCTGTTACTCTAATTATGCAAGGAGGTACTGAATTTAAGAATTGTTTTCAAATGTATTTATAAAAAATGCATGCAGATTTTTCCCTTTATTATTTTACTAAGGCAGACATATTTTACATGCTTACTTTAAATTACCACAACACTGCAACAGTTTGTGCCATCAGAAAAATTCAAACAGAGTTTTCAAAGAGAAGTAGCGCTTTCAAGTCCACGTAGTGTCTTTACGGTAAATCTCGTTCTGCTGTTGCAGGAAGCGGGTCAACCAGCCTCTGTCTCACACTCGTGAACGGAGTCAAATACCCTTGGCTTCGGCTAAACGCCACGTGGGCAGTGACAGGGCACTCGGCACAACCATACCATATATGGAAACCGCACAGTTTTTTGTGAAGGGAGCGCTATTTTACGACGATGGTGGCAGAGGAGTTAAGTGGCCGCCTTGCAACCGGAAGGTCGCAGGTTCGCGTCCCGCTCAGTCTGTCTCTGTCGTTGTGTCCTTGGGCAAGACACTTAACCTGCCTTGCCTGCTGGTGGTGGTCGGAGGGACTGGTGGCGCCAGTGCTCCGCAGCCTCGCCTCTGTCAGTGCGCCCCAGGGCAGCTGTAGCTACGATGTAGCTCATCCCCACCAGCGTGTGAATGGGTGGATGACTGTGTTGTAAAGTGCCTTGGGGGGGTTGTAGAACCCTAAGAAGGCGCTATACAAATACAGGCTATTTACCATTTTACCATTTTAGGTGTCTAACATTTTTTTGTTTTAAATCTTTATTGCTATGAAACACAATACAATTACAACTGAACGATCGTAATTTATTGGTTTTACTGCTATTCCACGTTGTTTTTCAACACAAGACTTTTCTAACATTATTAAACAAAACTTATTAAGAAAAAAAATGTGTTTACAACTATCATAGTTCAATTTTTAGCTACCGTGTAGGAAAACAGATAAAGGGTAATTCCAACTATTTTTCAACCTCCTGACATTTGTACAGAGTAAATTACCAATGTTTTTTTCTGTAATGCCTTACATTACCTCATTACAGCAAAAAGCAATGCATTACAATAATTTGTTACTTTTGTAAAGTGTTACTCCCAACACTCACCCAGCATCCACTTTCCCTTTCGTGTTTGAACCTGCAGAGGTGGAAACCGAGGCTGTCAGACAGCCAGGTGAGAGACCGTCCAAGCGTCGCTGTTTCTGGGAGTACAGACGCACTCGACAGTCAGTCACCAAGAAGAAGCTAGGTGGTGATGTCCACTGGTCTCTGTCCTGGAGCTCCAGCACTCTTCCCAGCACACTGTACCGCCGTGAAGGTGAGGCTAAAATGTTCCCTGATTTTAAAACTTTGTCTGAAGTGGCACTCTTACTCAAGTCTCCAGTCTGGCCTCCAGAATGATGGCACCATGTGGATTCTCTGATCAGCTGGTTCCAACTGAATATTAAAGTTAAAGTCCCACTAGTTGTCATACTGGAGTGTGAAATTTGTTCTCTACATTTGACCCATCCCCTGGGAGAGCAGTGAGCTGCAGACACAGCTGCAATCAGGAACCATTTGGTGGTTTAACCCCCAATCCAACCCCTTAATGCTGAGTGTCAAGTGGGGAGGCATTGGGTCCCATTCTTTAAAGTTTTTAATATGACCCGACCATAGAGTTGAACTCACGATCTCCCAGTCTCAGGGTGGCCACTCATACCACTAGGCCACTGAGCTGGTCGAAAGTCTGGGCCTCTCTGCTTAGGCTGCTGCCTCCGCGACCTGACCCCGGATAAGCGGATGAAAATGGATGGGTGGATCTCTGTTTTTAGGAGGTTTAATTTCCCTTACCAGTTCTGATCCAGAGTTTACAAGATAATTGTTGAACTCATTGGCAATCAAAATTATCTATGGACTCGTTCTCTTTTAGGAAGTAAGATGGATAGTTGGATCTCTCACCACTATTTCTGATTATTTTCCATATTATTTTCCATTAGGGCTGGGCAATAAATTGAAAATTTATCGTTATCAAAATTTCTGACTTTTATCTATCATTTTTTCCATGTCAATAAATTTGGAGACAGCTTGGGTGGTCAACAGTAGCATGCCAAAACGTCAAAGCCGTGTGTGACCTACTTTTTATGTAAATTAGAAAGTTGAAAAAGGCGAGAGAAAACCTCCTGTTCTGAGAAAGCCTTCCTTAACACGTCATAAGGGGGAGCCACGCCTCCTCAAACCTGCATGTGTCTGAAGCCTTCTGGAGAAACCAACCAATCAGCATGTCCTGGCCAAGTGGGAGGGGTCAACAGCTCATTTCACTGAAGGCCTGAGTAAGGGGGTTTAGAATGGCCTGTATCAGGGCTCCTGGGACAGATAAAAGCCCAAAAAAAATTCTTATGCTTTTTGGAGGCTCAAAGGTGTTTTAGATTGTTGATTAACTGCATTCTTGGTCACCTTTAAAACAACTAAAAGAAGTGTGTAGGTTGGCGACGTTCATGTCCCTTTAAGCTGTAGCACCTGAGTCACATCTTGACAATGTGACTCAACGTAATACCCGTGACAGCCCCATCTAGTGGACAACCTTTGTTTTTGCTCAATACATGTAGCTATCGGCCATTTATCGTTATCGAGGTGAACTCCTCAATATACCGTAATATTGATTTTAGGCTATGTCGCCCAACCCTAGTTTCCATGAACTCTTTGTTTGTTTTGTTATTGTTAAATAATAAATCCTTTTTGCTTTTGCTTTTTTATTTTGATTAATTATCATTGTATAACTTATATTTGAGTTTTGCCTTAGTGTTTTTTTTTCTTTGAGAAATCTATATTAAGTACCTTTTTTTACAAGATTTATAATACCCTGTAATCCAAGTTTTTTTTCAGCATTCATGATTACTTTTTTAACTTTTGTTACTAGAGGGCAACGATTTTCATAGATACCCATTAGTGCTGTTATAAAAGCTTGATAGGCTACATCAACATCTTAACCTTAAATGGATGAGTTACAAAACCACCCACCCCCCTCAGAGTTGTCATTATGGAAAACTAGACCTATTAAACCTAAAATGGGTTTTGAACCAGGCTGTAAACATGTTTATTTCTGCTAGGTTGGCATTTTTAACATGGGAGTCAAATAGGAACTTTCCTTTATGGATCCTGCCCCTAGTGGATGAGGGGGAACTGCAATGCTTTATCACTTTCACATTGGCTTCAATTTTGGCAGGTGGGGGTTCTGGTTACTCCTCATTCAAGGTTCCATAAGCATCTGACTTAGTTCTGACTGGTACTTGACCTCTCTTCTTGGCAAAGTTGGTAGAGTTTAAATAACTTAACTGGTTTCCTCACTCAGCTCTTAATAAGAGTCCACATAATTTCAAAAGGGTTGAGCCCGCTTTATCCACTCAGAAACCAGTTCTGATGTGTGTTGGACCACGTGGTCCTGTTGGACCACGCTGCTGGGTCCAAAATGGTTTCAGATGCAGTTGAAGCTAGGGTAGTCGTCCTCCTTTGATGTTCCAAACACTTTGTTTACCAGTAAAAATGCAGTCAATTTATCATTTTGAAAGCAAAAAAGAATCATAAAACCTGATAAGTTCATTAGATAAAAAACTTGTTTTAAATTATTTGGGTTTTAGTTCCATGAAGTATAAATGATGGATTGATTGGTAGTTGTGTTTGGCAATTAAAGTCTCTGACAGCTGAAAGTGTTCCAGTTCTTCCTCTAATGGGGCACAACCCAGAGCAGGACCTGCAGGCCTCTGCCCTACATTCAACTTTTATGTCCAACTGTGAATGTTTTATCCTCAGATAAGTGATTTATACATCAGGCTGAGCCACAGAACTTAATCTGACCCAATGTGGAACATGCACTACCCAGAGACATTCTGGGATGATGTCTGTTTCTTTGTAGCTTCTACAGTCCTGTAAACTGAGTAGCTACACGACGTATGGGGAATATCCTCATTCCTTCTCTGTAACTGAGTTTGCATGGAAGATTTGAATCTTAAAAGTGTACTCTAGCTGGTGCAAATAGGCTTTCCTGAGGCAGAATTACAACAAGCAATGCAGGATGAAGTCAAAGAATGAACGATCAAAAACCAGAACCAGACAAGAAAATGTTTGGCCTATGCCAGCTACCCATCAGAAGTGATGCAAGAAGAAAGGAAGCCCAAGTTTCCAGCAGGCTATCTGGAGCCAAACCAGACAATCAGACAAAACCCTCCGTTTTGTCTTCATTCAAAGAAAATTATTAAAAAAAAACTAGGATTTAAAAGCAGTACAATGCTGATGTCATCAGCCTGCGTACCATGGGGCCGGGAATAGAACCTTGTGGAACACCGTTCTTAAGGGTTATATCTGATTCAGCAACAGTGATACTTCTGAATGATGAATAGGAGGCAAACTAATCCATAGCTTAGTACAAATGTTTTCACAGTCTGTATTAACTTTTCTTTTGTTCCTTATTCAGGCAAGAAAGGGCGTCGCAAGGCCCGCAAAACAGACGCCAGCGACCTCACGCCCAATCCTCAGAAGCTCCACAACATCGGGGAGCAGCTGCAGAAGCTCAACGCTGCCATCAAGGGCATGGGTTCAGTCAACGACCTGCCTGTGGTGGCCCGTGCTCGCTCTCGCAAGGAAAAGAACAAGCTGGCTTCCAGGTACCACACGATCTTTCTCTGAGTCCGAGTGCCTCTGGATTGAGTTTCAGGTGTGAATGGAGATTTTAAGGCCATGAGCGTCTTTGGGGATCTGACATCTGTCATCTTTAGCTTTGTCTAAATTGGTTTTCATAGTTGTAAGGCAGCAGTGGTTGAGTATTTCATGGAGGATGTAGAAAAGATGTGTCATGAGCTTTTTTATAAGATGATTAAATCTCTCTCAGAAGTGCAACGTTGCTGTCAGACCTTTGAAAAGCAGCCTGTAAAGAAACTATCTGATAATCTACTCCTGGAGTCTTCTGAAACACGTCCCTCAGGATCATGCACACTAAAGAAATGATTTAAAAAGGGCGGTCACGAGTTTATTCTGGAGTTGATGAGCTCTTTTTTTAACATGTTTAACCCAGATATTACTGTGACAGAATGGAAGAGGAAGAACGAAGGGAAGCAGAGCAAAAGCAAAAGAGGTGAAGAGATGGAGGGAAGCTGCATCACGGGCGGAAACGAGCTGTGGCTGAGCTTACAGACAAGAAGTAGATGTAGAGGAACAGAAGGGTCGTGTAAAGTTCAGCTTTGCTGCAAGGGAGGGAGAGGGTTCCTGAAAAGGGAAGGGGAATCTAGGGTTATCTTTCCCACCACAATACACAAGCACACACAATCTGATCAGAAAACAGGAAGTATGCCTTCCTTTAGTTCTCCATCCCAGTCGTATCAGAGTCAGCATGCCTGAGGCGTTCAGGCAGCACAGAGGAAAAGCCCCTCGTTGGGTCCTTTGGCAGTTCTGACTGAACCGAGTGGGTAGATCACATCCTACCTGATCAGACTAAACTAAAATACTTGTTTACCCTACAAAATCGTTTCTATTAGTCAGTTTAAAAATGGTCAGTTAGTCCTTAATTCTTAACAATTATGAAACAAGAAATGGCGGGGGTTTTCCAAGCCTTTTATTGGCATGTTGTATCCCTAAAGTATCTCTGATGAATGGATGAATCTTAACTAAAAACTAAAAGGCATGGCGAGTTTTAGTTAATATTACATAAGGGTCAAATCTACTCTAACCTGGAGTTAATTATCACATTTAACGTGTTTATGTGTGTAGGAGTTGGGGTTGGGGGTCCTGGCTTGTCTTGGACACAGGCAAGGGGGTCCCCAAAGAAAAAGATTTGGGAACCCCTGCCGTAGAGCCCCATGCTGCCCCCTACAGTCTGGGAGAATATTGGCTCACAGCGTAGACAAGCTGCAGAAGGTAGGAAGGAACCATAAACGATGCAAAGTCTGACGCACGTTCAATCCGCGCATCTCATTTCCGTGCGGAATGTACATGCGTCAAGCATAAACCAAGCTTTATCCTCCTTTAGGGTTGATGAGCTAACGGCTAGACCCAACGCAGCTAAGCCCAAAGTGTTTGAAAACGGCTCAAATCTTCTACATTCATCGCTGTGATTCAATCAGCCTTATTTTATAGCTTTTTACACTTCTGCTGATTTCACTTTAGTTACTTACAGAAAATGTTGTATTTATTCACCAACCTCTGTTACCACCAGCAGCAGCTAAGTATAGCACCTGGTTCGTCCAGGGTCATGCCCAGCATGAATCTCTTCATATCCACCTTACCACGGTGGAGTGTGAGGGCCCCAAGGATCTCAGGAGCTGTGTCATCTGGCACACCTCAGCCCTGTTAGGGGTCCAGTGGATTAGTCCAACGTGTCTGGAGTAGGCTTACGGCCGTGTCTCCGGGGGCTTCCTCTGGCAGGGCATTCAAGGAATATGGGGTGGATTAGAGTTTTTAATTTCAACTCTGGCCCAACCTGAGTAAGCCTGACGGGTTGGGTTTGTTGGGGCCGACTAATTAAGATAATTGGGTGGGCGGAGTCAAGCTCAGACAGCAGAGAGAAGGAGATGGGGACCTTGTAGCTGGAGGAGAGGAGGACACGCTTCGAACCACTTCATTATTGTTCCTCCATGATGTGTTGAAAAGAAGTTCTAAAGAACTCTGGTTCAGTGAACCGTGCTGGGGTAGGGTTAGCATAAACATGCAGGGTTAGCATGAACTCTTCTAATGAACGACTGTCTTTGTTTTCCAGGGCCTGCCGTCTGAAGAAGAAGGCCCAGCACGAAGCCAACAAGATCAAGCTGTGGGGGCTGAACCAGGAGTATGGTCAGTGCTGTTATGTAGAGATGACTTTAACTTCAAAGCACCGCCCTGTCCTGCAACATTTAGGCTTAACTATGTGCACCCCTACTTGACTCGTACTGTAGCAGCTGAAAACGTCTTGAGAATGTCCTGGAAAAGTCCTGGAAAATCCATGCAAGAAAAGAGTGGGAATCCTGTCCTGTCGGTGCGCCCCAGGGCAGCTCTGGCTACGATGTAGCTCATCACCACCAGTGTGTGAAAGGATGAATGACTGGTTGTAAAGTGCCTTGGGGAGTTGTAGGACTCTGGAAGGTGCAATATCAAATACAGATCTTTTACCATTTTTCACTATCGTGTGGATAAAGTTTCTATATGGCCCAGCCGTCTGTGATGCTCCAGCTACAGAGGCAGGTTAGAACTTCTCTTCTAGACGTGAGACCAAGCAGCAGAGAACCATCTGCTGGAGACGCCTCGTTCAGGAACCATGTGGGTGCAGAAGGGTGGTGGTAGCGGGGCCACTCGGCGTGTAAACACACAGGGAGGTGAAACCTGGAAAGTGTGATTTCACCCCTTCCCTGAAAATCAACACCTCCTCTCTGCCAAACCTCACAGACAGCTCCTCCTCCTCAGCTAGTGCTCGGTTCAGCTTTTTTCCTGCTTTTCTTGTCCTGTTTGAACATTCCAGGAATTCCTGTGCCTGGTCCAGCATTTAATTACAGAAGCTTTAAGTTGCGTCTCCCACAGTTTTATTTTGTCCTCCTGGCAGGAGACAGAAAGCTGAACCTCGGGTGTCTCTGTGCCTCCCTTCCTCTCCCGCCTCTTCACCTTCGTTTTTAATCTTCAGTTGTGGGTTCAGACTCTGTCCTTCCAGCTCCGTGTTCCCTAACCCTGATCTCATCAGCTGCAGGCACCACGCCAAGATGGCTTCCTCTCTCTCACTTTGTGTGTCTGTGAGAGAGAAGGTGTGTGTGAGGGTGTGTGTGAGGGTGCGTGGGAGTGTGTGTGTGCGTGTGAGGGTGTGTGTGTCAGCAGATAATACATCCAGTCATAGAGAGATGCTGACTGTCAGAGGTCACATGACATCACGGCTCTTGTCTTCCATCTTGAGCTGTGGAGGTAACCCCCAGCTGAATGAAGACACCCTGAACAGCTGCTGATTTGGGACAGACGTGTGGAGGCGGGCTCTCTGTTGTGTAAATGTCTTAAAGTTAAAGTCCCAAGTATTCATCACACACTGGTGAAATTACATCTCCGCATTTGACCCATCCCCATGGTGGGGAGCGGTGAGCTGCAGCTGTGGCCGCGCTCGGGAACGATTTGGTGGTTTAACCCCCCAATCCAACCCCTTAGTGCTGAGTGTCAAGCGAGGAGGCATTGGGTCCCATTTTTTCAAAGTGTTTGGTATGACCCGACCGGGATTTGAACCCTGATCTCCCAGTCCCGGGGTGGACACTCTACCACTAGGCCACCAGAGCTGGTGTCGTATGGCTTCGTTCTCCAGCCAAATCAGATTTGCAGCTCAGATCTCATTTGTTGGCCAGACTGCTGTGTGATTTATCCATGTGTGCATTTGCAGACAAAACTCTGCTCATGGATGCTGGAGCAGCTGATGAAAGTCAGAGACGTTGTCCCTAGGGCAGTTAGCTTCCTCCCAAAGTACCATCAGCTGTACAGAACCCCTCCTCTGCCTCTTGATCCTGAGCCTGCTTAGAGAACTCCTGCTGACCTCAGCAAGACCTTCGTGAAACAGATTAGGGATAGGGAATGTGGATCTGGGCCATTTTCCAGGTTAGAAACCTTTTGGGATGGATTGTTTTACTAATGAGTCTGGCTTGGATCGGTTAAAGACATAAATGAATTTATGGTCCTGATCTTTCTGAAACATTCTCTTTGCGTGGAAACTTCTAACGAAGTGGTCGTTATTGTCCTGCCTTCTGTGTGGTAGACAACCTGTTGGGGGCGCTGCTGCGGATAAAGGAGGTGATCCGACGGCGAGTGGAGAGCAGCGAGGAGGACGAGGACTCAGACCAGCGAGGGATGACTCAGCGCCTTGAGGACATTCTCAAAGACTCCAGTGGTAAGCAACAGCTCTAGGATCATTCTCCTCTTTTCGTTTTGTTTTAAAGTTATACTTTATCTTTTCTTTCATCACATCCTGCTCTGACCCAATCAGGACCGCTAGTCGCTGGACGGACCAAAGACTTTGTGCAGAGGATTCTGGCAGCCAGCGCTAGCAGCCAGAGCCAGCGCAAAGAGTCGCTGCAGGGTGAAGACCAGGCAGCAGGTTAACTCTACTCATCCCCAGCTTCCTCCACACACACCCCCACCCACCCAGCACCACCCTCCTGGCCCTACCAAGCTACGGCTCCTCTAAATGTCAGAAGGAGGAAAGGAGTGCTGGGAGCGAGGAGGAGGAGGAGCAGCCTAAACACAAGCACCTTACCACCCCGCGCCACGCTGCAAAACAAACACCCGGCCAGAGCTGCTGCTGATGTCTCTACTGTGTGTGTGTGTGTGTGTGTGTGTGTGTGTGTGTGTGTGTGTGTGTGTGACACACAGTGGCCCTTTCCCTCTGTATGCTGTATTTGTATCCCATTGTGCCTATGAATAGACATTGCACTGTTTTGTAGATGGTTGTAGTTGTCGGCGGGGTGGGGGGCGGGGACATATGAGGACAGATGAAGTGGGAGGAGCCCAGGCCTGGGTGTGTGTTTCTGTGGAAGCTCTGCTCCTGCTGTCGTCTCCCTTCTCCTGAACTTTCTCTCCAACACATCAACATGAAAGTGCCACCTTAAGAGAAGATCCGACCAAAGATACCTGGACCCCCCCCCCCCATCATGTTTAACAAGTAGAACAGAGGAAGCACCTGTTTACCTGAGGGTCTGTGATGTCAGAGGAACATGCTCTACAGGTCCCCCCATCTTCTCAGCCTCTGACCTAATTATGTAGCACTACTACTGGTAGATGTAGACAGCAGCACTTTTGTTGTTGTTGTTGTTGTTTTGATTTGTCAAAGCCACGCCCACTCAGTGAAGTTAGTCTTCAGAGTTCTGAACTCGGCCTTTTCCTGTGGTCTTTGTTGGAGCTGAGCCTGTCCAAGCTCTCTAAATGTTGGTGGACATTAAACACATTCAAGGACCCTTTGAATTGCACTGTGGTGAGATCAGCCAAGCACCTTCTAAAGCGGGCTCGTGTCCTCCTGACCAGGACCTGAGGTCCGCCTGACGAGACAGAAACCCTCTTGGCACCTTGACGTGACGGCAGACGCTATTGGAGACGGGTTAATGAGCGACGGTGGTGTGGAGCTGGTAGGTGATGCCTGGGAGAACGCCACATGGACCGGTGCTGATGTCTGACCCTGAGTAGAGTGTAACCAGTGAGTCTCATCACACAGAAGAGCTGAACCCAGTTCAGCCACATGAGGGACTGGCACTGGTCTCTGAACATCACTTCTGGAGGGCAGACACGATGACTTGCTGCTGATGCACAGTTTAGTCAGGTCTGACGGCGTTCCCAGATCCAAGTTCTTGGCTAGGCTGCATTCTCCGGTTGGCTCTTCCTTCTATCACCTCAGGAGCGTTGATGAGCACAGCAGCTGCAGGAGGAGGAGGAGCTCATGTTCTGGTTTTGTCTGAAACTAATAAAAGTGAAACTAGCTCAGAGATTTGAAGCATGGTGCGACTCCTGCTGGTCTTTGGTCTCCTGGAGCTACACACCGAGAGAGGAGGTTTGGGGATGTGATGGAGCCAGGTCTTAGCTCACAGCAGAGCAGCTGATGATGCTGGATTTAAGGCTGATGGAGCAGCTGGCTGTTCTGATCACACCAGTTGGCTCTGACTGTTCTTGTTACTGATTTAATATTTGTATCATTTCCCAGTTTTCTGCTGGGATAAGGGACCCATGTTCCTCTGAGGACGAAGGAATAAAAAACCCCGTCAGGTTCTTGTTCTAGTCTAGTGAACATCGGAGGACCTGCGATCGGGTCTGAATGGCTTTTCAGGACCCCGATTTTCAAACACTAACTGATCTCATGCGGGTTTGTTTAGCTAAAGATGTTTCAGCCGTCTCAGTTGGACGGCCCGGCATGAGTCCAGCCACCAGTAGAGACAGTAGAGGCAGCTTTCATGTGGCCACAGAGGGGTTCTGGACCCGGTGGGTCTGAATAGATCCATCAGTAAGCCTATACTGGTGGGACGCCGCTGACCTCCGGGTGCCTGTCTCACTCTGCTCCACTCTTCACATTGTCAGAGACGCTCCGGCTTCTCCGGTTTCTAAAGAACCAGCTCGCTCCCACCGAGCCCCCAGACTGGTTTAACCACAGCCGTTTAATCCCCCACCTGTGGAGCGGCGTTGCCACCTGCTGGGGTGTCAGCTTAGACCCGCGGGTCCATGTGGGGTTTCTTTAGAGCTGTGATGTCATTCCGTTGGGACCAGTGCCAGTTCTGTCAGATCCAGGAGGTGTAGAGAGCCGGCGCTCATGTCCCTCAGCACCCCGCTGGGCACCAACTGCTCAGGTATGTGCCACGCCTGGTTCAGCAGGTGTTCTATCTGACCGGGGCATGAGCCGCTCACAATATAATCATCACAGAAGTTACAGTTGAGCTTCTTTTGTCTCCGTTTAGTCACAAAGTGTCCTACCAAGTTGTCTCACCCTTTCTGATTCAGAAACTCATGAAGAGTTCCAGAAGGGTTCTGGGTGGGTTCTAGACACCTACAACTTCTTGGGTTTTCTGAGAACATTCTTCTGGTGCAGTTCTACCCGAGGTTCATCACCAACAGCCCAGTGAGAAGCTCTTTAGTCCTGAAGGACATTAAATATGTCTCCAGTAATGAGTAAAAACCACGCGTGTGTGTGATGATGCAACTGCTGAGGTTTTATTCTGAGGAAACGTAAAGAGTGGAGGGAAACATTCCACCCTGTCATATATACTGTACAGCCCCTCCCCCCCCACTTACATTTACTCCAACCTTTAAGAGAACCGTAGAGAAACATCTAAATGACAGAAGTGCCGTAATAGAAGCCTAATATTTTTGTTTTAGTGTCGTGAGTGTAAAGTACACCTGTATGATGTATATTTTAATATTTATATGCAGCTGTTGTATTAAAATATATTTTTAAAATAAAACCTGGAGCCGTGTTTCATTAAAACCTCAAACAGGCAGGGACCGGACCCCCCCACCAGCCCTCTCAACTTTGCACAGACCCAACACTTTTATTCCAAAGAGAAACTTTAATTGGATTAGAATTGATTCACATTTCCGTTACGGATATCAAAAACATACAAAAGGGAATTACAGTTGAACATTGCACGATGCCCATCTCAGGAAAAGATTTGGTCCTCTGACAGAAGTTCAAACATCACAACAGCAGCTGGATCTGAACAAAGTATGCAGGATTCCGGTCAGACGGAACAAACGCTGGGAAAGGTTCCATCAAAGGTTAAATCAGCTGACTAACCTGAGCCAACACGAACACCATCAGGGGTTCTCTAAGCCAACGACCTCATGGTTGGGTTGATAAAACAACCTCATCCTGATCCAGGAGACGGGTCGTTGTCTGCTCATCACCAACTCCAGACAGCAAACCGACCTCTTGGGCTGGTCTGAAATCAGCTCAGGGAGGATGGAGGGGGGCAACAGTGCTGTTCCAGTATTGTAGCACGACCCAAGGACGACCTGGTCTCACTACAGGGCTGCTTTTGAGGAACTCTGATGGCAGGCGGCTGTTTCCTGTGACATCAGCGCATGGAAGCAACTCATTTATCCGCCTAAAGGACCTCTAGAAACACCAAGGGGTCTCTAACCATATAGCTTATGCCGTTCAGGTGAAGCTTCTAAAGCAGCCATGACATGTGACCAGGAAATGTTTTCACCAAAAATAAATCAAGTTTAGCTCGAGTCCCAAAAGAAAACATCCAGATCCAGCTGAAGTCAATAATGATGATCTGAGTGTTAGCATTAGCAGTGTTAGCCTGCAAACAGCTGCTAGATCTGAGTTTGGAGAAATGCTGGTAACTAAACTGAGCCTGCTCATGAAGCCCAGCGTCCTGTCTCAGCTTCACATTCCCATGGGGACAGGTCTGGAATGCCAACAAATCCATGGTGAACATTTAGTCCAGTAAACTAAACCTTTGAGGAGGAATGAATGAATAAAACAGTGGCAGGTAAATCTTTTCATCCAGTGAGAAGAAAGCAACCTGGGAAACATCTTCTCTAAGTGTTTAAAGCTGCTCGACCAAAGAACAAACAGCTCATTAAATCTGGGTCCTCTGATGTCATGGACAGGACAACCGGGTCTCTCAGGGGAGCAAAGCTTCTCCGTCTTCAGTCCAGAGGAGGTCCAGCGCCTCAGCCTGCCTCAGCTCCCGCTGGTGGATCCTCCGCAGCCGCAGGATGTAGAGCAGGATGGCTAGAACCACCACCAGCAGGCAGAGAGAGAACAGGTGATGGTTGTAGACGAAAGAGGGGCGCAGCCAGCTGGGGTGGTTCTGACGCAAAGTCTCCTGCTGCAGGTCCCTGAGAAACCCAGTTAAAGAACATCAGTGCTGTTAACCATCTGATGGATGTTTCTATCTAGAGCTCTTAAAGGGTGCGTGAGTGCAAAGCCTAATTTATACTTCTCCATCTTTGTCAGCACGGACGCACGCAGCGCCATGATCCGTCGTCGTGAGAGCGCTCCAACAGGCCTGCAAGGACGGTCGGAGTTCAGCCCACTGTCCAACGACACGGAGAGCGCAAGCTTGTGATTGGCCACAATGCTGCTTCCTATAAATACGTCACCAGCACCGCCATTGCCCCGCAAAAAATAAGAGAGCCGAAGCTATCTAGCGACAGACACGGAGCAGCTTGAAGAATACCTCAAGGAAAAATTCTGAAAATATGAACGTTTAGTCATCCGTGACTGGAGGAGTATAAAGATACGCAGCAAGCGTTTTATTCGTGGACGGAAGTGACGGGAACCTGGTTTAGAGGTGACAAGCGCATGAAGAGGTGGAGAATGAGGGACAAGTTTGTCCGTGTTAAAAAGTCTCTTAAATGCAAAAAAGCACAATACAAACTACAAATATAAACTCCAAATGTACTATACTGGATCGGATACATCAGTGTTCCCCAACCCTGGTCCTCAGGGCCCACTGTCCTGCATGTTTTCCATGTCTCTGCTTCAACACACCTGATCTGCATTGCCTCCTCAGGAGGACTTCAAGTGCTGCAGATGCCTGTTAATCACTCATTCATTTGAGTCAGGTGTGTGGCAGCAGGGAAACACTATTGTTTGAAAGTGCAACATGGAAAACATGCAGGACAGTGGGCCCTGAGGACCAGGGTTGGGGAACACTGGGATAAATGACAGAATACCCCAGGAAAGCGCTACGCCCTCTGCTGTCCTGGCGGGGAACTGCTTTGCAGCACTCTCCAGGTGACGGAGAAGTCCGAAGGCAAAACGGTTCCATTAATGAGTGCGTGTCTCTGCCTCGGGGAGCTGACGGAGAAGCATAAATTAGGTTTAACTGTGTCCAGTGTGAGCTGCACGAGGGAGGCGGAGTTACCTGAGGGGCAGGAAACGGGTTTTGAACAGAATGGCACCCAGAGTCCACTGGACCTCCTTGTCAAAGACCAGCTGGGCCGTTTTGAGGCTCGGGTAGTCGAAGGGGAACCGGAAGCCAGAGTGTACCACTTCATACATCCAGGCTGATTTAAAGCACTGATACCTGAAGTAACCAGAATATAGACTTAGATGGTCCAGACCTGCAGTCTTCATGGTCAGCAACAAGACTCAAGGGTCAGGTCTGACTGTATTATGCCTAACCCATACCCTAACCATAACCAGTGCTGTTCTATTCCTAACCCAAACCATCCCTCTAAAACCACACCAGCCAGACGTCCCCACACACTACAGGTTAAGAGTTCATATTTGTACATGCACCTGTTGTTAAGCATATAGAGACAGGTACGTGATAAATGGACGATGCCGACAGCTGCGCTGAACCCTGGGAGAAGGTCACAGGTCCTCCTACTCACTGATGCGACACACATGCATGACCACAACCACAGCTCTCCTTGCATCCTTATCTCTCCTCCTAACCCACCCCTTCCACCCACCTCACGTTTAATTATGTTGTGTTTGTTATAGTTTCTCCCCAAGCCCGTTCCCGCCCCGTCACCCATTTCTACTGCTTACGTGCTTTTACCTCATCCTTTCCTCTCCATCATCGTTTCTGCTTTCTCTACCTATTCCTCCACTTTATAGTTTCTTATGCCCTCCCCCCCGCTGGTCACCTTTGTCTCTAGTTTTGATAATCAATGTTTTCACCTACTTAGTAATTCCCGATTAGCTTTATTATCGACCCAGAGTCACAGAAATTCCCTGTCACCGTTCTTTCCTAACGCCCTGATACCTTCTCTCATACACGGTACTCGTTTTGCTGTTCACATTATTTCTGTTTTGTCACAATGTTTTATTGTAATTCTGTTCATTTTACAACCTTCAGAATTTTTTAAAAACCATCATGACACTGAATTGCAAGTGTTAATCAGCAACCTTTCTATTATTTACACAGACGATCGAGCGCCCAGTGTTCTGAGATGATGCCGAACGACCACTGAATATGACATCATCATTTTCAGACGGATACAAGATCTTTGATTATGTGCCCAGATATGCTAAAGCCCAGGGTGCAAATTACAATTTCCGGGGGAGCCCAGTTAGACACGGGGTGGGGGTGGGGGTAGAGGCTACCCAAAATGCCTTGAAACGGCCCTGGGTGTGGGACTGAGTTATGAAGGTGATCTGAATTGTATCAAATAAATAAATATTACATGCTTATAAATTATTATTATAATATTTTACAAACGTGTAGTGGGATATATCTACCTACATTTTCCTTTTCAAACGCTTTGTTTTGGTTTTTATGCGACTATTTTCCTGTCCTGTTTGTCTCTTAGCTGCATCTCCTCTCAATCCTCCAGAAAAACTGCTGTCTGGCTTCTTCATTTTCAACTCATGAGTTACTTTTGAAATCAGCAGATCAAACTGATCTGTCGACCGCAAAAATAGCGGAATGTGCGCTGTGCGGTCGCGCCAGTGAGGTGACGTCACCGAAGCACGGGAGATGAGCTCTGCAGCAGCAGTGCTCATCTCACTTGTGCACAGTGTGTAAGTTGAGGGCTTCCAGGGGAGCCAGGCTCGCTTTAGCTCCCCCGTAATTCGAACCCTGCTAAAGCCCATATTTAAACGAACTAACGTGAACTTATCGCGTGCATTTAGAATTTCAATCAGAATAGGACACCTGATAGTCTGAAAAAATAATACCTAATTTGGAAAAAATAATTCCACATTTAACACTTTTAATGGCCTTAAATTTGACCATTTTTACTTATCACTTTTCAATACTTTTTAAAACCCCGCGGACACCCTGTGACTAACAGATGAGTGACAACGGGGTGGAATCATCACTTTCTGGTTCCACAGCTGAGTAAATCGTTATTTACTTCTGTCTTTCATACAAACAGCAGGTAAATGATAGAAAACAAAAAAGTCACAGAAATCATAGGAATCAAACATCTGTACCAGACTGAGCAGGGCTTGAACCTACAGCCCTCCGGGAAGGGGCGGGGGCTCAACTCCTCTGAAGAAGCCTGGGAACTTACTTGAGTCTGCTGATGTCAGCCTGCTGAGAGAACAGCTGGTTGTCTAAACGCTGTTTCAGCGTCGACCACTTGGTGGAGCAGTAGTCCTGTAAGACATTTAAAATACAGAGAAGTCTGATACATAAAAACAAAGAAATGTTCCACAATCAGCAGCGCCGGCGCTCCCTAAACGCGCATCACGCTCAGTGCGTAGGGCACCGAGTGGCCAGGGGGGCACCAAGCAATCAGGTTTATGAAAAAAAATTATATTAATAATATTAGCTACTGGGCACCATACACACAAACACCAAGAGGACCATTTAACTGGCGTTATTTCACACACAGAATCCCTTCTGATCTGTCTAATCTAAGTTGATGTGCCTCTGTCGAGCCCGCTCTGGCTGTGAGACCGGGGCAGCGGTGCGCTTCTCCCGCTGCTGATGGGACGGGCAGGCGCGGTTCTCTGTCCCAGAGCCGGGCCCTGACCTGCGCGCCGCCAAAATGACACGCTTCTATTTAGAAATATGTATCCGCGTCGGCAGCCGATTTGGACGTTTTAATTCACCGCTTCACCGGTGTGTTTTGTGAATGACATGATGTTGCCCACCCCTACATGGAATTCTTTAATTGTGAGGTGCTGTTGTTGAGGCAAAATTGGTTTAATATTTTATTAAACTTCAGCCATTTTAGTTAAATTTGAAATTAAAGAAGCAATTTTGGAAATAACGAGAGACGCACTGACACATACTGTTGTACGTATAGTTCTTTTTCTTGGGCGGGGGGGGGGGCACCGCAGAGCTTTTGTGCTTAGAGCACCCAAATGACTAGCACCGGCCCTGATCATCAGTATTAAAGTGTGTGGTACCTTAGCAGCTTGGGAGTATTTGTGACTGTTGTACTGTCCTCCGATCCTCAACACGTCCTCCATACAGTAATAAAACTCAGAGAAACCGTAGAACTCACTGTTGCTGAAGTTGATGGGAGCCTGAAGGACAAAGTGAGTAGTGAGGAAGTTATTTGAACTGAAGTCTGTGACTCTAGTGTGTTTCCTTCAAAGAGCAGTGGTCGACCTGGTAGACGCCCTGTGGAGAGATGGTGCCGTTGTGGAGGCCCAGGAAAGGCCTCACTGCCTCCCGACACCGGCTCCAGTCCCCCTGACCCCTCAGGTGTAAGGTGTGGTTGTCCCTCACAACCCTGTCTGACATCTCCATTGGGAGACATGGGTCCAGGTAGGGTTTGTCCTCTCTCAGACCAGTCTCTGTAGTCAGATACCTGAACCATGGAAGCCACAGAGAAACGCCATAAACCCAGACTCATGGGTCCATTCATGAAGGAAACCTCAGAGCGAGAACTGATATATTTACAAGGCTGAAAACACAAAGATCCACGTTTTAATAAACAGATCATGATGTGGACCTGTTCCTGGCCAGTGTGCTGTTGACCAGCTGGTCCTCATAGCGCTGTCTGGCCATGTTTCCTCCGAAGCCCAGGAAGGTAGTGACATAGACTCGGTACACGTGTTGGGTCTGCTCCACGTCGCAGCCGAGGTTAAACTCTGCCAGAACGCTCTTCGCAGCCTCCTCCTGAGAAGCACAACCAGAATAAAGTCTCCTGCTGCTGCTCATCCACGCAGCCTGAAACAAGTGTTCTCACCTCCTGGGTGGAGCTGAAGGTGATGGCGCTGGGCACCTCATAGGCAATCTGAAGGGAAGCTCCGCCCATATCCATGATGCCCACTGTGCGGCGCCGGCTGATTGGAGGCTGGTTCTCTGACCCAGTCATCACCTCAACTGTGGCATCATCTGAAATCAAAACAAACGTCATCCCAGTCCCAATGTTTCCTTTCATTCAAGCTCCACCCCCACACTCACCCTCATCCGGATGATCAAAGCGGCCGAGAACAAAGTTAATGCCAATCCACGCATACACACCTGGAGGGTGGAGACAACACAACCCGTGATGATCAGAACAGAAGCAGGTAACCCTCTTTGCTTTATGTTCTTATGTCACCTCACCTTCCTGCTTCCCTGAGATGACCTCAGCATGCGAACGGGAAAACAGAAAATCAAACTCCAGGGGAACATCGTTGACTAAGTCCTCCAAGATGGCTGCCTGTTGGCTGGAAGCACAGCATCAGATGTAAAGGTCCTGTATTGACCATGTCATGTTGTTATTTCCTCATGAAAAACAACCCAAAGTGGTTTTTGGTGTCACATGCATTTTCCTGTCTCAGCTGCTCCTGTCCCAGAGCCCTCATTTACCAACCGTTCCCACAAACTCTCCTATCCTACGAATGAAATTTAGAATGCTCGTACAAACGGCCAACATCCTCTTTTATGATGCATGCGGTGGCCACTCGTACGCATGTTCCTCCACAAAGAGGAGGAAATCAAAACTTCAAATTCATTATGATAACTACAGAGACCAACTAAGAGTATAACAAAGAAATAAAAGCCAGCAGAATTAACTTCTCTCTAAAATTATAAATGAAAACATTAACAATAGTAAAGTGCTTTTTACCACAGTCCTCCCTCTGGTCTTCCTGCTGAGATGTCATCTTTAGCCAAATGTGAGGAATTTGCATCTTATTTTAATAATATTTTTAACATTAGGCAGAACATCTCCAGATCCAACAATGACCTCAGACAACAGCACTCCAGGACCACAGTCTGTAGTATGACTCACTTTGAGCTTTTAAATAACAAAGCACTAGATAACTTGATTAAACAACTAAATCTGTCCACCTGCTGCCTGGATCCTATGCCAACAAATTTTCTTAAAAACATTTTCCACTGTGTTAAATCTGATGTGTTGGAAATTATAAATCTGTCTCTTCAATCAGGAATTTTCCCCAGTGCTCTAAAAACAGCTGTCATCAATCCCCTGTTAAAAAAGAGCGGCCTTGATCCAACTGCGTTTTCCAATTGTCGACCGATTTCAAACTTATCGTTTCTTAGTAAACTACTTGAGAAAGCCGTTTTCACTCAGATAAACAGTTACCTTTCATCAAACAACATCTTCGATACTTACCAGTCTGGTTTTCGCTGTAACCACAGCACAGAGACAGCTCTAATTAAGGTTGTTAATGACCTACACAACACGGACTCCAGAAAAGTAACTGTCCTTGTCCTTCTGGACCTTAGTGCTGCATTTGATACGGTTGACCATGACATTCTGTTAGACAGGTTAGAACACTGGGTAAGCTTCTCTGGTCCAGTTCTTAGATGGTTTCAAACATACCTTAGAGACAGGCAGTCATGACCTTGAAATATTAATCCATGCATTCATAACTAGTAGGCTAGATTATTGCTATGGCCTCCTAACAGGCCTCCCTCAGTGTGCTGCTCACAGATTGCAGCTGATTCAGAATGCTGCTGCTCGTGTTCTGACAGGGACAAAGAAATCAGAACACATCACTCCTGTTCTAAGATCTCTGCACTGGTTACCAGTTGAAAAAAATATTAATTTTAAAATCCTGCTGCTTGTATATAAAGCTCTTAATGGCCTTGCACCACAATATATTACAGACATGCTAGTCCCTTACATACCAGTCAGACCACTCTGGTCTGCAGATCATGGCAACCTGGTTATACCACGTACACATTCTAAGTCAGGGGAAGCTGCTTTTACTGTTTATGCACCAAAAATCTGGAATACTCTGCCTTTAGACATGAGGGAAGCAGCTACACCAAATGTTTTTAAGATAAAGTTAAAAACTTTTTTATTTGAACAAACATGTGGTTAGGTTGTCATATTTTTATTTTATATCCTCTTTTAACTGTTCTATAGCTTTATTTTTATTTTTACTTTATTTAGATAAGGGCTCGTAATTATGTTTCACTGCTTTAATTACTTTTACCTCAGTCTTTGTTTTACTAGGCGTGTGCGTAAATGTGTGTATGGGTTTTTAATTGTTTTATGTGTGTATTTTATGTATGTATATACTATTTGTTGATGAGTGTGTATATATTTTATAATTGATTTTATGTTGTTTTTCTACTGTAAAGTACATTGAGTTGTTGCCATGCAGGAAATGTGTTCTTTAAATAAAGTCATTCATTCATTCATTTCATTCATTCATTCATTCATTCACTCACAATCGACTGTTAATAAATCCCACCTGTGCGTACACAGGTGCTCGTGTCCGTTCAGTCATTTACATACAGAAATGCCCTCAATTAGCCATATTTGGTCACACCACATCCTCAGCTCATGAGGGAAGTCCCTGCGATCCTCCTGGAAAACCCAGTGGTTAAAAGTAAATGTTGTAAACGCGGTTGGGACAGAAGAGTGGTCCCTGTCAGAAATAAAGGAAAAAATGGTTCCACATAAAACTGAATATGAAAAAACAGAGCAAGAAAGGGTCCCAAATCATGGCTTAGCTCCAGAAGGATCTCCGTCAGGAAGCGGCATCTGCTCAGGAGTCACTCTGGATTCTCAGCAATCAGACCAGTGAGCTCACGGAGGACACGTTCCCTCTGGAGTCTCTGCCAAGCCCTCCACTAACACCAGATCAGCCATGCTACAGGTGTCTTTTATAGGTTCAGCAGGTATGTGATCAAACCGTTTCTCCACAGACATCATTACTGGTTGGGTAAAATAATTAGTGGATGAGGAACACGCGTGGATGACTGAGACCGACTTCACACTGGAGGCATCAGCGGTGCAGAACGGTATAATGTTGCTGCTTCCGTTATCTGATGGATGTCTCCGGGTTGATCCAAACCAGCCACGGTGCGTCCCAGAAGCGGCACGCTGCGCTGCACCGCTAAGATCGGGTTCTAGTTTTCCATGAGCTGCTTCTGGAACACGTCACTTTCTGCAGTTAACAAAGGGCTAGACAGGAAATCACACACAGTTTCAGTGTGAAACATCTGGTAATTTTTCAAATTAAAAGTCAATTGCAGCCATTAGGGCTGTAACAATATTGGCAATATCGCGATATCCCCCCCCCGAAAATAGACAGGGAAATGATCAGGTCAGAAAAGCCAAGCTCTTCTGTTACTGGGAAAGTAATTGTGGCCCCGCCCACCTTTGGCTTAGGACCGCCCATGGGAAGGAGAGAGCAGAGTACATGTTGGCTAGTAGAAGCCACCCGTTAGCCAGTTTATTGCAGCTTCAAGCATTATGACGATCACCACAAACATTCCACTCTTTATCCAGTTAATGCAAACATTGACAAACGGACAGGAGTTCTTGAAGTTCTCCTTCCTCCTCAGACTTGGGATCAAATCAATTAAGCTGCATCTCCAAAGACATTTTGGTCCAACATTACAGTATTTGAGTTTTGTTAGTAGTAGCAGCGGAAGAGTCGTGATGCTGTTAGCCAATCAGATGTGAGATGTTTACATATCATGAATAAAATGTAACCCAGCTGCCCCCAAACTAATTTCCACAGGAGCGCCAGTGTTTTTCACAGAAAACGACTCACAAGGCATTCATTCATACTCGAGACTTATTGAAAAACGAGTGAACGAGAGCTTCAACTAGAAAATGATCCTTCTGAACTTATCAAGGAAAAGCATTCTTTTGAAGCTGCCAACCAATCAGATTTTAGGCTGATTATAAACAATTCCAAAACTAAACAGCTCTCTAATCAGAGTTGAAAAATCAGCTGTTGACTCTGGGCTCTGATACCATGGACCAGAACATTCTCTTATGACCTGAACCATCATGTGTAGAGATAGAAAAGGGTTGTGTTTTAGTGCTTCAGGTCTGGTAGAAAACAGTTTCTCGGTCCATAACAGAACATTCTACAAACGCAGAACCACTTACTGGTGGAGTTCCTCAGGGGTCACTCCTGGGTCCTGTCACATTTATAGTTGTTGTTGAGCCATTTAAACAGGAACTGGACATGTTCACGGCTTCGTCCCTTTTTACTGGCTTTTGACTCTAGTACCAGTAAGCTTTTTGGGTTTTAGTTTTGTGTTCTGTGGCTTATAAATGCAACATCTCACTAAATATGTATGATAAACAAGATACACCACAACACCAGACTGTATGTACCTGTCAGACAGCAGCCTCATGCCAGCAGTGCACAGAATGTAGAGCGGCGTCTCTTTGTGTTTGCTTGTAGGCACGTGGGCAGCAGCAAAGCTCAGGAGGGGCTCCAGGTAGTCACTGGCCTGAGTGGGTGCATTTGCCAGGGTGGAAATCCCTGAGAGAGCGAGACGTACACACACACACACACACACACACACACACACACACACACACACACACACACACACACACACACACACACACACACACACCTTTGTGATACAGGCCCAAATAACATCAAACTGAGTCAAAGTTAAGTTAAAGATGTTTGTTTTTTATCCTAGAGAGTGAAACGGTTTCTAGTTGATATTTTCATATTTGTTTAGAATCTTTAGTCTGTAACAGCTAATGCAGCTACATAAGCAGGTGTCCTAAAAAGACCCTAATCTTAATTTAGTCCAGCTGTTACAGAGTGTGACTTCCCAGGAGCAAAACAGCCTCGCCTGCTGCTCCTGGAACTAAAATAGCACATTTAATCTGTCTGCTGATAAAGCACCCAAGGCTGTGACTGCCTGTTAGTCGTCCTCACAGGAGTGAAAGATAACTCTGTTGTATCTAATAATCAACCAGGGTGACAGGGACAAAGATAATATTATTTCAGACGAATCTGAACCACATCCAGACTCAGTTTCTTTCTATCCTGGGTGTATTTTCCACTGATATGCTGTTTTTATATCTCCTTCTCACATTCTGTTTTCCAAAGTGTTTATCAATGAGTAAATACACAACTCCTGACACTAAAATGTTCACCGTGAGTGTGAATCTGTGGAACCGATGCAGGAGACCTAGTAAAATCACACACTAACAAAAAACATTAGGGTAAAGGATTAACAGCTTTGGTCACTCTTCCTCATCCTCACCAGGTTTGATCTTTTTAACAACAGGTTTTCGATCACTGTCCCTCATCTGTCTGATGTCCAGCAGGGTGTGGGGGTTCCCGTTGTGGGGTGGCCAGTAGTACACAAAGACCCTGGAGCCGCTGCTGCCACAGTCCACCACGATCCCATAGTTCAGAGCAGAGTTGAGGATATCGGTAGCCTCCATGGACTCAGCAATGGAGAGGTATCTGAAGGGTAGAGAAGAGGGGTCAAGCAACCTGAAACTACCTTCTCCAGTTTAATAAACATGGCCATTACCATGGATACATAGAAAACAAATAACCTACATATTACAAAAAGCCCAAATGATGAGCCTCTTGTTTTCATCAACATGAAGTTCTGTCCCCAGACTTGGAGGGAAACCAGCTACAACATACTGCTCTATTTTATCATCACTTCAACAAAATGTTCCAGCACAAAAAAAACAGAATGTCTGTCTCTAAAGGTCGCCTAGAACCATTTTTTATATAGAATTGGAAACTGTTCTTTAAGCCTGCATGAGCAGACATGCCTTTGTCAGAACTCAAAATGGCCCAGGAGTCCTGAAACATGGACAAGAACAACCCCATAAAAACCCCTACAATGGAAATACTGGTTTACCCCGCCCACTCAACTAGGACATGAATATTAAATGAGGGACATTCTGATTGCCTGATTTGCCTTTATGGCTCTAGGACTGCCTGAAGCTCTTTGTACAGACTTATAAAGTATCCGAATTACTCAATAGGCAAGCTACACATTTATCTGGCGTTCATTCAAAGTCTGGATAATTCCAGTACTTCCTGGAAAATTACATGCATGCTCTGACATTCTTCTTTGTTGTTTTTCTCCTGCACCTCTTTGTAATTCCTATTTTATATAGCAACAATATAATTGACCATAGTCCACATAGTATCCAGTCAAAACTGAAAATAAACATCTATTTAAGGATATCGTGTTGTGTGTTCAGAGATGCTTTTCTTCATATCTGTATATCTACAACCCAAATAATAATTTTCATTCAATTACAGTGGTTAAGTCCGTTCTGCCGAGTACGGGAGGACGAGGACGGCATTTGGAACAAGCGTACTCCTTTGCCTCACGGTAGCAAGCGCTGCTTGTTGCTACGGTAAAAAAAACAACCTGACATAAAAATAAAAGTCTAGTTTAGGGTTGCACAATATATCGAAAATTTATCGTTATCGCAATATCAGCATGTGCAATATGCATATCGTAAAGAACAGAAAAATATCGCAATTAATGGTTATCTCAGATTTTACACATAATGCATTTTGTCAATCAAATGGAAGCATGAAGACAAATCAAATAGAGCCCTTTACCCATTTGGCCAATCGGTTGGCACTTCATTTGGATGGCTATCAAACACCTGAGTTAGCTTAGAGAGCGTCACAATGACTGAGGGTAAGACGTGTGCGGAAAATGTTAGCGAGAAAAAACTCATAATTCCAACAGCAGGACTATTATTTCAAAGTACTTGTGTTCAACAAACACAAGTACTTTGCAAGACATGCCAAACACTTGTGGCAACCATGAGGGGAAACACGACAAATCTCCGTTGTCACCTCCAACGCAACCATAAAGATCTATATACTGGACTCTAGAAATGTAATGTGAACTTGCATGATTTCATTTTGTTACTGTATTAATACTAATGATAGAGGATGGAGTGGTGTGTCTAAACGGATATATACAAAAACTGCAGATTTAAGTATTTGTGCATTTATCGCAAGTAATATCAATATCGCAATATTAAGCACTGTTATCGCATATCGCAGGTTTTCCTTATATCGTGCAGCCCTAGTCTAGTTATTTCCTTAAATAACAAAAATACAACGAAAACGTATTATTTGTATTATATTTGGTCCACTTTTGATCAAAACTGATACAATACCAGCATTTCCCGCTGTTAAATGAAGAAAAAAGTTTCTTTTTCATCAAAACAAAGCAATGATGCTTTTATTTTGATAGTGGGTTAGCTAATTAGCATTTTGAGGGATCGTGAAGAGTCTGAAAGAAAAAAAACAAATACACAACAAATTTTACAGGTTATACGCAATTATTTACAATAACAGACAACTTTATATTGATTTACTTGTATTTCTGATATAAAACACAACAGTTATGAGCTTTCTCCGCTGCCGTTCGGAGTATAACGGTTAGCGGCGCAATGCATTATGGGAAACTTTGCTGTCTCAAGTCTGCAGAAGGACGCATCAGTGCATCCTCGATACAATGGGCGGAGCAAAAACATATTCGGGAACTGAGCGAACTTGCCAATATATGTACTTAGGATTGGAACAGTACTTGGACCATTGTTGATGACGTTTCACAAGGACGGCAGTACACAAGTACAGACAAGTACGCATATTGAGAAACGGCCACTGTGAGAACAAAAGTGAAGAAATGGAGCATGTGACTCATCACTGTGTCTGAAGGTGGAGGAGTGAAGCCATGGGTGGGCAGAGCAATTTGTTGACCAGCTGACTAAAGAGCAGCCTCACTTAGATAAACTCTCACTCACACACACGATTGGTAAATGTGCTTAGGGGTTCTAATATTCTATCCCAGGGGTTCCCAATTTGGGGTGGGGGCCCCCAAGGGGGTCCCCACAAGATTGCAGGGGGTCCCCGCAATTTTGTCTTTGCTGAGGTTGTGAGGTTAACAAGATTCTATTTGTAAAAATTACATTTATAAAATCCAAATAACACACCCTACAGCGGGGGATCTTGTGGGAGACCCCCAATTTGGGAACCCCTGCCCTACAGTATAATCAGACCTCCATATATAAGTTATAACTTTGTTTGTATAAAGCTTGTAAATGATCACATTTAATGTGTGTATGCATGTAGGAGTTGGGGTTGGAGGTCCTGGCCCGTCTTGGACACTAGAAAGGGAGTCCTCAAAGAAAAAATTTTGGGAACCCCTGTTCTATCCCATGCTACTGGTTTGTTAGGACTCATTGGCATCAAATGTCAATACAAAAATAATCCTTTTGATTTTGGGATTAACCGATATAAAAATTTAAACCGATAAATATCCTATATTAATACTGCTGTCATGGCCGATGTGCTTTATGTGTTATTAGAGACATTATACAGTTGTTAGATACATACTTATTAGTTTATTAGACATATTAATACTCTAAGAAGAGCGCTTCCATCCTAGCCACACACATCACCACGGCAACAAGCACTGCTTGTTGCTACGGTTAAAAGAACGACCCGACATAAAAATAAAAGTCTAGTTATTTCCTTAAATAACAAAATAACAACAAATCATATTATTTGTATCATATTCGGGCCACTTTGGATCAAAACGAATAAAATATCAGCATTTCCCGCTGTTAAATGAAGGAAAAAGTTTCTTTTTCATCAAAACAAAGCAACGATGCTTTTATTTTGAGAGTGGGTTAGCGAATTAGCATTTTGAGGGATCGTGAAGAGTCTGAAAGAAAAAAAACAAACAAACACAGCTAATTTTACAGGTTATACACAAGTATTTACAATAACAGACAACTTTATATTTATTTATGTGTATTTCTGATGATATATATATATATATATATATATATGTTTCTCCTCTGCCGTTCGGAGTATAACGGTTAGCGGCGCAATGCATTATGGGAAACGTTGCTGTCCCAAGTCCACAGAAGGACGCAGTGCCGTGGGAACATATTTTCCTTTCAGCCTCACACACAAATGCGCACACATGTTCATATAGATATATATTTATATATAGTGGCTATATTATGGGTCATTCCAGAATTAGAGGACAATTTGGGTAACAAAACACTGAAAAAACGTATCATTTAATTTGAACTTTTCTGTCATGTAATTACAAATACCAAGTATCAAGCTATCAAATAATTTGAGTTGTCCATCTTATGCATCAATAGTAAACTGTTTAAGATCTTTTATTTGTTCTGTGCTCGTCCCAGTGCAACCCTGTTACAGATACTCAGGAACCTGAAAAAGTATATTTTTCCTAAAAAGGTTTGATAAATCCTTCATAGTTATGTAAATAATGTCAAATTCTAACTGAGTAATTATTTAATTTCAAATAAATCTCAAGCCAAAATAATTGAAGCAATTTTTGGAATCTAGCTTGACCAACTTTTCCAAATTCCCGTCTTTTTAAAACTTTTTTCAGTAATTATTTTCAAATATTCGCTCAAAATTATTATGCATCAAATCAGTAAAACTATTACAAGGTCAAGAGGTCAAAGCCTTGAGAGTTTAGACACTCATTTAATATCATTTTGTTTAAAATGATATGGCAACAGGGTTGATATTACAGTAACAGGGGTGTGCAAAGTAACAGGGTGGAATGGACACAGTACTTTGATTGTACATCATGTGATGAATAAATACTGAAAGGACCGCACAAATGCTGCTTAATAACATCATATTTCATTTATTAACATCCAATGCATATTAACCTGTAATTCATGAGTTTATTCATTCAAAATACCTAACAGTTTTCTTGTTGAACAATTTAACCTATTTTTGATAAAGGGTCACTTGTTCATAAAAGAACTTATTAATAGGAAACCAATTTTTCTGAACAAAAATTCAATAGGCAAACAAAAATCTTTTTGCCTTTTTTTCTTCCCTGATTCAACATCTTTCCTCCACTTCTCTCTCTCTCTTTCTAAATACTGCTGTCTCCTCTGTTCATCAGCATCACGTCTGGCACGGTATCGTCTTTGTTTTCCTGCAGCGCTCAGTGGTGTGCTAGAACGCTGTAGAAATCAGTTTAAAACTGGTCACAATGTTTGTTTAAAATAATGTGAATATGTACACTTAAAAACAGTTGAATTAACATTCAGTTGATCATCCCACCCAGCTGGTTGTTGCAATACTGACATACATGTTACCTGATGGCATGTTTATGAAAAAACAGCCATTCATCTTAAAGGAGTCATCACCTGAAATTTTCACTTTTCCACTTAAAAAATGTCTATAATGGCTTCCTAATGATTTTTCACTGGCTGAGAAGCCGATATTTAACATTGAAGCGTTTGTTTAATCTTGCCTTCTTCAACCAGCTCACATGCACCCCACGAGCACGAGCACGCCAAAACGAGAACTTGAGCTCTGGCCTATATGCCGACACAAAGGTCGAATATAAACAAATATGAACCAGCAGCGAACAAACCAGCACAACAAAGCTAATTTCATAACGTGAAACGCATAAATGATGTCTTACCGTTGACGACTCATGTTATAATCCGTGTTATGGGAAACAAAACTCCGATCGGTTTGTGTATTCCATCTTCACAACAGCATAAGAGCCGATGCCTGGCTGTTAGCTTGCTTTGTCCCAACTCAACAACAAGCGAGGAAGCCATTACGCACGAGGCGAGGCTCGGGCTCGTAAATACACAGTTAGATCCCGTAGGTCACTGCCAGGTCAGGTTCAGTTATAACTTTTGTTGTTTTGGAGCGAGACGCTGAAGCTGCTTCCTGCTTCCTTCCACCAATCAACGCGAGACAGCCGAAGTATCGCGTGTGATCTCGCGAGAAAATATGCCCTTCACAATAAACAGTGATTGCGAAAACACGTCGGGCATTACCGCGTGATTTAATATTGTCCGACGAAAAACTTGAAATCGCCGGACATTATGACCGACGCAGTGTATCTTCTCTGAGCGTGCCAAAGCATCCCCCCCCCCCAAGAAAAAGATAATTTCTTTATATTGTGATATTTGCGAGGACAGACAGAATGACATTTTGTCCTTAGCAGCAGTTTATTAGAGTAGTTTAACAAACAGCTGAGATAAACCCGCATCTCCAACTTCCAGTTTCACCTCAACCAGCCACAGCGTCTCTTAAAGGAACAGTAACATCAGGCTACATCAGTCACAAAAAGCCCTTATGGATCATTACAATTTTTAGAAATATTGTCATATGTTGTTTCTGGTGTTTCATAATAATTTATAATAATTATATGATCTCTAATAATTTCCTGATCAACTCTGTTGGTTTATTTTCTAAGCAGAGGGACTGTCTAATCCTCATTTTATGAATTTGGCAGAAAATCACATTGATGGTTATTTTTTCAAATTATGTCAACAGATTATTGTCACAATAAAAATATGTATAATATGTAAAGGTCAGAGGTCACTACAGAGCCCACTGTTAAATAGATACAAATCTGAAGCCCACGAGGACATTGTCCTACGTGGTTCAGAAATGTCCTGCGTGAGACGCTCTCACGTCTGCCAGTTTGGCAGACGTGGCTCAAAAGTTTTCGCAAACACTGAATAAAGGATTAAAAAATCATATTTATTAATGGCAGCGTGGTCATTATCCAAACAGCGGGGTGGGAGGGGGGGTGTTTTTTTGTATTTGTGTTATTACATTTTGTAGAAAGTTGCCTCCGTCTTCCATCCTTGCAGCGCTTGGGCTCCAGTGTTAAGAGTTACTATATTAACACCGGTGTTAAATTGTCAACTCCAGAAGAGTTGGTTTTTGACACTAAATCAGAGTTAAAGTACCAACTCTCCAAAAAGAGTTAAATGAACTCTTTCTGGTGTGGACCATCGACATATAGACGCTTTAAAAGTGTTGAAATCAACTCTGACAGTGTTAATTTGAGCATGCTGAATTTGCTGTGTAAATAAAACCAACACCAGACTTCCAAAAAACACAACAGTTTTTATATGTGAAAAATTGTAAATGTATTTACAGAATTAGCAGCCATTTCTGTTTTTATGTGGAATTCTGTATATTTTGTTAGTTCTTAAATCCATTCATTCATTCAAAATGTTGCTTGCTATTTGTTCAATAAAGTTATTTTATTTTTATTTTGCCCCTTTTCATCAAAATCAAGAGCTGCTGAGGATGTCTGTTGATATTTTTGCTTTTATTTTACGTTTCCTTTGGCAAAACAAACATATTTTCCCCGAAGTGTTTGTTTTTGGACTACAGGACTACGACCACAAGGACTACAACCGCAATTTTGTTCAAACCAATCAAAATCTTCATTGTCAACGTGCTACCGTAACTTTTAGGAACGTGGTATCGTAACTTCTGTAAGTCTTACGTTCAGCCAATCATCTAGTGTGACATCATCGGCAGGCGCAGGACCCCAAGCCGATCTGGCACCCGAGCAGATCCGGTACCGACACCGGAACTTTGTTTATCCTGTTTCTGTGAAGAGACGGGCCAAACCCCTCCCTCGTAGGAAACATCTACGGAGAGCAGCAAGTCCAAAAACGCAATGAGCGTAATCCGCTGGTATTGGATGCAAACGCAAACACATCATGAATTTAGCTTAACATGATCTAGCTAGCTAGATAGATATTGGAAATTTAGAATGTTTTTTTTTAAATGTTTTATTAAACAGAACTTGGTCCATTCTCCAACATTTCTGAACTTATTTGTTCAAACAAATAAATAAACTAAGCCCTGGAACTGTGGCATAAATATTTGACTCTAAAGCTACTCCAAAGACATTAAAAGCTAACATATGAACCCATTATAGATTTTTAAATGAAAGGCATTTTTTGTTTGATCATGTTTATTGTAATAGAACAAATTTACTATTTTTCTTACCTAAATTAAAACAAGTGTTCAAACAGTACCCTGTCTGAAATATTTTATCATATTTTCTGTGAAGGGGTATGCTTTTAAATTGATCTATTTTATTGGTAAATAACTTCCAAAATGTATGAATTGTCGAAATGGAAAAAATCGTGATAAAATCAAGATCGTGATTTTTGCAAAAAATAAATCGTGATATGATTTTTTTTCCATATCGCCCACCCCTACACACAATCCATTAATTTTATATTTAAATAATTATTTAAGCATACTTTTTTGGGCTTTATCTATTTATTGAATTGTGCCACTTTTGCCTCTCCAGTTGAATCATATTTCATTTCTTTATATTTGATATTGAAAACAGAAATTTTTTGATTTTGTTAATAATGCAGGGATTATAAAATTTAGAGTACATTACATTCACAGACAGAACCTGGTTTATTTCATTTCATATGTATTTAACCTTTCATTATTGCAACAATATATATAAAGCTTAACATCATGAACCACACGGCCCTTTAGGCTATGTTCACACTGCAGGCAAACGCGCATCAAATCCGCATGTTGACCTGCCTGTGACCTTTATCTGATTTTTTTGTGACAGTCTGAACAGCACAGATCCGATTTTTCCTAATCCGATCCAGGTCGTTTCAATATGTAGTACTGATTGCGACACATATGCGCATTTTTTGAAAGCGACTGCAGTCTGAACGGTCATGTCGCATTAAATCCGCCTCCTATCCGAGTTTTTTGCAGTCTGAACGGTCATGTCGCATTAAATCCACCTCCTACGTCACTGCTCAGCGGAGGTGAGCGTCGTGTCAGGAATTTCCTGAGGAGGAGCGCTGAAGAGCAGCGCTGACAGAGGGATTCAGGGGTCTGTGGGACATCCTGTCAAGTTTTGGAATTAAAAATACAAGAAAGCATGAGAGCGGGAGGTGCTGCTGGAGCGAAGCGCATCTCCGGTCTCGGTCTCCGTGAGAGCGGGGCGGGGGGGTTCCGTGAATGAACTTAATACCAAAACATTTTCAGGGAATACTAACTCGGGAAGACGGCGGGAATAAGGAGTAAAATATTTTTTAAAATAGTTTCCACCCCAAAACGAGAGGCTCAGGTGTGATCCTGTGAACTGTCTGTGAGGCTTTCACATCACAACTCCACCTCTCCTGGTTCTGACTGTGACTTCTTGTCTTCTGCGCATGCGGGTCGCTTTGGGGCCGTGAAGCGTTCACACTGGAGAGTGTTTGATGTCGCATTTCAGTTATAATGTGAACAGTCACACAAAAAAATCGGATTTACTCAAAAAATCGGAATTGAGCATCAAGACCTGCAGTGTGAACGTAGCCTTAGATGCAGCAGCAGGGCCCTCATTCTCTCCAGATAGCACTGAGATCTCACTTTTATTATGCTGGCAGTTGCATTTGCTCAATATAGAGGTTAAACTAAGATCACGTTTATTAACTCGTCTTATAGCATGACAAAAAATGTGCACAAGAGATATTTAACAAGTGAGCATGGGGGCCCACCCAGATGGCTTGGACCTAGGGCCCAGAATTTGGTGCTACACCCCTGAGTCTGTTTGGTAGGAAGGGCAAGTCCGGACTGTCGCTGGACATGGTGAGTGAGAGGATAATTTGCTGGAGTGTGTAGCATGAAGCAAAAATGGGAGATGAATAATGGGCTTGCGCCCCTTATATACCAGAGCAGGGCCCGCCCAGTAGGTGGGTGTATATTAAAGCTCTTCAGTAAGTGGCTAATCAAGAATTGACTACCCAATCAGGCCATTAATGGATGAAGCCTATACAAAATAGAACATCAACTTTGCAACAGAAAGCTTTGGAAAGTTCTACATTCCTGAGACAGCTCAAAAATCAAACCTCTATGCCTCCATCTTACAGTCCCCACATATACACTCACTTGTTTACTCGGGCCCCAGGCAGCCGCTGGCTGCCCCACAGCTGCCTCTGGTAGGTTGCCAAGAGGAGTGCAGAGGTAATAAAGAGTAGCAGCAGCAGGAGAAGCCTGTGCCTGGTGGCACAGCTCAGAGACAGCAAAGACACGCTGCAGTACCAGGAGGCTGGCAGGCAGGACAAAGTGATCCTGGGAAGGAAGAAAACAACCAAACACTGCATTAAGAATGGCAGAGAGTTAAAGAGAAAAATGATTAATGAAGTGCCACACCTCAGTGAATTTGTTTATTACCTTGCCATATGTCCAAATCAGCTAAAGTCCAAAATGTCTTAGTTGTCACCTCATGGTGGCTGCAGTCTGGCCAGGATCCGGTCCAGAGATCCACTTTCCTCCTGATCAAAGAGAAAAACAAGTCTTGATTTTGTTCCTGTTTGATTCTTTTAACACAGCGGTAGGAAACCCTGGTCCTGGGAAGCCGCTATCCAGCACGTTTTAGAGGTTTCCCTGCGTCAACACAGTTGATTCACCTGTTCAGCAGCTCATCAGGCTCTGCAGAAGCCTCACCTGCTGATTAAAATCAGGTGTGTTGAATAGAATAGACTTTATTGATCACACAGTGGGGAAATTCACTTGTTACAGCAGCACCAGCACTCAAGAGGAAAGCAGGGAAACCTCTAAAACGTGCTGGATAGCAGCTCTCCAGTTTTCTCTATAAGGCTTCAACACACCTGATAGCAGATCCATCCTAGAAACAGACAAACGCTACTCCAGCTCTTTGGTATTTTTTATTAGATTTTATTATATCTGCTGCTTATGCTCGGATCAGAGTGTGGAGGTAGCCAACTTATCTCCCCGGTATACAACTGTTACATAAAGCTAAAACGAGTCCGTCCAACCGAAAAGCCTACATCAAACCTGAAAATGACGTTATTTACCGACTGTTTTACAACCAGCTAACATAGCGTTTACGAGCTGCTGTAGGTTTCCTGATGCTAACAGCAGCCTCTCGACTAACCTACCTCACCGCGGAGAGTCCTCGACCATGGCGGAGCAAATGTTGTAGAAACGGGATTAAAATGTTGACGCCTGTCGCTCCTCTTCTCTGAGATGACTTTAAAAGAACACGACAAGGCACCAAAGACTGTAGAGGCAAGGCACTGGCAGAGAGGAGGAAACGACCGAAATGTAACGGGAACTTCCGGTGAAGCCTACCGGTGACGTCACTGTGATAACTTCAGGTACTGTAGGAACAGTCAGTAATAGTTTGGTAATAGTATTATTCTTCTAGTCCTTGCGGGGAACGTGATTTGGAATCGTAGGATGTCCAAGGAAGATCCCGCCTTTCTCGCCTCTGATTGGCTAGAAGGGCTCTCATCCGTCCCACGTGTCTCTGCTAGCAGGTTCTTCTGATCAGAACAGGGCAGGCAGCAGCAGTGGCAGAGCCAGAACGTAGCTAATGGGTGGGCCTGGAAAAATCTGGATGGGCCTGATTAATTTTAAAGCTCATATGAGATGTGCGTGTGCTTGTAAAAATTACATATTAAAATCTGTCAGGCCACTGTAAATTATCCTATGATACGAAGAATGTCTATAGCCTACGAGTACCTATATTATTGCATGAATCTCTGTTAAAAGGACCAAAAGAGAAATAGAGGAGAGAGATCGCATTAATGTAGGCAACTATACGATGCTTTACTGTTTTGCTGCAGTTCAAAGAGACTTTTTTTCTCTGTTTACTAGACTGACAGCATAAAACTTTACACTTCTGCATCAGAGACAGAGCTGCTCTGCTCTTGTTAAGTGTGCAGAGCTCTCGGGACAGCGCTGCTATTGACATGAAATATTCATATCGATTATGTGACGCACCTTATCTACCACTTCTACCACTATTTGCAGCTTTTTTTTTTACATTCCCACTATGTCTGTCACCATTAGCGATGTTTTTACTGTCCTTCCTACACCCAGCGTGTCCTGAACACGGTGGAATAAGCTTCGGATCATGTGTGTGCAGCCTGGTGATTACTCTCGTGAAGCACACAGACTGCTGCTGTGCTCTGCAACAGCGTCACTCTCTCACTGGATGACTGAATATCTTCATCAGAGGGTGAATGTTCTTCAGAATCAGTCAGCCATTACCAGTGAAAGAACTTTGTCAACAATCAATGAACAGACATGTCAGCAGTGTAGGTTTTCCTCTCTAATATTTGCCCTCTGTGAGCTCCGCTCATCTCCTCCTCTCCCCGTCGGGCGGTTTTCAAACTCTATAAACTCCGAAAATTTCAATGGAATCACACCCAAAAGTGTAGTTCAGATTACACCTTTCCACTATCTTCTGGTGTAAAATAGTAACTTCATGGGATCATATTTGAAGCTGTGGCTCATTAAACTCAGTAATGACGCTTGCGTAATATTGTGACTTTGGCGCTTATTACACTGAAAAAAAT
This sequence comes from Aphyosemion australe, assembly GCA_006937985.1. NCBI lineage: Eukaryota > Metazoa > Chordata > Actinopteri > Cyprinodontiformes > Nothobranchiidae > Aphyosemion > Aphyosemion australe. The sequence continues at coordinate 395,139 of SSNS01000182.1, read as the reverse complement.
AGCATATTCATTAAATTAAAATAAATTAAATAAAAATCATTTTATATTGTAATTGTTGTTACACAACTGGGGTTACTAAGAAGTTGCTTGGCCAAATCTTGGTGTTAGCAACACCAAGCTACTGCCTGGGCCTGCCCCTGGTGGGTGGGCAATCTGTCAACCTGGGTGGGCCTGTGCACACTCAGGCCCACCCATAGCTCCGCCCCTGGTAGGCAGCCCTAAGATATCATATCTATGAGGCAGCCAAGCTCAGAGTAGAATTGAAGGGAGCTGGTTGAGAATGACACTGGCTTGGTTTGGTAAATTAGCGCATTCTCTATTGCAGAATGCAGATTTAAATGGCCGGCAGAAAATATTTTGGGGCGAGTGGGTGGTGGTGTGGGTGCAGTTTGGCGCCCCCTACTGGATGGCGCCCTAGGCGGCGAGTTCACCTGTAGGACGGCCCGCCACTGCCTCTAGAGAGGGTGAATATTAGAGAGGAAAAACTTACAATGCTGACACGTCTGTTCATTGTTGACAAAGCCCTTTGTCTGGTAATGGCTGACTCATATTCTGAAAAGGAATATTCACCCTCTAAGAAAGATAGTCACTCGTCCAGTGACAAAAAAATGATGCTACTGCTGTACGCAGCTGTGTGCTTCATGAGAGCAAGCTGCACAAACATGATCTGAAGCTTTGTTCACGTGTTCAGGACATGGTGGGTGTAGAAAGGAAGGTGGGTGACAAAACCCCCACTAATGGTGACAGACGTAGAGGGAATGTAAAAAAAAAAGGCGTAATTAGGGGCAGATGTGGTAGATGTGAAACTGAAATTAAGTGCGTCACATAATCGATATGAATATTCTACATATTCCAAACATCTATTGGTCCACATAAGGAACTTTCCTCGGATCAAATAATCATTACATTCAAGGAAAGGTCGACCCTGAAAAAACCTGACAAATATGGCTATAAAGCATTTATCTTGAGTGAGGCCAATATGTATATATGTCAAAAGTTTTGGGCGATGGTGGCACAGGAGTTTTTTTTTTATTGAAATTATTCACAAATACTAACATATCACTTTTAGTAATCACTTATAATGTGAATTTTGAAGTAGAACAATGCATAGAAGGAAAAAATGAAGGAAAAAAAAAGATAGAAAGATAAGAAAATATGCTAGATTGTATTAGGGGTGTTAGGGTTCAACCTTAAAAACAATTACATATGTCAATAGTTTTAAGAGCTTTCTGTCTGTCAGAATGTTTAAGAGAAAGTATGTATTGTTTGAAAGTATTAAAGAATGCCACAAAGCATGTTTTTTATTACCAGAATATTTACAACAGTGGATGTAAAACTTCGCCATCAAAATTAAAAGATTAGTTAGGTATAGAGAATTTTTGTTCAAAGTACACTGCTCACAAAAATTAAAGGAACACTTTTTTTATTGGGCCTGGCATGAAATCAATGAAACCTGTCTGATAATTTTCTGGTTGATTCAGCAGCTGAGGGCATTGTTAATCACTTTCAGCTGTATTGGTGTTCATGGACTTAACGACAGGTGCACTAAAGTGGCAACAATTACAAAACCCTCAAAACAGGACTGGTTTAACATGTGGAGGTCATTTCAAGTTTCTCCCTCTTGATCTTTTTTGGCTGGTTTTCCACTCGTGCTAGTTTTGGCTTGAGTAATTATCTCTACTGGCAGCATGAGGCGATTCCTTAACCCTACAGAAGTTGCACAGGTTGTCCAACTTCTCCAGGATGGCACATCCACACGTGCTGCAGCAAGAAGGTTTAATGTGTCTCCCAGCACAATCTCCAGAACATGGAGGAGATTTCAGGAGACTGGCGGTTATTCTCGGAGAGCTGGACAGGGCCGTAGAAGGTCCACAACCCATCAGCAGGACCGATACCTGCTCCTTTGTGCAAGGCGGAACAGGCTGAGCACTGCTCGTGCCCTACAGAATGACCTCCAGAGGGCCACTGGTGTGAATGTCTCTACCCAAACAATCAGGAACAGACTTCATGAAGATGGCCTGAGGGCCCGACGTCCTGTAGTGGGCCCTGTGCTCACTGCCCAGCACCGTAGAGCTCCACTGGCATTTGCTCAAGAACACCAGAATTGGCAAGTCCGCCACTGGCGCCCTGTACTTTTTACAGACGAGAGCAGGTTCACCCTGAGCACCTGTGATAGGCGTGAAAGAGTCTGGAGAAGACAAGGAGAACGTTATGCTGCCTGCAACGTCGTTCAACACGACAGGTTTGGTGGTGGGTCAGTGATGGTCTGGGGAGGCATATCCATGGAGGGACGCACAGACCTCTACTGCCTAGGAAATGGTGCTCTGACTGCCACAAGGTATCCAGATGAAATCCTTGAACCCTTTGTCAGACCCTACGCTGATGCAGTAGGTCCTGGTTTTCTCCTAATGCACGACAATGCCCGGCCTCATGTGGCAAGAGTATGCAGGCAGTACCTGGAGGATGAAGGAATTGAAGCAATTGAATGGCCTTCACGATCCCCTGACTTAAACCCAATAGAACATCTGTGGGACATTATGTTTCGGTCCATTAGGCGGTGCCAGGTTGCTCCTCAGACTGTACAAGAGCTCAGGGATGCCCTCACACAGATCTGGGAGGAAATGCCACAAGACACCATCCGTTGTCTCATTAGGAGCATGCCCCGACGTTGTCAAGCATGCACACAAGCTCGTGGGGGCCACACAAGATACTGAAAAGCATTTTGAGTTGCAGAAATGAAGTTTTTGAAATAATGGACTAGCCTGCCACATCTTCATTTCACTCTGATTTTAGGGTGTCTACACAATTGAGCCCTCTGTAGGCTGAAAATTTTTATTTCCATTAAAAGACTTGGCATCCTTTTGTTCCTAAGACATTGCCCTGTCGTTATTTGTATAGATATCCAACTTCATATTGAGATCTGATGTATCTAATGTGTTTCTTTAAAGCGTTCCTTTAATTTTTGTGAGCAGTGTAGGATCAAAGAGACCAAACAGTACATTCTACCAAAACATAACAAAATTAGTAACAAGGACTAGAAGAACTAGAATGAGTGCTGGGGAGACAAGAGAGAGGGGATATAGAAGGGACTGGGGAGACGAGGACACAGGACATGACCGTTAGCCTATCCTGGTCTATTCTACACAGAGGACTAGTCTGGATACTCAGGCAGTGAGCACCATGAGGGGCGGGACTAGCCAGTTCAGTGGGGCGATGGTGGCAGAGGAGTTAAGTGGACGCCCCGCAATCGGAACGTCGCGGATTCACGTCCCGCTCAGTCTGTCGTTGTCATTGTGTCCTTGGGCAAGACACTTAACCCGACTTGCCTTTGTTGGTGGTGGTCAGAGGGGCCGATGGCGCACAATGGCAGCCTCGCCTCTGTCAGACCGCCCCAGGGCAGCTGTGGCTACATAGTAGCTCACCATCATCAGCAGTGTGTGAATGTGAGAGTGCGTGAATAATGGAAAGCGCTTTGAGTGCCTAGAAAAGCGCTATATAAATCCAATCCATTATTATTATTATTATAAAAATAACCAATCAGAAAAAAGGCAGAAATGACAACTTATCGCCATACTTGCCAATGCCAACCCTCCCAAATTTTCCGGGAGACTCCCGAATTTCAGTGCCCCTCTCGAAAATCTCCCGGAGCCACCATTCTCCCGAATTTCTCCCGATTTCCACCCACACAACAATGCAATTTCTGCCTAAGTAACACTGCTGCTGCTGTCTGTGTTCCAGCGGCAGCGTGCATGCTGCTCAGCAAACCATCTTCAGCAGCTTCCCGCACAAACGTACCACTAACCATTCGTGGGTGGGAAGCTAACTTCACTCAGCTCTGCTCTGCACTTTCCTGCTGCGGGAGCGCTCAGCGCTGAGCCTCTCATTGCTGCTTATTGAGGAAGTAAATGATTAAAACTAAGAGCGACGAGGCTAAATTAAAATATATTCGCGTTAACACGTTTCTTATCAGTGAAAAAGCCATGATTTTGGGCAGATTAATGAAAGAATTGACAGTTTTTAACACGATTAAGACGAATGTTTTAAAGTCAGTCAGGATTACGTTCTCTGCTGCCTGGTTCCTAATAACGGATCACATTCCTGCTTTTTAAACCAACAGCATAACAGTTTAAGTCCATCTAAAGGTTTATAAGCGTTGATACTCAAGAGCAGAACTAAGTTATTTAAACTCGGTGGGCTCATGAAAACTCACAACACTGCAGGTCTGTGGAAAAACATTGCTGCATTTTAAAAGGTGGATTTGGCCAAAATATACATTTAAAGACACTAAGTTGGAAGCCTGATAACTCAAATAGGCTAAAAAACAATTTTCTTGTATTTCTATTTAAATAATGTGTAAAATAGACTGTATGCTCCCTGTCCATTCTGGAGGCAGCATGGACTTAGCAGGACCCTCTGGAGGCAGCTGGACCTCGGGCGGAGCCACTGGACCTCGAGCGGAGCCACTGGACCTCGAGCGGAGCCACTGGAGGCCACTGGACCTCGAGCGGAGCCACTGGAGGCGGCTGGACCTCAGGCAGAGCCTCTTGGATAGGCTGGACCTTGGGCGGAGGCTCTTGGATAGGCTGGACCTCAGGCAGAGCCTCTTGGATAGGCTGGACCTTGGGCGGAGGCTCTTGGATAGGCTGGACCTCAGGCAGAGCCTCTTGGATAGGCTGGACCTTGGGCTACGGAGACATAGGAGACTCAAAACCATCTTTCTGGAGGGAAAGGTCCTACGTCCGAGAATGACCAGCCGCCGGTACTAGCGACGCTCTCAGACGTGGAGTTATCCAGGAGGGGCAGCATTGTAAGCAGAGGAGAGTTAACCCGGAGGCAGCGGTTTTGACGGCGAGGTCCAGCTGAACATCTCAGCCAAACATTACGTCCACCCAAATGTCCACAAAAAAGGCTTTTGACCAGAGGTGAGTGGAATATAAAATGTAGGGACACAAATGATAACCCGACAGTTAAAAACCTACCTTGAGAAAATGTTACTTGAGCACTGTGAGTAATGAACTTATTTTTATATTACTCAAGAAGGAACAGTGAGGAGAATAACAACAGCGCTGCTGGGAGTTAGTTTTACTTTCACCGTGACATTCGAGCTAGCGCTTCAGTTCTGGCAACTGATAATGAGCAGGGTCGCCATCAAGAAAAGTCCTCTGGTATGTCTTTCTCCATCAACACAACTTCCTCCATTTTATACCTTCACATCGATGTCCAAGCGCTCTAAAACTGTATATTTTCTATTGTCAAATGTGGTTTGTATGTATGATGCTACCCAGAAGCCCTTGCGTGGTGACGTCAACTGTAGAATATGCTATTACATAGTAGCAGGAAGTTAAGGCCACCTAAATTAGAGAATACATGATGTGAAATAAAGTTCCAAATAGAGATGGGATCTTTTAAATATTTTTTAATCCAATTTATCTTAAAAGTATTGTTAGGTAAAATCTATAAAATTTAAACCTTCTTTGTCATAAGAGTTTAATATGACAGATTTTTGCAGGTATTGAGTTTTGTTTCTCCATAGAAAATTGCATAATAATTTGTTATTTGACTTACAGGTTGTATTGTCTATATGTAACGACTGAGCAGCATAGGTTAGACGAGAGAGACCCTCTGCTTTGGAAAGCAGAACTCTTCCTCTCAAAGATAGGGCCCATGTAGCCAGTGATTTAGTGTTTTTTGAGTTTTGTCTAAAATATGAGTTGTTAGGGATTTTACTTATATGCTTAAGGTTTTAACTTATATGCTTATGGGTTCATTCTTTTATATGCTTAAGGTTTTATTCTTTTATTCTACTTGATTCATATTAATGTAATGATATTAAAATTACCTGATGTGTGTGATGAGCCCAGACAGAATCAGCTATCCAACCTCATGACTAACAGTATTGTTCCAGCAAAATAAAAGGCAATAAAGAGCTTGAGGATTTTGGAGTCTGGTTTGAGAAAGAATTCAGAGTGCATAGTGGCATTGGACATGATGACGCAGTTGAAAGTGTATATCAACAACAATTTTTTAAAAATGCCCTGTTAGCAGACATGACTCCCCAAGTGAGTTCCTGGGTAAGGAAACATAATGTACAGATTGATACTGTCAGTGTACCTGATATGATGAAATGGGCCAGACATGCCACTACAATAGTAAACAAAAAGACTCCAAATGCACCCTCAGTTTTTTGGGTAGATCCACAACCTGAAGAATCTTAAACAGAAAGATTACATCCACAGTGTTATAGAAATGTCTATGTCCTGTACTACTCTATTTACTTTACTCCTCATCTCTGAATCTCACACATACACACACACATCATGTCTGTAAAACACACCCACTACCATATCTCACACTTTAAATAAACTCTGTTGGCAGCCGCTCGGTGCAGACTGTACTCTGTCTTCGAGTTGGTCTGTCACCGTTTGCAAAGGGTGACAGACCAACTCAAAGACAGAGCAGCTGGTTAATTGAGGGCATTTCTGTATGTAAATGACGGTGAATGGACACGAGCACCTGGTTACACACAGGTGGGATTTATCATCAGACGATTGCGGAGGAACATGCGTACGAGAGGCCACCGCATGTTTCATAAATCAGGATTTTGACCGTTCGTACGAACATTCTAAATTTCATTCATAGGAACGAATATAGGAATATTTCTACGAACGTTTGATGAATGAGGGCCCAGATGTGTGCGATGAGACCAGACAAAATCAGCTATCCAACTACACAGAACAGTATTGTTCCTCCTTTCTGCCAAGTCAATAGATAACTGGCGCCGCTCAGATAAGACCAGTGAACATCTGGACAATAAGGAGTTGTTTCTCTGGGTGCAGAGTGCGTGGGAAGGAAGGATGTTGTGTAGCTCAGAGACCTTCAAATACAGTTTGAGACAGACCTAACGGCAGAACTCGCTGTCAGATGCTGAACTCTCTGTATCTGTGTGACTTCTCCATGCATGATTGATTAAACTTTGTTGTTTGATTCTTGAACTGAGCCTTGGTGAATTCTGCGGACATTTATGATAGAAATTTAACCCTATCAGGAGTAAAGTTTGTACTGCATCTGGATCCTTCATTTTTAATAATTTGAATACCAAGGTATGTGACAGAATTTCTCACAGGGATTCCATGGATCGAGAGTCCGGAAGCTTTTGAGAAATATTGAATGCTATTTATTGCCATTGATATCTGTGAAGCATCCTTAAGAAAGACAGCTGTGTCATCTGCTAGCTGACTTATGAGGATTTCTCTAGTAGGATTGTCAAACCCTTCAATGGACTGAGTCTCACATGTATATTCAGGAGTTGCACAGAAAGAAGAAATAGATCTACTGATAGAGGGCAATCCTGTCTTACCCCATGTTGTAAAGAGAATCTTGCAGAAGTACCAGTGGGGAGTTTTATAGAGCTATTACTGTTGAAATACAATGTCTGACCTGCGTTGCAGAAGGACTGACCATAACCAAATTTAATTAAGGCAGTAGTAATAAATGTGTGTTCTAATGTGTCAAAAGCCTTATAAAAGTCTAAAAAAAGAATAAAACTATCGTCCTGGACAAGTTCCGGGTAATCTATTATATCTAAAATTGATCTTATATTGTTTGAAATATGACAATTTAGCATAAATCCGGATTGGCTGTCATCAATAATTTTATCTAATAAATGTTTTACTCTAATTGCTAGAGTCAAAGCTAGTATCTTGTGATCATTATTTAATAAAGAAATTGGTCGCCAATTATCTAAAAGTAAATGATCTTTTCTTGACATAAAGTAGGAGGGACGGCTCCTCTATCAATACTTTCCTTAAAAACTTCCAAAAGAAACAGGGCTATACTGTCAGTGAGCTGCTTATAAAACTCAGCAGTAAGACCATCAGTCCCATGTGACTTGTTGATTTTTAGACATTTTACAGTGTCTGTGACCTCTTTCAAAGAAATTGCTCTGTCACAATATTCACTTTCAACCTCCCTCAGCTGAGTCATTTTATCTAAAGAATCAAAAAAGTAGACGTTTTTACAATATACTATCACGTTTGTACAATATACTATCATGTTTGTACAATATACTATCATGTTCTAACAATATAATTTTTACGTTTTTACAATATACTATCACGTTTGTACAATATACTATCATGTTCTAACAATATAATTATGTTTTTACAACATACTATCATGTTCTAACAATATAATTTCCACGTTTTTTTCAATATACTATCACGTTTGTACAATATACTATCATGTTCTAACAATATAATTATCACGTTTTTACAATATACTATCATGTTCTAACAATATAATTTCCACGTTTTTACAATATACTATCATGTTTTTACAATATACTATCCCATTTGTACAATATGTTATCACGTTTGTACAATATACTATCACATTTTTACAATATAATTATCACGTTTTTACAATATAAATATATTGTACGAACGTGAAAATTATATTGTTAGAGCATGATAGTATATTGTACAAATGTGATAATTATATTGTTAGAACATGATAGTATATTGTAAAAACGTGATAATTATATTGTTAGAACATGATAGTATATTGTAAAAACGTGATAGTATATTGTAAAAACGTGATAATTATATTGTACAAATGTGATAATTATATTGTTAGAACATGATAGTATATTGTACAAACGTGATAGTATATTGTAAAAACATGAAAATTATATTGTTAGAACATGATAGTATATTGTACAAACATGATAGTATATTGTAAAAACGTGATAGTATATTGTAAAAATGTGATAATTATATTGTTAGAACATGATAGTATATTGTACAAACGTGATAGTATATTGTAAAAACATGAAAATTATATTGTTAGAACATGATAGTATATTGTACAAACATGATAGTATATTGTAAAAACGTGATAGTATATTGTAAAAATGTGATAATTATATTGTTAGAACATGATAGTATATTGTACAAACGTGATAGTATATTGTAAAAACATGAAAATTATATTGTTAGAACATGATAGTATATTGTACAAACATGATAGTATATTGTAAAAACGTGATAGTATATTGTAAAAATGTGATAATTATATTGTTAGAACATGATAGTATATTGTACAAACGTGATAGTATATTGTAAAAACATGAAAATTATATTGTTAGAACATGATAGTATATTGTACAAACATGATAGTATATTGTAAAAACGTGATAGTATATTGTAAAAATGTGATAATTATATTGTTAGAACATGATAGTATATTGTACAAACGTGATAGTATATTGTAAAAACATGAAAATTATATTGTTAGAACATGATAGTATATTGTACAAACATGATAGTATATTGTAAAAACGTGATAGTATATTGTAAAAATGTGATAATTATATTGTTAGAACATGATAGTATATTGTACAAACGTGATAGTATATTGTAAAAACGTGATAATTATATTGTACAAATGTGATAATTATATTGTTAGAACATGATAGTATATTGTACAAACGTGATAGTATATTGTACAAACGTGACAATTATATTGTTAGAACAATAAAGTTATTATGTTATAACGTGGTATCGCTCCAATTTATTTTTGTGTGGGTGGCAGCTCTACGCTGCCGTAGTTTTGCTATAGAATTTTCATCATTAGTAACTGTACCATTAATATTCAGTTGCAAGATAGAGTTTGTGATAGATTGGTGTCTTTCAAGTCTGAAAAAATATGCAGCATTCTGTTCACCTTCTTCAAGCCATTTCTTTCAAGACCAAATGAATGCGCCTTTAGCTTTGTGTTTGTGACATCTAACTTATGTTGTAAGTCCAGAAGTTCAATCTGATCAGAGTCATCGAGAGTTTCTATTGGTTTGAAAGTAATAGATGGAATCCTATGTATTATTTGAGTTTCAGCTTTTCTTTTCCTTGCTCAATCGCTGCTGTACTTTCTAAAGAATTTACTTAGTTCATATTTCAAGAGCTCCCAGCTGCTGCAGAATGAATTATCAGCAAGAGCTTTGTTCCAGTAAAGTTTAATTAATCTATGCTAATCATACCCAAGCAGTCTTATTCAACAAGGAAAATGTTGGTTTACATTCTAGGTCCCCTTTAAGGTGAGAGGTCTTCAGCCAGCTTTAAGTTAAATCTCAGGAAGGCAGACTTCTTGGCAGAACGCCAGACAGCATCACAATAGATCCTGGATGTAAACTGTATGATTATACCTCTGGGTTGGTTGTTGTTGGGTTTCTTGGGGCCGATGTGGTGTACCATATCCACATTGTCTGGTAGTTTATCTTTTGCCTCCGGTAAAACAGATTGGCAGATTTGGATAACCTCCTGTCCTGCCGCACATCTTGCTTCTCCTTCTCGGTCAAGCCATAAAGCTTCAGATTCCAACGTCGCGAGTAGCTCTCCAAGTGAGAGATTCGCTTTTCCTGTGCTTCAGTGATCATTTTATATTTTTCATGCTGCGTTTCATCATTTCTAGATTGCATCAAATAATTATTTCACAGATATGATATGCTCAGTGTTCTCCTGAACAGCCTTTTGCATTTCAGAGATCGCAATGGAGTTACCACTGACCGTTTTTTCAAGAGTGTCCGACCTTGAGTTAATCAGCATGGTGAGTGACGAAAGCTGGGAGAGAACTGTAGAGGTCTCACTGTTGTCTGCAACTTTTCATAACTTATCGGCAGGAGAGGCATATGGTGTTAGAGGGAGAGGAGGAAATTCTTATTCCATCTGAGAACTTTGTAGAGGCTCTGCCTCTGACATTGCTTCCAAATATTCATGCATAGAGTCGCTGAGAGTATTTTTTGAGTCAGCTGACTTATTGTGGGTAGGAGACAGTTTCATTGGGTGGCTAACATTAGCAGGCTTGCTAATAGATCAGTGGGTAGTTAGCAGCTTCTTTGGCTCGGTCTTCCTCTTCTCAGGCTTGCTCATATGTGCCCAAAGGCCCCCCCGACCCTCTTCCTTGTTGCTCCAAAACATACCCAACGCCACCCCCCACAGGAACATTGGCCGGCCGGACACTCACTTCCTCCTTCCTCCTTGACCTTTAAGCATCAGATACTAAATGGGAAGTAAATGTCATGTCAAAACGCTTTCCTTCTACATAATAAATAAATACATTTACAATAATATGGATACTACTACTACTACTACTACTACTAATAATAATAATCTGATATGTTTATTATAGAAATCAAGTTTCTTGGACTGATACAGGACCATAAAATCTGCTGGAAATCCAAAATAAAGTTAGATAAAAACTGGAAAAAACGATTGCAGTATTTGGTAAAACATGTTACATGTTTAATTCTAAGGCTCCGCTCCTTCTGTATTCATCTTTAATGTTACCTTATATAACTTATGGTGTGGAGGTTTGGGGTAATGCTATAAAAACCATTATATTTATTTCAAAAGAGAGAAACCAGAACAGTTATGGGTTTTTGGGAGCGCACAAACTCAACGTTTTGGAGGGGGGCCTCCAAGTCCACTTTGCCTTGAGTCCCCAAATGCCTTGAACCGGCCCGGTGTGTGACTGCGCTTTGAAGGTCATCTGAATTATTTCAAATATGTAAATAATAAATGCTTAAATGTTGCTTTATGCCTTTTCATTTTCAAGCACTTTTTTTATTTGACTGTTTTCCTATCCTGTCTTTCTCTTATCTTTCTGCATCTCCTCTAAATCCTCCAGAAAAAACGATTCCAGGCTTTTTGAGTTTTTCACCTCATGAGCTACTTTTGAACTAAGCAGCTCAAAGGGATCTCCTGACCGCAAATAATAAATAGCGAAGTGCCGCAGCCACGGCAGAGAGGTGAAATCACGGTATCACAGCAATTCAGGGATCTGCACTGCAAAAATAGCGAAATGTGTACTGCGACCCGCAGCAGTGAGGTGATGTCACCAGGGCACAGATGAGGTCCGCTGAGGCAGAGCGCATCAGGAACGAATAAAAGAGGAAGTACCAGAATATGAGCGACATGAACGATCGCATGTTAATTGTTTTCTTTTGGTGGCGTGACTTTGACAATGTTACTGAGGTCACGGCGCACGCAGGAAGCAGCTGGAGTGCATGAATGACCAGCGGTCTCTGTCCTCTCTGCTCAAAAGAAGTCCTGGTGCGCTAGAGTCCATATAAATAATGTCATATCGAAACCGGACCTTTTTTCAGGCTCCCCCGTAATTAGAACCCTGAAGAAAACCCACTAATTGATTCCTGGTTAAAAATGCGTTGTAATGCGTGCGTTACTGACATTTGTACAGAGGAAAATATTTTGAGAATGTGAATTGGACTAAGAGTACGGGATAAAGAATACTTGACTTGACTTTGAGCTCTGCTAAGGCAGAGCACGTCAGGCACATATAAAAGAGAAAGTACTAGAAAATATGAGCAGACATGAACGATCGTGTGTTAATGATTTTTCTTTGTGACTTTAAGAATGTTACTGGGGCTGTGTGCAGGTCAGCAAGAAGCATCTGGAGCGCATGAACAATCTGTGCTCTCCTTACCTGAGGAGATGCTGGAGCGAGCGCAAGAGAGGTGCACAGATTTGGAAAAAAAGGTGGAGTAACTCCACATGTAAAATAAAGTCTTTTAATTGATTATCTTAGCAGTGTGTGTGTCGTGCCCGAGTCAGTTACAGTATAATATAATAGGGAAAATGTCTCCCTGATGTTTTTCTGTTAGACCTCTTTTATTCCCATTCCTTGGACTGCTCACATGGGCCCTTAGTGGGCGTGGGCCCATGCCCATAATCCCTATCTGATAATCCGGCCTTGATCTTGACCTCGTCCCGGCCGCACAAGTCTTTTTCTACAGTCAATGGTCGAACGTGATGCCGAGGATGAGAGGGTCCTATGTCCTTCCGGTCCTTTCCCAGAGCAAACAGCTAGCTAGCGCCACGGCTCTTCTGACATCTGCATATCCAAAAGACATGCCCATAATTATTCTTAATTTCAAGCTTTAATTACATCTAAACGGATGAGTTACAAAAAATTTCACCCCCCTCAGAGTTGTCATGACTGATAACGAGACCTATTAAACCTAAAATGGTTATTTGAACCCTGGTGGTTCAGGAAGTGAGCCCGGAGGTTGGGGCTTGGTCAAACCGAGTGGGACTACATCTCCCGCAGCTATCACGTCCAACAGTCTCATCATTGACAGCGCCGTACATGGCGCCTGTACAAGTGTGCAAATAATTGCCGAATTGGGACAGTGAGCATTTAGTCATTGACCGCAAAGCATGCCAGGATGCCGGTTGCTGTTTGTGCTACTTTAAAAAAAACCTTATTAACAACTTTCAAACAAACAAAATGTACATTAATTGCTGTCCACATTAAATATTAGTCTAAAGCAATCAGAGCATGAATAAATGTCATTAATCATCTTAAAATGAACTTCTTTCGTTTGAAAATACAGATTTTCAGAAAAGGCACATGAGCCATTGCTCCACCTTCTTCTCAAAATTGGGAAGACAGTTTGCTGCTACCACAGACATCAAATAAGTAGACACCCCGTGGACTGGCGCTGCCTATTGGAGCTGCAGCCAAGTGTACTTGGGCCGTAGTGGCTGGCCGCCATCTTAGATGGGTCTCCATTCGCCCCCAGTGCATTCATTTTTACTGAGGAAGGTGCTTACCCAACTAAAAAACACATTTTTTATGCTTTTTCACAAAATCAGACATGTGGTATGGCATGACAGTTAAAATATAAATATATTAAAATAAAAAAAAAAAATTAAAATATAAACTCACAACAGGTAGGCTAGAAAAGTCCTAGAAAAGTCCCACGTGATCTGTTTTCAACAGTGGGCACAGTTGTTGCGATCGTAGTCTGTAGAAAAAACGGGCACAGTTGCTCACTCTACGTTGACTAGATGGGTTTGGAGAGTGAGGGACCCGTCCAATATGGCAGCAACGCTGTTACGCTCTCCAGCGCCTAATATAGCCAATCGTAGGAGGACCCTTCTAGCCAATCAGAGGCAAGAGAGGCGGGACCTTCCTTGGACATCCTACGATTCCAAATTTCGCGCCCGGCGAAACGCTCCACTACTGGGGGAACAACTGGTGGCCCGCCGGTGTTAAAGGAAAAGTTCGCTTTTTTAGACATTAAGTTTTATGTGTTCCTACGCCCACCCAGTGCTCTGTAAACTTTGACCCATTTCACACACACCCCCCTGCTCAGAGATTCTCAGGGGAGAAGTGATTCAGAAACGTAGTTCTGGCTAGTTTCGGGGGCGATGTATCTGCGCCGTTTAGCCTCACAAAAGGATTTACCTCTGAAAGCATGACTAATTTACATCTCAGAAACAAAGCAGATAAATTTACGTCACATTACAATGGGACTACTTTTTGTCATTCGTATCCCTGCGCCGCTCACCGTGGAGATTGAGCGGCGCCTTGTGTGTCAGCTGTTTCACTGCCGAATGCCGAAAACATGTCAGACTCCATCTCATCTGATGACTAATCTCATTTTAACACTATATCAGATGAAGAAGAAACTTATTTTACTACTAGGATATCTTTATGAGCCAGAGTACACGGATGAAGAACTGCATTTGCTACACAAAACACACACATCAACACAGATTGTTGACAAAGCTACTGCAGTCTATGATCAACCATCGGTGTAAAGATGATTGCATAAGTAATGCGCTAAAATACGAAGATGATTGCATGAATACGGCAGACATAGCGGAATAAATTATTTTTAAAAAACAAAACTTACCCAGATTTCTAGTACGGCCGAACTCTTCAAAAACAGTCTTTCGCTTTTCCCAAACTTTTTCCTGATGTAATCATCCTCTTTGAAGTGTGCACTGCACAAACGAAAGGTTTTGACTCGTTCCAGCCGAGTATCCTTGGAGTAGCCGATTGCTAAAAGCCACTGATGCCTTAGAGAAACGTCCTTAGCAGGAAAAGTGTCAAACCGAAAAGGTGATCCTGTAACATCCTTATTGTTACAACCCGGGAAACTGCAAGTACGCACCATGGCTCGATATATTTAAGAAAAACTACTTTTAAGTGACTTTAGAAGTTGTTGTTTCACTCATACAGCCAGGATTAGCAGCCAGACGCGATGCCGTTCTATCGCTGCGGTGAGCGGCGCAAGGATACGAATGACAAAAAGCAGTCCCGTTGTAATGTGACGTTGTAAATTTATCTGCTTTGTTTCTGAGATGTAAATTAGCCATGCTTTCAGAGGCTAATCCTTTTGTGAGTCTAAACGGCGCAGATACATCGCCCCCGAAACTAGCCAGAACTACATTTATGAATCACTTCTCCCCAGAGAATCTCTGAGCAGGGGTGTGTGTGTGAAATGGGTCAAAGTTTACAGAGCAGGTGGGCAAAGGAACACATAAAACTTAATGTCTAAAAAAGTGAACTTTTCCTTTAAGGGTTCAAACTAACTAACCTTAAAGGAAAAGTTCGCTTTTTTAGACATTAAGTTTTATGTGTTCCTTCACCCACCCAGTGCTCTGTAAACTTTGACCCATTTCACACACACCCCCCTGCTCAAAGATTTTCAGGGGAGAAGTGATTCATAAAGGTAGTTCTGGCTAGTTTCGGGGGCGCTTTATCTGCGCCGTTTAGCCTCACAAAAGGATTAGTGAGGATACTACTTAAACTCTCTGGACATCTCCTGTGATTTAGTTTCATCAAATTTACCTCAATTGTTTCAGCTGATTCTCATTTTATTAATAATCTAAATTCACAGCTTCTTTCATGGAGCTCCCAGATCAATCAATCAATCAATCAATCAATCAATCAATCAATCAATCAATCAATCAATCAATCAATCAATCAATCAATCAATCAATCAATCAAGGCTTTATTTATATAGCGCCTTCCACACCCATTACAGGAGGCCAAAGCGCTGAAGCACCTTTTCTGACCAATGTGACTTCCTTTTACAGAAACAACTTTGAATTTACTTTTGTGTACTTACTCCGTGCTCCATCACCTCTATTCCTTCCAAATCATCTTCATGTCTATGAATGAAACACAAGAATATGATTAGGATGATTACACATTTTTCCTATACATTGGAGGGATTAGAGATCTATTTATTTTATCCAGTTGTAACAATTTTATGGATAGCACCTATATATTTTTTGCCTGATTTAAATTTTTTGCAGAGACATACTTTGTTTATAATAAACAATCACAGGCTAAAACAAAGGCCCAATCCCAATACTCGCACTTGCACCCTTGCTTCCTTCAATTGTGCGTTCCTGGCCAGGGGTGCGTGTGCGTAGGGTGTCCCGATTCTCAAGTGCGGAAGTTGACCACGCCCCTTTTGCACTTTTAAAGGCTACTTCACACTGAAAGCATCAGCGGCGCCGAACGGCAGCGGAACATCGCCGCTTCAAATAGAATCCATTATAGTCTATGGGGGTGTCATAAACCACAGACGCACCCCAGAAGCGGAGCGGCGCGCCGCTAAAGATAGGATTGGGTTCTATTTTTGCCGCGTGCTGCTCCTGGGATGCGTCAATTTCCGCAGTTAACATAGGGCTAGACAGGAAATCACACTCGGTTTCAGTGTAAAATACCCGGTAATTTTCAAAATAAAAGTCTGTTACAGCGATGCGATTTCATATCTATGTGGATTACGTCTATACGTGTGACCTCACGGCTTATTTACTTACCGCATCGTTCGAGAAGTGCAGCGGTGTGTATTTCATGGCATTACTCCTGGCAGTGGTGAGTAAAAACATTATATATGACATCAAACAGCGAAGTCAAACGTCATTTCCTTCTTTTTGGTTTAATGGCGGACGGCATAAACAAACCGTGACCTTTGAAGTCTCGAGGGATCTTGTGATCTCGTGAGTCGAGCGAGGAGCGCGCCGGTGAATTCGCTTCGCTGCTGACTCTGGAGTGCCGCAATTAGCCTTTCGCCGGCCCCGCTCCCAGAACGGCTATTGTCCAATCACACATCATAGCAACCGTTACTATCCGACAACTCCAAACAAAATGATGAAGCTAAGCCTAATTTACTATTAAGCATTAGCCTCGATAGTAGTCGTGTCTCCTTCGTTTCCCTTCAGAACCTCCTCATCGAGCTCAACCAGCAGCATGAGTGCTCCCCCCGCCCGCGGCTGGGCGGAGGTCCGCCTCCCAGACTATCCAAGACCCTTTATTAGACACATCGTGCCGGCAAATCAGTATAATATTACCTCAACTGTGTGTCTTATAAACGCACATTAAGCCTTGGCGCAACAGCGGGTGGTGTCATGATCACGTGATGAATTAATGCCGAGCTCCGGCCGGGAACTAAAAATGAAAGTAAACACGGGCATAAAAAGTTACATTTTATTAACAGACTCAGCTGAGATGATAGCGATGCAGAGCGCCGGGAGCTTTTCTCCGTTAGAGCTGCCTGCAGCTCAGATCATCTGACATCTGACAGCTCACAGGGACACCGCATCTCCGCCACCACTCCTCAGATCCACGCGTCCCCGGACGCCGGACCTTCTCCCAAACGCCAAACTCCTTGTTCACTGCTACGCTTCGCTCAGCGGAGCCGACACTAATATATCCCTCCACTGCATACTGTAGCCCTTTTGCCTCGATCTGGATGATATTGAAGAAAAATTGCTCCAAAAAATGTCGCCGACACGCATCTGTCTACTTCTTTCCATCGCGAAAATCTGCGGAGCTGCAGTATTTGATCCACTTATTGTCTGAGTTGGCAACAGTAACTAAGGGGGGCGGGGCTAGGCGAAAGGTCAATTGTCGTGAGTAAACCGTTCCGCGCCGCTGATGCTTCCAGTGTGAAGTAGCCTTTAATCAGCACACAGCGCGGCGATGCGGACTTGGGTGAAGGGTATTACCCACAATCCATTGCTGCGTGGGAATTTTGAGAAGAAGGCGGAGCAATGACCATGTTCCTTTTCTGAAAACATGTATTTTCAAGTGAAATAAGTTCATTTTAAGATGATTAATGATATTTATTCATGCTCTGAATGTTTTAGACTAAGATATAAATGTGGACAGCAATTAATTTAATTTAGTCAAATAATTGTTTGTTTGTTTGTTTGAGAGCTGTTAATAAAGATTTTTTAAAAAGCGACCGGCATCCCAGCATGCGTCGTGATCGATGACGTAGTGCTCACCGTTCCAATTTGGCAATTATTTGCACACTTGTGTACTACGCACTCGAAGCCTTACTTCGCACTTCCTCTAAGCGCACTTCAAAGAAGGGTGTAGGGCGCAGTGCGAGTATTGAAATTGGGACAAACTCCTCAGGCAGCCTTCATGGGTGGGGGTGTAGGCGTGGCGCAGCGCAGCGCCACAGTAAAGAAGGGAAACACTGGGCACTTGAGCCATTGCTCCGCCTTCTTCTCTAAATTCCCACACAGCAATGGATTGTGGGTAATACACTTGCCCGAAGTCTGCATCGACGCAGACTTTTGCCAAGTGGTGCAAAAGGGGCGTGGTCACCTTCTGCACTTAAGAATCGGGACATTACATGTGGCAATGAACACTGCTAATTTGCTGTGGGCAGAAGATAATAAATATAATACCCCCAAAACACTAAATCTACTCCGGTCAGTATTTACAGGTCTGTCAGTGTTGTCTTGGCTTTCATAAATGAGTCTAGATTGATAAATTATATCTATATGAATCTGGAAACCTGTTGATCTAATCTGCATTGTGTTATTTTTCCAGACTCGCATGCAGAGCCTTCACCCTGAGCCGGGAGCGCGCTACAGGAACGTGATCGATGCCCTACGTTAGATCATACAGACGGAGGGGGTGTGGCGACCGATCAGAGGTGTGAATGTGCCGGCGGTGGGCGCGGGGCCGGCCCACGCTCTTTACTTTGCCTGTTGCGAGAAAATCAAGTTCTCACTAAGTGATTCAATCCACCCTGGTTCCAACAGCCACTTTGCTAATGGTGAGATTATTCATGGTTTATTCTTGTTTTAGAAGCCCTTTTCATAAGACACACCGTGTCGGCAAATCAGCGTAATAATTTTGCAGCATTCGTGCCGCTACGCTTGATAGTAATATTGTGGCTTTGCTGGTCCTATAAACGCACATTAAGCCTTGGCACAACAGGGGGTGGTGTCATGACCACGTGATGAATTAATGCCAAGGTCTGGCTGGGAACTATATTGAAAATGAAAATAAACCCAGGCTTAAGTTTCGTTTTGTAAACAGAATCAGCTGAGATGATAAACTGGAGTGATGCGGTTCTCTGGGAGATTCTCTCCATTAGATCTGCAGCTCAGATCATCTGACAGTTCACATGGACTGTGGCCGACAGACACCTGTAGGAGCTGCTTGTGAAATAAAAACTTAATGAGCGCAGCTTCGATCACAATAAGAAGCAAGTTATGTCCAAGATAAACGGAAGTCCGCAACCGCCCCCATACCCCCTTTATGCCGCCATCGCGTAATCTTTTATAAAACGGATATGATTGCACCACATTACCGCCACGGTCTGAGCTCTTATAAAGACCTTAGGCTCCCAGATGCCGCATCGGCGTTGCGGCAAATTGGTGGCATTGTTTTATAAAAAGGGCTAGCGAAAAGCTGCTGTTATATCTGTGCCTCCAATGTGAGCGTGCAGTGACCCATCTGCCCAGATTTGATCGCACTTATCTGTGTGAACGAACAAGAATTTGAGACATGAGTTTAAAGCCATACTATGCAACTTATGTGCTAAAATGACCCTTTACAGGGTTAATGAAATGTCACTCAGACCCCCACCACCCTCTGTGGACAGGATACCACACTTGCAACTTCAGAGTGGCGGTCCGGTCCCTGTTGGACTTAGTAAAGTGGAACTGACATACCTGGCTCTGCAGTCTGCTTCCAGCATGTTTTAGATCATGAACAAACCTGATTTGTTTGATTTAGTGATGAATAACTCCTGTAGACACTAATGAAGGCTGAGGAGACATTTCAGCTGTTAGATTAAGGTGTTAAAAAGAGCGAACGCACAAGGAGATAAGTTTCACTTTTGGTTTTACGACAGTAACGGACTTTAGGGGGTGCTAAAATCAAGCCAAAACTACATAGTTTCCCTTTAAATATCACACACACTCAGTCAGTAGTGTTCTGGCTAGGGGTGGGCAATATGGACCAAAAAAATGTATCACGATATTTCTGAGCATTCTGACTATAACAATAAATCTGACGATATAATAAAAAAAAGTTGCTATTCATAATTCATAATACTACGGCCATATGAAATCCATTTTATTTTTCCCCAAATTTTTTTTTCCTGAATTCTCAATTTTCCATTCTAACCCTATTTATTAAAGGTGTCCTAGAATGCAATTAATCAACAATCTAAAACAGAGCTTTGAGCCTCCAAAAAGCATAAAAACATTTTTTTTGGCTTTCATCTGTCCCAGGAGCCCTGATACAGGCCATTCTAAACCCCCTTACTCAGGCCTTCAGTGAAAAGAGCTGTTGACCCCTCCCACTTGGTCAGGACATGCTGATTGGTTGGTTTCCCCGGAAGGTCTCAGACACATGCAGGTTTGAGGAGGCGTGGCTTCCCCTTATGACGTGTTTTCTCTTGCCTTTTTCAACTTTCTAATGTACATAAAAAGTAGGTCACACACGGCTTTGACTTTTTGGCATGCTACTGTTGACCACCCAAGCTGTCTTATTCAACAACAAGGAAAATGTTGGTTTACATTCTAGGTCCCCTTTAACTCTAAAAAGGATATTATAACGTGAAAGAATAATTAAAGAAATCAGCAGCTAGAATCCCAAATGTAACTTTTATGATCTTAGTGTATGTCATGTTCAGCGCCTTGGAAGGTGCTATTAGGCACTTTAATTTTCACAAATATAACAAAGTTCTGTGATTCTGCAGAACACTGAGTGCTTTAAAACATTTTACTCGTCTTTTTATTAAAAACGCAATTCATGAATGTTTGTGTGCAAAATGAGGTGTTGCTGTGTTTTGTAGTCGATGTGTCAGAATTACAAAAGGCGAGAGATGATGTCATAGAGACGAACAGTAGAGAACGTGGTGGAGGCTGTTTGTTTATGTGCAGAGTTCAATACCAGGCGGGCAGGTTAGACTCAGTAACACTGCCCCCCCACCACACCCCCGTTTGCAGCGCTTTACCACAGGTAGACAAAACTTTTCCGTTTCGACAACAAGAATATCTGATGCAGCAAATAAACTCACATCTAACAGAAGCGGCAGGCTAGCAGGAGCCGGTCACGTCTGTATTATTGAAGCTGAATATCTAGAGTTAGCAGGCCCGCCCGGCTCCCACTAGCTTGCTGCTTCACGTCTGTCTGTTCTGTTTGTGTGGAGAGACGGGCTGAGCCGACCCACGTGACCAGGTGACAGGTACGGGGGCCTGCAGCGTCCAAAATACCTACCATGAATCTTTTCCTACTTGCTCATATGAGCAAATTTCAGCCATGTTTACCATCACAACTATAATTACTCTGTCACTTGACCCACATGAGCGTAAGGATGTGTTGACGTCATCTAATTAGCATCAAGATATATTTTTTGTAACGGGGCAAAAAACAATATCGTTATTATTGTGAAAGGTATGATATGGCTCACCTGTAGTTCTGACCCTCGCTCAACTCTGACTAACTCGTGCTCTCTCCTCGTGCCTGGCTGTGTGTCTGCTCCCAACATTGTATGTAAATGAACCACACCAGCAGCCAATCACACACAGCTGTTTTTCATCCAATGAACGTATGTAATGTGTGTTTTGAGTTACTTTCTGTGCCGCCACCGTCCTGCACGATGCCATCATGAACCCAGCTGAAGGTAAGAGCTTCACCTGAAGGTAAGAGCTTCACCTGTGCACGTGAACACCCGTTTGTCCCTCAGGTTGTTGCAGAACATGTTTGTGGTGTGGACACTAGGTGGAGCTACAGGCTCCTGTTAGCAGATCATAGGTGTTTTATTATTACATGTATTCTGTAGAAAGGCTAATCAAGTGTTTGTGTATAGAAATAATTTCACATGACGAGCACAGTAAGGTTTGTTTTGTTTTTTAAAGCTTTATTATTCTGTTTTCTACCCCACCCCCCAGTTGTGAAGCAGCGGATGCAGATGTTTAACTCCCCGTACCGTGGGGTCTTGGACTGCATGGGCTCCTTGTTGAGGCTGGAGGGCCCGGCTGCTTTCTACTGCAGCTACACCGCCCAGCTGACCATGAACGTGCCCTTCCAGGCGCTCCACTTCAAGACCTACGAGTACCTCCAGGAGCTCCTGAACCCTCACAGGCAGTACGACCCTTCCTCCCACGTCGTTTCGGGTGCTCTTGCCGGCGCTCTGGCGGCCGCTGCCACCACCCCCCTCGATGTCTGTAAGACCCTCCTCAACACGCAGGAGGCTCCTGCTGTTCATGTGATTCAGGCTTGGGCGAGGCTTTTCGGACTGTGTACAGAATGGGGGGAGTGCCGGCCTTCTTTAAGGGAGTCCAGGCCAGAGTCATCTACCAGATGCCCTCCACCGCCATCAGCTGGTCTGTGTACGAGTTCTTCAAATACATCATCACTAAGCGGCAGCATGAGAAAAGGCTGCGTGGAGATCGAGATGGAGACAAATAAGGACACTGCTACTGATCTCTGAACAGCCCATGGTTTAGAGGCAGGATTAAGAGGCTGATGCAGAACCAGTGTTGTTTCCAGTGAGAAGCAGTCGGTGAGTGTCGGTCTAGGGCTGGTCCTTCAGCAGATCAAATGGCCCACATGTGAAACGAGACTCTTCCGGTGTTTATTTCCTGTTTATTTTTCTACAAACCTATAACGGTAAACACTGACATTATAGAGACTCAGAGTCTGTTCATTCTGATCAGACACACCAGAGTCTGGTCACAAACCCAGAGTGCTGCTGTCTCCTCACCACAGGGGGGCGCTGTTGTTAAACAAGCTGACTAGTGGGAAGCTACAAGTGTGCAGTTCAGACTGGTCAGATTCATGTCAAAACCCTGAGGGAGAATTCCCGCATCTAGTTACTGTGTGAAAACGTCTGACGAGGCCTCAGGGCAAAAACAAAACCAATTCATGAAATCAGGATACCTGCAGCAGAATTAGTTTTTATTGTTGCATCACTCGTTTTCCGCCCTTATCACGCTTTCATGGCTTCTCGTCACCAGATCCAGTCGAGAAGCAGGTCTGATTTCTGCCCAAACCGTGCATTTAGAAAAGAGCTGAAGAGAAGAATCTAATAATCGATGCATCGAGATGCGGACATAAACGATTCTGAATCGTAGAAGGACGCCATAATCGATTATAGTGGAATGCTATTTTGTTTTTTACCCGCGGCACCAGCGACGCATCCAAATGTGTCAGAGTGGGACGTGTCCTCCATGTGGTGTTGCAGAGCTGAGCGCTGGAGTTCTAACCTGAGACCGAACCGAGTAAACCTGACGCGTTGAGTCGACGGGTTGAGTCGCGAGGAGGACGCGCCTCTAAACACGTGTTATTGGTGTTTTAAGAAGCGCTTAAAAAAACTCTGGTTCAGTCGGGCTCAGACCGAATGTTGGAATGTTGGGAGATCCGGTGTTTGGGGAAGGGGTGGGGGGGTGATCTGATCATCCGTCTCTTATTTAGGGACACGGAGAAGTTTACCGGAGTGAGAGAGTGAGCTCCTCTGGATGAGAGAATAATCAAAAAGAAATAAATACGACATTGTGCTGCTGTTCCACCCTGTAGAAGTTCTTGTTACTCTTTATTCTTTTGTTTTATGATGATAAGTTAATGATAAATTCAAGCTTTGGTTCATTTTAAGTTACATCCAGCATGTTTTAGTGGTCGAATCACCTGCAGAAGCTCATCAGGCTCTGCAGAAGCCTGTTAATCACCTGCTGATTGAAATCAGGTGTGTTGAAGCCGAGGTAAAGCTAAAACGTGCTGGAGACCGGCCCTCCAGGACCAGGATTGAGCACCCCTGATCTAAGTGGTAAATATATGTAATACAGGCATGAACATGTAAGCACACAATGGAGTGGTGACCTTAGAGTTAAGGTGGCTGAGTGACTCGTGACATCATCGTGTTATAAACTGCTGCTGATCTGCAGAAGAGCTCCTTCCTGCAGCGGGGGTGTATGAGTCTGACTGAAGGAGCTGCTCAGCTCACCCACAGACTCATGCAGAGGGTGATGTGGGTTGTTCATGATGGATGTCAGCTTAGCTAACATTCTCCCCTCTCCCACCACCACCACAGACTCCAGAGGGCCTCCCAGTACAGAGCTAGACCTCTGCACCAGTTTGTCAGAATGTTTCAAATGTTTTCACTTTTACATCGTCCTAAGGACTGTGGTGATTGAAGAGCTTAGGGGGTGGCGTGTTGCGTCAGACACGTTTGGATTAAAAAGAAAAGCAAATATCTGTCAATGAAAACAAATCCATATGAAATAATCACGATGCATCGTTGACCCAATAATCGTAATGGAATGGTGAGACACCTCTAATTTCGACCATGCTGAGTAACTAATACTGTCACGGATAGTGTGGTGATGTTAAACAGCAGCATTGTAGCACAGGTGAAGTCCTTATGAGAGCCTCTGTTGGGAGGATGACTTCAGTTAGCCGCCATTCAGCCAACGCACAACTCCAGAGGTCCTCAGAGGCTTGTGCTGCTGCTGAGAAGCAGGGATTTTCACCGATAGATGCATGGGCAAATATCCATAAACCCTCAACCAGCTTACGTCTGACTCCATGAGACAAATATGAATTTGTACACCATTAATTCTGTGAATTAGCAGCTGTTGCACCTTAACAATGATGGCAAGGAAAGCTGGGATTCTTTTTAAATGTTTGTTAATTAAATGCCAAGTCTCAAAACTGGGAAACCAAAGACAGCGATACAGAAAGCAGAGGAACAAGTGACGCTAATCTGAAGAGTTGGAGAATGACGCCTGTTTTTGTGAACTGTGAATTAAAGTGGCTACGGCAGCTCCTCGCAGAAGCAGGGTCTTGTCTTGGTGCTGGCTCTGTAAGCGCTGAGAAACCATCAACCTGTCTGCTCGTCTTTCTTCAGCCAGATGCACCAAAACACCCACAAATACCAGAACTCTCACCCAGCTCTAGGATGTCTCTGAGTGTCTGCAGGAGAACGGCTGGTGCAGCCGCTGGGTCAGGTTTTCACATTCATGTCGGTTTTGTTTAAAGGAGTCATCACCTGAAATGTTCACTTTTCCACTTGAAAACATGTCTATAATGGCTTCCTAATGATGGCTGAGAAGCCGATATTTAACATTGACGCGTTTGTTTACTCTTGCCTTCTTCAACCAGCTCACATGCACCCCACGAGCACGCACACTCCAAAACCAGAGCTTGAGCTCTGGCCTGTATGCCATCACAAAGGCCAGATATAACCAAATATGAGGCCAGCAGCGAACAAACCAGCACAACAAAGCTCGTTTCATAACGTGAAACGCATAAATGATGTCTGACCGTTGCTGATCCGTGTTACGGGGAAAAAAAGTCCACAGGGTTTGTGTATTCGATCTTCACAACAGCATGATGAGCCGATGCCAGGCTGTTTAGCTTGCTTTGTCCCATCTGGACTGTTTACAGATCTCCAATGCCGCGTCCCATCATTTTCTGGTTTACGGCGCTTCGCTGAAAAAAACTCAACAACAAGTGAGGACGCCATTACGCACGAGGCGAGGCTTGGGCTCGTACTGTTGGATCCCGTAGGTCACTGCCAGGTCGGGTTCAGTTAGAACTTTTGTTATTTTGGAGCAAGACGCTGAAGCTGCTTCCTGCTTCCTTCCACCAATCAACGCGCTCCTCAGTCCCGCGCGCGTCCGACACAGCTGAAATATCACGATTGATCGCGAGAAAATATGCCCTTTACAAAAAAAGATCAGAAAAGCACATTTTTAATTTATTTTTCCAATACAATTTATTTTAATGGCTTAAAAGACTATAATAGGACGTAGATATCCACGGTATTATAGGTGATGACTCCTTTAAACCAGCAAACGGAACGCGGCAGAAATCAGCACTTCCTACCAAGTCTGAGAAAACATGGAAGTGTGCATCATCCATGTAAGATGGCCTCAAGTGAGCGTGTGTGAGGGGGAAGCATCCAGTAAATCCCTAAAGATGCTGCAGAAGTGCGGATCCGTTACTGCTGATGTTGGCAGACATCTGGGCAGAAATGTTCCTCTAACACAGTGGTTCTCAATTACTTTTGGTGAAGCCCCCCATAGGGTACATAGATTTTTTCGCGACCCCCCCCCCCCCCCCCCCCGGGGGAAATGGGGGGGGGGGGGGGGGGGGGGGGGGGGGGGGCTTCTTTGAATTGGCCCCCAAAACGCCTAGAAACGGCCCTGGGTGTGGGACTGAGTTTTGAAGGTGATTTGAATTGTATCAAATAAATAAATATTACATGCTTATAAGTGATTGCTTTATAAAGTTACAAACGTGTAGTGGGATAAATCTACCTGCATTTTCCTTCTCAATCACTTTGTTTTATTTTTTTATGCAACCATTTTCCTGTCCTGTCTGTATTTTAGCTGCATCTCCTCTCAATCCTCCAGAAAAACGGCTGCCTGGCTTCATTTTTCACGATTTAAGCAGATCAAAGAGATCTGTGAAACATAGCAGAGTGCGCTGCGCTCGCTGCTGCGCCAGTGAGGTAAAGTCGCAGAAGCACGGGTGATGGAGCGCAGCAGCGGAGCGCGTCAGACACAAATAAAAGACAGAAAGTTGTTGTATTTTTAATTCCAGAACTTGACAGGATGTCCAGACAGACCTCTGAATCCCTCTGTCAGCGCTTCTCTTCAGCGCTCCTCCTCATGACATTTGCGCACAGGCAGGTGACCAGTTCACGCGGAGCAGAATGTGCGTTCGGGCGGCAGCAGGTGGAATGTTCATTCAAGTGAAATAGTTTAATTGTATTGTTTATATGTTACTGGGGAACTCTGGTCAGCTTGTGTGGGATAAATATTAATGAAAAAAGAATGGATATTTAACGGTTTTATTGAATATTTATTATTATTTTAAAAATAAGCGAAAATAGATCATGCTGCCTCTGGCTGCGAACAAATGATTCTTTCCATTTCTCATATAAGAAAGAAAGGAAGTTATATTCAGAAAAAAATATTTTATTTAAATAAATTAAAACAGTGGTGCAGGGCAGCTCAGGGAAACAAAGATGAGGCATCTTTTAACATGACCATGTTCAATAGGGCTGTTTATACGTCACTCTACCAAACAAAAAATATAAATGAAACAAAAAGTAAGAAAAATCTAAATTTCTCTTCCGTGGAACATTTGCACTGCTCCATTAAATAAAATCCATGTTTGGACTTTTTCTGTGTTCACAAATCAGTTTGTGCATGTATTGTGGAATCTGTTTTACTCTCCGTTGGGGAAGCTCCGAGCGGGTTGGGGGGAGGGGTTGGGGGGTCAGGTGCGGTGCGCCGCGCCCCCCCTGCTCCTCCTCCGCGCCCCCCAAGGGGGGCGCGCCCCACTAATTGAGAACCACTGCTCTAACATTAAGAAGGACGACATCCTTCGCTGAGCCTTGGCAGGGATTAGAGGAGGTATTTGGGCGTGGAAGAGCCAATAACTGAAAATGTGTGTCTGAAAAGTCTCCAATTTAAAAATGAAAACGCAGAACGATGCATTTCAATAGCTAACAACCGGAAATGGGATTTTTATATTTTCCTTGATAGGAAGAAGCTTTAAGAGCGAAAACCATCAAACTAAAGTCATGAGATTTTCTGCCTTTGCTTGCAAAGCTAACGAGAGTCCGATTGTTGCTACTTTAGGGAAACGTTGGTAACCTTTTTGTGGATGTTTTTTTGGACCCAGACTGAGCTGATGTAATTAGCAGGACTAGAGGAGTTGTCCTCCTGGAGCGTCGGGACCAGACGGGACCCCACAGATCAGACGGCATCTCGACAGAAGATCCTGTTTCACTCAAGGCCTCGTGTTTGTTGTTGTTCCCCGAGGCCTTTTCATCGCTTTCATCTCACATTACCCCCACCCACCTGCCCTCTGTGGTGGTGATCTGACATGTGAAGGCATTCATTTAGTCAGACAGGAAGGCCTGAACAAGTGAGGTCAGGGCCTCGTCCTGGGGGCAGCCGGCAGCATGCCTGGTCTGAGCCAAGGTCAACAGCAGACGTGTGTGTGAAGCACAAAAACTAATGAGGGGGAAAGGCCCTCACCACACCCTGATGATCCCTCAGACCACCTCCCAGAGACCTTCTCCGTCTCTCTGCTCCACCAACCTTCTACAGGTGCAGGACTAACCTCTCCTCTCACTGCAGTGATGTCACATCTCCAGCTAAAGATGATGGAAGCTCCTGAGATCAGATTCAAACGCATCCGTTCAAAACAAAACACCATCGCTGCACGTATTCCTAACATTTGCACTTGCACCTGAAGAGTTTAATGTTGATGCTAACTTCCAAAGACTTCAGTGGTGATAGAACAGCGGTACTGACTTTAACCTGGTGTGAATCAAAGATTCAACAGTTCAATCACTTCCTGTTAAACTGAGCAAAAAACAAAAAGGTTTTATAAATTTCATTAGTGTCAGGGGTTAAAGGTCAGGGGTAGGGAGGACCCAGGCTTTCCCAGCTGGTCGAGACTCGGATGATTCTAATGATTTTCAGTGAAACATCACAATTTATGGATGTTAGTACAAACTCTGACAGCCGAGGACTAATTTCTGGGGGTAGCACTGCATAAACACTGTGTGCATCTTCCCAGAAACATGAGGTTTTAGCCCCAGAAAGCTGCAGCACTAAATGGATAAATGTGAATTTCAGGATAAATATTTAGATTCCTCTGGCTGATGGATGTGCTCAGGCCGTTCTCTTGGCTGCCCTTCCTCTTGTCTCCCACCCCAGGACATGGAAAACCAGTTAAAAACACATCTCCAAACATCCCTATCCATTAGAAACTCTGGAGCTGGCGTCGGCGTGCATCATGAGCTGAGTGAGGAGCCTTCTAACGCTGTAGGTGTCAGCTTTACCACTGGTGGACTCCTCATGGAGCTCTGCTGCACAGCTGCTCATCATCAGCCCTGGTAACACCGTTATGTTGGATCGTAACCAGGCTGCACCCAGGTGGTCACAAAGCCCCGCCCCCGGAGCCATGTACTCTGTAGAAGCTAAATAAACTATGATTGTCTTTTTTAACCTCGGCCCTTCATATCCGCTCAGGTGCGCTCTAGATCATCAGTGACTGAAACGTTCTGCAGGCTCAGCCATTTGCTCAGAGCTGCTTCATCGGGGCGGCAGCAGCTCAGGAGGACTTTAAGACAATAAACTTGCATCCTAATAAAATATCAGAGTCAACATAAAAATCTTTTTATGTAGTTTTTTTCTCTCATCAGCTGTTTTTATATAAATGACTTGTTTTAATGTTTCATATTTAATGTAAATGGTAAATGGTCTGTATTTGTATAGCGCCTTCTTAGGGTTCTACAACCCCCCAAGGCGCTTCACAACACAATCAGTCATCCACCCATTCACACGCTGGTGGGGATGAGCTACGATGTAGCTACAGCTGCCCTGGGGCGCACTGACAGAGGCGGGGCCTGCTGTGCACTGGCGCCACCAGTCCCTCCGACCACCACCAGCAGGCAAGGCGGGTTAAGTGTCTTGCCCAAGGACACAACGACAGCGACAGACTGAGCGGAGCGCAAACCTGCGACCTTCTGATTGCAAGGCGGCCACTTAACTCCTCTGCCACCATCGCCCATAAAATGGTGTGTCACGTGTGCAAACCTGCCCTTTTCTCCCTTCAACATGTGCTTGAATGAGTTTAACCATGTAAACATGTTGAGGAAAGATCAGATGAAGGAGTGACAACAGATCAGGGACTTGTGTACAGACGTGCAGAAAACAGACCAAAATGAGCCTGAGCTTGTTGTTTGGATAACAACCGTGATGAGCCCCACCCCCACCTCTCTTTGGGTCTACAGGGGTGTAGTGTGTGCTTGCTCGTTTGTGGCCCGTGATTGTGGTTCCAGACCAGTAGAACCAACCAGAACAGGCTGTTGAAGCAGACTGACCCTCAAAGAAACGTTTTACTGATGTCAACTAAAACTAAAGCAGAAAATAGAAAAGGTGAAGCATAAAATATTGCATGTGTTCGTGCATTTTGGTTGTGATTTATGTTCTTCATAAATCAGACCAACTCTCTCTGGGTATACAGGTGAAACTGGAAAAATGAGAATCTGGTGCAAACGGATATTACTGTCAGTAATCCAACTGAGACTGAGAGACCATCTAAAGGCTCAGGAACCCTAGCAGGTGTTCTGGATTCATCAGCTGATCAGAGAGTGACACTTTGAGTCTAGAATATTGAACCTGAGATTCTGAATGTGGGGTTTTCATCAGCTGTAGCCATAGTCATCACAGTTATCAACATAGTTCCCGGCTGGAGCTCGGCATTAATTCATTGCGTGGTCATGACACCACCCTCTTTTGCGCCAAGGCGTTTATAAGACCGGCTAAGCCGCAATATTACCGCAATATTAAGCGTGGCGGCACGAATGCTGCAAAATTCCCGGTAATATTATGCTGATTTGCCGGCACGTGTGTCTTATAAAAGAGATTAACCAGAGGTGGAAAGTAACGAATTACATTTACTCACGTTACTGTACTTAAGTAGCTTTTTTGTGAATTTATACTTTTTTAAGTAGTTTTTTAAGTCTGTACTTATACTTTTACTTGAGTTTTTTTTAAGAAGTGTACTTCGCTACATTTTCAATCACGTCCGTTACTGAGTAAAAAAGTACTTATAGGCCTAATAAATTAAAAATATTGCGTTTCGGAACAGAGAGAGAAAGAGACACCTGCATGTGGAGGAGGATGTGCGCCTTTGAGAACATTTCTCGCTTACAACAAACTTCAGTCTGGTTCCGCTGATACCGCTCCCGTTTCTCATTGAAACCCGCACTGTTGCTCACCGGTGTTACGTCAGTGTTCGGCTCGGTTCTGGCTTTGAAATGCGTTTCCCCATCGCTACAGCGGCAAAAGCCGCGCGCGCTCAGACTGATTCCTGGCCTGCTCATACATCTGCAGCTTCTGAGTTCAAACATCTTGTTTGTGCAAATCAACACTTAAAACTGGAGCCACTTTAGTTGTAAACCTCATGTTCTCCATCCCTGCTGTGTATGAACTCATGATGACAAAGATATGTGATGATTCAGCCTGTTTCTTTATTTTACTCAAGAACAACAAGTAAATTATTGTAAAATCATCAAAACACACATGATTATATATATACATACATACATATATATATATATATATATATATATATATATATATATATATATATATATAGCTCACCGCTCCCCACAGGGATGGGTCAGATGATGAGAGTTGAGATGTAATTTCACCAATCAATCAATCAAAAAAAATCAATCAAAATTTATTTATATAGCACAATTCATACAATAAATGTGACTCAAAGTGCTTTACAAATTAAAATGAACCCAAATTCCCATAATCCCTCTCTCCCCTGAAATGTAAAAGCATTTAAAAAATAATACCCTCATTACAATCATTGTCAAACACCCACCCACACACACACACACACACACACACACACACACACACACACACACACACACACACACACACACACACACACACACACACACACAGAAACACATGCTAAAGGATATATGATAAAAATGTAACACACTGGGCTGAGTTCAGATGCTAGACCATCTAAGTTAGGAAATGCCATCAAGGGAGCCATCTGCCCCGACAGCAGCAGATCCACATCAGCAGCCGAGGCGCTAACACAAAGCGCCCAGGGGAGGGAGGGGGGAAAACCCCCACCTCCACCCAGGCCACCACAGCAGACCACCACCCCCAGGGCAGAGGGCTCCCACAGAGGAAACACCGGAAGAGGATAAAATAAGGTTAAAATATAAGATAGTAAAATTCTGATAGAACAAATAAAATAAATAAAAGGAATAAATCAGTAATAAAAATAATGAGATAAAAGCTAAGCTAAAAAGGTGAATCTCCAAATGATAGTAAAACTCTGATTGAATAAAACATATAGGATAAAATAAATAAAAATAAATAAATAAATAAATGAACAGTGGATGATAAAAATCATCAGTTAAAAGCTAAGCTAAATAGGTGGGTCTTGAGCCTGTTCTTAAAAACATGAACGTTCTCTGCAGCCCTGAGGTCCTCCGGCAGCCTGTTCCAGAGGCGAGGGCCGTAGTACTGAAAGGACGCCTCGCCGTGGGTGTGTGTCCTGACTTTAGGGATAACAAGGAGACGGCTGCCAGAGGAGCGCAGAGGCCGCGAGGGTTTGTACGGTAAAAGCAGTTCTGAGAGATAAGAAGGCCCAAGACCATTAAGACACTTAAAAACCATTAAGAGAACATTAAAATCGATTCTGAAACATACGGGGAGCCAATGCAGCGATTCTAAAACCGGAGTGATGTGCTCCCGCTTCCTGGTCCTCATCAGGACTCGTGCTGCTGAGTTTTGTAAAAGTTGTAAGCCTGAAGTTCTCTTTTTAGGAAGACCAGAAAGCAGGGCATTGCAGTAATCAATTCTGCTGGTGATAAAAGCATGCATTAGCGTCTCCGTATTGGCCCGAGAGAGAATGGGGCGGACTCTGGCGATGTTCTTTAGATGATAAAAACCTATCTTTGTGATATTTTTAATGTGTGGGATAAAAGTCAGCTCAGAGTCAAAGATGACGCCCAGGTTCTTCACTTGTGAAGAAGGATTAAAAGACATTGATTGTAGTTTTGGTAAAAGTTTCTCTCTCTGAGCATCAGAACCAATGACTAAAATCTCAGTTTTGTCCTGGTTGAGCTGGAGAAAGTTTTCTGCCATCCAGGATTCAATGTCTAAAATACAGTTAAAAAGTGCATCCATTGGCTGTGTGTCATCAGGAGACACGGATATGTACAACTGTGTATCATCAGCATAACTGTGAAAATTCACCCCATGTCTCCTGATGACATCGCCAAGAGGGAGCATATAGATGTTAAAAAGCACAGGGCCTAAAATTGATCCCTGGGGCACACCACATGTGATGCTGTGGACCCTAGAGGAACAGGTATCCAGACTCACCATAAAAGTCCTGTCTGTGAGATAAGATGTGAACCATCTGTGAACAGCACCAGAGAGGCCGATCCGTTTTAACCGCGTTAAAAGAATAGTGTGGTCTACTGTGTCAAAGGCAGCGCTTAGATCCAGTAGAACCAACACTGTCACTCTCCGTTCGTCATAATTTAATCTAAAATCATTTAAAATCTTCAGAAGGGCCGTCTCGGTGCTGTGGTTCACCCTAAAACCAGACTGAAATTTCTCTAGGACATCATGAGTGTTTATAAAATCATTTAGTTGAATAAAAACAAGTTTTTCCAAAAGTTTGCTTAAGAATGGTAAGTTGGATACCGGTCGATAATTTTTTAAATCATTAAAATCTAAATTGCTCTTCTTCAACAGGGGCCTCACCACCGCCCCTTTAAAGGCGACAGGAAAGACCCCCGTCTGAAGGGAACAATTCATCAGAGCTAAAATCTCATCTCTAAAATATCCATAGAATTGTTTAAAAAACGAAGTTGGAATTGGGTCCAGAACACATGTGGTGGGTCTCACTGAGGAGAAAACTTTATCAAGAGTCTCAGCTTCCACCAGGACAAAACTATCCAGTGTTTCCTCTGGTGTAGACACACATTCAGAACGGTCTAAAACCTTATTACTCATCGAGGATAAAATATTAGTTCTGATTGTGTCTACCTTCCCCCTGAAGTAGGCTGCAAACTCCTCACAGAGACCGTCTGAGGGGGTTTTCTGACCCACCAGCGTGTGATGATGACTAACGGGACTTTCATACATGTGAAAAGTGTGGAGTAAACATTTAAAGTTCATGTTTGGACACCAACCTTCACAGTTCAAAGATCCTCACGCTGTGTGGTAAAAAGACAGTTAGTTCTATAACACCTGAGCACCCATGGTGTATTCTGACTGAATGGACGTTACAGGGGATAAGGATGCTTACTGGTTCCAGTTGGAAGAATGGAGGATCAAACTGATGTCAGCGGTGAACGGGTGAATGAATGACTAAACCCACTTCCACACTGCAAAGTGAGCAAGGATGAACTCTGCTAAATCAGCTGCTCTAAATAAGCCTGAAGCTCAGAGAGAAACACCAGGATGGACACGAGTAAAGGAACTGTAATTTAGATGTAAAGTAGCGCAGGGCCGTTGTAAGCAGCTGCCTTATGGTTCATGTGAAATGTTATATTATTGGACAGGTTAGAGCACAGTCTCATGTTAGAGTTTATCATGAAAACATTGAGATATCTGATAGTTTGGTTTTCTTTGGGTCATTCAGGGAAAGTCTTGGGATCATTAGTTATTCCTTTTGGTTCATAGATTTGTAGCTTAAAGGTGGGCTAGGAGATGTTCTTCTGGAGAATCGTTTTGCCATATTGTGTGAAATGTTCTTCACATGCTGATGACAACTACAACATGTGTGTGTGTGTGTGTGTGTGTGTGTGTGTGTGCGCGCGCATGCAAGAGAGAGAGCAAGCACGCATGCAAGTGCATGTGCCGGTGTTGTGTTTTTGCACTACTTAGATGAGGCCATCCTTGTGCGGACAAAAAAGTAACTAAGTAACTTTTACTTTCAGTACATTTTATTTAAGATCCGTTTTACTTGTACTTGAGTAAAAATTCATCAGCATATTGGTACTTTTACTTAAGTACAACATTTTAGTACTCTGTCCACCTCTGATTACAACAAATAAAGGCTTGAAATCTCTGGCTCTGCATGGAATGAGTCCAGGGCCGTAGCAACAGGGCAGGCAAACAAGGAAATTGGGGAGTTGATCAGGAAGAACACTTGGTAGAAACTGCCTCCAGCAGTACCATGGCCTCAACATTAACACAATGCACAAGGTACCACAAGCTCAATATTTATGACTGATGATCCGGCACAATGAACAAGACTTTTAAATGATAGCATGCACTGTTAAACTGTGACAAAAGGACCCGTGCAAATCACATATATTGCATTTTATATTTAATTTGATTTTTTATGCAGTTTGCAGTTTCTTTATATTTGTTGCTATGGGGTGGTGGAGGTTTTTTTTTTGCTAATGTAAACATTGCCACACATGCAGTATTATGCAAGATACGTAAACAGTTTTGCACTGTACCAAAGGTATTTGTTTAATAAAAAGTCAGTGCAATCATAAACAGTGTGTCTATGCTGTGGCTCTGTTGGGGGTGGGGGGGGTGGGGGGTTTCAAAGTTCAATTCTATTATAGGGGGGACCCCAAAGTCCATCTTGCCTTGGCCCCCCAAATGCCTTGAAATGGCCCTGAATGAGTCTGTCTCATAGATTAGTTTCACATGTCATCATATCTTGAAGACAGGGGTTATGTTGTTTCTGTTGGTGATCACAAATCAAAGCAAATCACCATGACATGTGGGGCCCCCCAAGGAAGTTATTGTCTTTGGAGATCAGAAGGATAGGATGGAGGTTATTGCTCAAATTGGCTCCAGAGGAATAAAAACAAAGACTCAGGTGAGAAATCTTGGTGTCATAGTTGATTCAGACCTGAGCTTCACTGGTCACATTAAGGCTATAACTAGATCAGCGTTTTATCATCTTCATCAAATAGCAAGACTCAGAGGTCTCATGTCCAGACCAGACCTAGAGAAACTCATTCATGCGTTCATCTCCAGCAGGCTGGACTACTGCAATGGTCTTCTGTCTGGTCTTCCCAAAAAAGCTGTGAAGCAACTGCAGCTTATTCAGAATGCTGCTGCTAGAGTCTTAACAAGAACCACGAGAACCGAGCACATCACTCCTGTTCTTAAATCTCTACACTGGTTACCAGTAAACTACAGAATCCATTTCAAAGTGCTTCTACTAGTTTATAAATCACTCAATGGCATGAGGCCAAAATACATGTCAGATCTCCTTCCAGTATCAGAATCAGAATCAGAATCAGAATCAGAATCAGAATCAGAATCAGAAGGGTTTTACTGCCAGATGTGTGAGAAATCACAACATTAGGAAATTGCTGCAGTACTTGGTGCAAAAAGAAAGATAAAAAATAAGACATAAGCAAATATAGGAAGTAATAATATACTCATGCTAAAATAATTATTATAAAAGTGTCAATAACTAGAGAAGCAGCTACTATAGACACAGTGCAGGTACTAATCAGAGTGGATCAGCTTCAGGTACAAACACAAAACCGGGTCATGTGACTGGGACCAAGCGACTGGAGTGGGCAGCCCTAGGATTGACATTCATGAGTCCAACAGCAGAGGGGAAGAAACTGTTCTTGTGGCGAGAGGTTCTGGTCCGAATGGATCTGAACCTCCTGCCAGATGGGAGCGGGTCAAAGAGACAGTGTCCAGGGTGGGTTGGGTCAGCTGTGAGCCGACCTGCACGCCTCAATGACCTGGAGGTGTACAGGTCCTGTATGGACGGGAGTTTGCAGCCAATAACCTTCTCAGCAGAGCGTACAACACGCTGCAGCCTCTTCTTGTCCCTGGTGGTGGCTCCAGCGTACCACACGGTGATTGAGGAGGTGAGGATGGACTCGATGACTGCCGTGTAGAACTGCCTCATCCACTGTGCTGGCAGGTTGAATTTCCTCAGCTGCCTCAGGAAGTTCATCCTCTGCTGGGCCTTTTTATGATGGAGGTGATGGTGGGCTCCCAGTTAAGGTCTTGGGTGATGGTGGAGCCCAGGAAGCGTATCTACACTCAGCAGGGCTCTGAGATCCTTAGGAAGCAGCTGGTAGAACCCGGGTCAGAACCAAACAGGGTGAAGCTGCTTTTAGCTACTAAGCTGCACACAGATGGAATCAGCTTCCTCATGACCTCAAATGAGCCCCAACTCTAGAAACGTTTAAATCAAAATAGAAAAATTTCATGTATTCATCAGCCTATGAATGAATGTTTCTGATGCTGCACCTTCTGCACTGTAACTGCTACTTCTTACATCTAATTTTATTTGTGTATTTGAATTTGATTTTATAATCTGCTGTTTTATGGTGTCGTGTTGGTTTTAATGTGTTATGTTCTTGCTGATCTTGCACCTGGAAAGCACACTGAATTGCTTCTGTGTATGAAAAGTGCAATAGAAATAAAGCTTCCTTGCCTTTTAAGTTGAATTATTGACAAATTAACTTTTGCATCATATTCTTATTTTTCCAGTTTCAACTGTAAACTTAAGCACACTAAAGAGCAGCTGTTCATGAACTCAGAGCATTTTCACAGAAAAAGTATTTTTCTAGACAAAAATCAAAAACAACCCGGGACGCTTCAGAGGTTTCCAAATGCATTCTATAAAAATCATAATAATCATTAAAACTGTAAATTTTTACATTATTGTTGAGCAGGTACAAATAAAAAATCTGACAAATTAGTGTTGCATTTTGAATAAATGTAACTGTTTTGTTACCACCGGTACGTTCAACCCGGGGATTTTGGTTTGTGGAAAAGTCCCAGAAACAGCAGACATGTTGTTTTTACCAGCAGAGTTTTCTAACATCATCAGATGGTTGTGTTCTCCAGCAGGTTAATCTCCTCATTGTTGCAGCTGAATGAGCAGCGTTGCCTTTTATCAGTGACTCAGAGACATGAGAGAGAGCGAGAGAGAGTGCTGCAG
This sequence comes from Aphyosemion australe, assembly GCA_006937985.1. Lineage (NCBI taxonomy): Eukaryota > Metazoa > Chordata > Actinopteri > Cyprinodontiformes > Nothobranchiidae > Aphyosemion > Aphyosemion australe. The sequence continues at coordinate 357,540 of SSNS01000182.1, read as the reverse complement.
GAGAACAAGCACGTTTGGATCGTTCTCTGCAGGAGATGGAGTGTCTCAGTGCAGCCTGTCTGGGCCTGTCAGCTGTGTGTGTGTGTGTGTGTGTGTGTGTGTGTGTGTAAACAGCAGCGTGGGGCGGCGGGCAGAACCGAGACGCTCTAATGAGCTCATAGTTTCTGCTTGTCATGTCTACCTCTACCAGAACCCCTCCAGCAGCGACTCAGCAGAACATTTATCTGAAAACCAAACAGCTCCATTAAACAACAACAGCTTTTATCAGTGAGGTTCAGCTGACTGATGTGGCTCTACACACTCATCTGCTTCTGATGGTTTATAGGAGTCTAAGAGCTATGAATATAAATATTACACCAAACAATTACCTTTAACACAAAACAAATAGAGCTTAATGTATCTGTCACTTACTGAGTTCCACAGAAGACTCATTTATTATTATTATTATTATTATTATTATTATTATTATTATTGTGTGTCTTCTCCTGAGACCAGCTGTGGCTATGATGGAGCTCATCACCATTAGTGACTGAATGACTGGAGTGTTGTAAAGCGACTTGGGGGGTTGTAGGACCCTAGAAGGTGCTTTATAAATACAGACCATTTATGGTTTGCTTTGATAAAGGGAATGAAGTGATTCTGTCTGTTAACACGACTGGAGTTTCAGACGTAGCTTTTATGCTAAATAAAATCAAAAGATCGCTGATTTTTACCTGAGCTCAGATCAGGAGATTCCAGATAACCAGTCTACCAACCTGAACCTGAATAAGATCACACACACACACACACACACACACACACACACACACACACACACACACACACACACACACACACACACACACACACACACACACACACACACACACACACACACACTCTCTCTCTCTTGTCTAACCATCTTAGTGAGGACCATCCATTGACTTCCATTCATTTTTGTTCATTTTTGTGACTGTATTATGCCTAACCCATACCCTGACCCTAACCCTAACCCTAACCCTAACCATAACCAATGCTGATCTATTCCTAACCCTAACCTTAACTAAACTTAATTCACACCACACCTCTAAAACTAACGAGTAGAGCTCTGTGAGATTGCACCAAAGTGAGGACTGGGCAAAAGTCCTTACTTTAAAGGTGAAAAACTCGTTATGGTCCTCACTAAGATGGCTAGACAAGAACACACACACACACACACACACACACACACACACACACACACACACACACAAACCCACACACACACACACACACACACACACACACACACACACACACACACACACACACACACACACACACACACACACACACACACACACACACACACACACACACACACACACACACACACACACACACACACAGCACACACACACACACACACACACACACACACACACACACACACACACACACACACACACACACTCTCGTCTAACCATCTTAGTGAGGACCATCCATTGACTTCCATTCATTTTTGTTCATTTTTGTGACTGTATTATGCCTAACCCATACCCTGACCCTAACCCTAACCCTAACCCTAACCCTAACCATATCCAATGCTGATCTATTCCTAACCCTAACCTTAACTAAACTTAATTCACACCACACCTCTAAAACTAACGAGTAGAGCTCTGTGAGATTGCACCAAAGTGAGGACTGGGCAAAAGTCCTCACTTTAAAGGTGAAAAACTCGTTATGGTCCTCACTAAGATGGCTAGACAAGAACACACACACACACTAACACACTCACACACACACACACACACACACACACACACACACACACACACACACACACACACACACACACACACACACACACACACACACACACACACACACACACACACACACACACACACACACACACACACACACACACACACACACTAACGCGCGCAATGGTGATGGTGGCTCAGCTCAGGTTTCTGATGTTTCTGCTGAGGTGATTCATATTTAATGTTCTGTTGTTGTTGTTGTTATTGTTGTGGGGGTGGCTGAACCTCAGTGAGGTGTGTTTACCTGCCTGACGCCTCTGTGTCTCGTCCTTATTTGCGTCCATCAGTCTTTGTCCTGCGGCCCGGCAGCACTTGAGGGCGCGCAGCTTATCGGCTCTGTGTGTTTACCTCACCACGAATCCCCATTAGTAAAGGAGGAGGAGGAGGAGGAGGAGGAGGAGGAGGAGGAGGAGGAGGCCTCAGCCTCGCTCCCTAACGGGAGCTGAGCTGTGAGCACGGAGAGCGAGAGGAGCCTCCAGACGCACCGATCACTGGTTCCACATCAGCAGAAAAAAACTATAAAGAAAAGACTAAAGCATTTATTAAGTTTGTATTGATGAGACTCAAACGTTCCGCAGCAGCGGCTGCAGGTAAACCTGCACACCTGGAGGCTGTAATTACATCCGGGGCTCTGGGAAGCCGCGGTTCTCAGGCCGCAGGAACAATTAGGCGCAGAGAAAACAGCAATTGATGCTGCAGTTTAATTTTCACACAACGTTCTGGACAATTTATCTCCTTGAACAATCATTTCAGCAAATAACTGGACAGATGTTTGTCTCATAAACGAGGAAGCGCGTGTTTGTTCTGAGTTTATGCTCCAGTCATGTGTGTCGGTCCAACCGGGGCGGTAATTGGCGCTCTGGTCCCGGTTTCAGCTGGGAACGACACCAACCCGGAACCAGGCTCAAAACATTCAGTTGTAAGATCTTGTTTAATTGTTTTCACATTATTATTATTATTATTATTATTATTATTATTATTATTATTATTATTATTATTATTATTATTATTATTATTATTATTATTATTATTATTATCGTATACATTTAATATTCCCTGCTGCACCAATTTAATAAAACATACAAAATAAATCATATTTTTTAAAATATTATTGATTATTAGTGGCAATTTAATTTAATTTAATATAATTTAATTTAATATAATTTTTACTTTTAATACAAAATGCTGTTGCCCACCAGCTGCAGGAAAAAATGAGTTTGGAAGTTTTAACAAAAGCCGAATGTTTCATTTGTTTTGTTACAAAAGTTTATGATACGTAACATTTTTACAGTTTTGAGAGTAGATCGAATTTTATGATTTAATACCCCCCCCCCCCCCCAGAAAAAAATGTAAAACTGAAAAATTTGGAGTTAAATTTTCAAAATGTGGTCTGATTATGATAATACTTCTATTATTATTATTATTATTAATAATAATAATAATAATAATAATAATAATAAATAGTAATAATAATAATAATAATAAATAGTAATAATAATAATAATAAATAGTAATAATAATAATAATAAATAGTAATAATAATAATAATAATAAATAGTAATAATAATAATAATAAATAGTAATAATAATAAATAGTAATAATAATAATAATAAATAGTAATAATAATAATAATAATAAATAGTAATAATAATAAATAGTAGTAATAATAATAATAAATAGTAATAATAATAATAATAAATAGTAATAATAATAAATAGTAATAATAATAATAATAAATAGTAATAATAATAATAATAAAGAGCACATACATCATTTCCTCTTTGATACTTTTACTCAGCCCCGTTTATTAAAGTAACAATGAAATAAAATATTCCAGAGGTTTTTTGTCTGGACGCAGGAGTCATGAGCTGAGAAGATATTTATCTTTTTTCCTAGAGGGAATTCTCCTGAACTACCTGTGAGAATAAAACCTTCATTCTGGAATAATAAGCCCCCCCCCCCCTCCCAAATGTTCCCGTGCAGTTCCCTCATCGGGATAAATGGTGAAACTTGTAGCAATAATACCCCCTTCTTTCAGAGCAGCGCCTCCCCGCTGCCTCCAGCTCGAGCCCGGCTGCCCCCGGAGCCTCTCGGTGGGGATCTGGCTGAGCTTTTCTGGGCGGACAAAAAAAGAGGGAAAGAAAGAAAAACCCTCCTGAAGGAGAACAAAGGTGACCACATTTTTCCTCCGTGTTCTCTTCTCTGCGCAGAATAACCCGCTGCCTGTCGCTCAAATGGGAATATTAGGATGTCAATCTCTTGGTCCCTGTGCGCTTTTGTCTTTGCTGAGTGGCCGGCTCTGCCTACCACACACCTTTTGTCCCACAATCCAATAAGAGCCATTATTCCACTCTGCAGCCCGGCTGCAGCTCGCTCTTTGGGGCTATTTTAGCGGCTTAATCGCGTCCTTTTAAGGAGCCCAAATGGAGAAAAACTTCCTCCTTTCACGCGGCCTGGCACCAAGACAAAGAGTTCCTGCGGCCTGGCCTCCTCCCGCACCCCCCCCCCCCCCCCCCCCCCCATATGTTTATGTGCAAAATTCGCCTCATGATTTACTGGATTCACACCGAACCCATCTGGAGGCCAAACGCCCATCAGGGCTTCTGATCTTTAACTTGGAGACTTTCGCATAAACTCGTTCCGGTGGTTTTATTTCCAAACACAATCAAAACGCATCTTCTGTAAAGTTTTACTTTATTTGAATAAATGTGAATGAAACTATAACACTTCTCTGTTGAACCAAAGACGCACTCAGTTGATTTAAAAAAGATAAACTCGTTTTTTAAGTCTTTGGGGGTCCGGTGGTTAAGGAAAGCGCATAAATGTGCTAAATCTCTCTGTGCGCCCAGAAGGAATTTTCTCCTCCAGTCAGAGCCGAGCCATCCACCCGAACCTGACCGAACAATTTATTTTTCTAAAACGGGTCGGGAAGGACCCGCGGTGCTGTCCTGCTACCACGCCCGGATCCCCTGTAGGGAGCCCTGACAGGACGTGACCGCGGACCCTTGGTGCGTTTGGGCCTGCGGGGAGCCGCCGAGGCCGCTCACGTTTCCCAAGTTCATGTTCATGAAGGCGCTGGGTGTGCTGGAGGGGGGCAGGGTGGGGGTGTAGGTGTAGTTGCTGTTGTAGGCCGGGCTGCTGTAGGTGTAGGTCGGGTATCCGTTATAACCGTACGGACTGGAGCCGTATGGCGCAGCGGCAGCCGCGTAACTTTGCGCGCCGCCCAGACACGGCTTCCCGTCCCGAACCAGCACCGGTACAGCTACGCGCCGTGGCGGCGGAGGGTGGTGCTGTCCAGCCGCTTCCAGAGACTTGTCCTGCCGCTGGCGCTTGCACTTGTAGCGCCGGTTCTGGAACCAGATCTTCACCTGGTTGGAGGTGAGTTTGAGGGTGGTGGCCAGGTGCTCCCGTTCCGGGGCAGACAGGTAGCGCTGCTGCTTGAAGCGCCGCTCCAGCTCGAAGACCTGCGCCTGGGAGAAGAGAACCCGGGGTCTCCGGCGGCTCCGCTGCTTCTGAACCGGCCTCTCCGCCTCACCGTGCCCGCCTTCCGCCACCTCCTCCCGGGACACCAACCCGCAGGTCTCTGCGCAGAATCACACAGGTGTAAAAATGTCATTAATGCGCAAAATCACTACCGTGCGCAAAACGTTTTATTTTCAGTGCGCATTCATTATTTCATTGTTATTGTTTAAAGTTTCAACAGAAACCTGCCCGTCCGGGTTTTGCACCCTGACCTCGGGTCAGACTGCTGTTTTTATGGTGGAAGTGCGCGGAGGGGAGCCGCTTGTATCAAGTCTGTTATAACTGGTTGGTCTTCCATCTGATCATAACAGGCGCGCTGCTGAAGCACTACAGAGTGTTTGACATCCGCAAACTTTACCGGATCCGTCTCAGGCTGCTCCTCCTGACAGCTCTGGAGTCATTCGGTTCTGATGCTTTTGGGTCTGACTGTTTTAGGTCAAAATAATAATAGTAAAAACACTTTTGCTTTTGGAAAATCACACACACACACACACACACACACACACACACACACACACACACACACACACACACACACACACACACTCATATTTTCATAACCCACTAAATAAATCTAAGTTTTTGTTTTGATTTCTGAATCCAAATCAAAAAGCTCCACCTCAGTCATTTTACTTCCTGTCATGGTGACCTTTGACCTTTAGTTACAGCATGTGTCTGAACTCACTGCTCTCCGGTTCCTCCAGCTCGGCGGCCTTTGCTCCCTGCAGCCCGGGATGGACGTACATGCTCGGGGACAGACTGGTGTCCAAGCGCTCCAGGGCGCTCAGGTAGGCCAGGTTGTCCTCCCCGTCAGAGAAAGGAGGACTGTCCCGGGGCCCTGCGAGCATGCAGGACGGAGGGGTTTGGAAATGCTGCTGCGGCGGCGGAGAACGAGCCAGGTGCTGCTGATCGTGGACGCGCTGCGCCAGCTCCAGGGACGCGGACTGCTGCTGCTCCAGTTTGAGGATATCCTTGACGGAAAACGGCGTGGAGGTGAGCGGACTCTGCAGCATCATGTCACCCAGTTCCAGCTCTGCAGCATCGAGGAAATGAAGCCCGCTGAGTAACATGCACTCCCTTTGCGCGGTCTCAGTATTTCCTAACAAACAGTTCAGCTCGGAAGCGTTAGCAATTGGAAGTGCGTTAAGCTTCTGGAATCCCTCATCGCCATAAATCGCAGGGAATCGTGGGAATTACCGCCGGCTCCGTCCATGCAGGGCTCCTCTCTGACAGATATAATGTTGGGCTTATGGAGTTTGGACCGGAGCGGTGGAGCGCCTCTGCCTCTTTTGGGGCGAGGGGGAGGGGTGTGTGTGTGTGTGTGAGTGTGTGTGTGTGTGTGTGTGTGTGTGAGAAACGGAAAGTCCGTGCGCGCTTAAGCTCTGGGAGAAACAGTGGGGAGGTGGGGAGAACGTGACGTCACCGCACGCACTCAGAGATATTCTCTGGGGCTCTCAGCATCAGATTCTGTCAGAAATATTCGACCCTCCGTGTCTAACGTCAGATCATTTTAAGAATATTTTCCTCGGAGGTGAATCTAAGATGGTCCGTGAGCGGGATCGTGCGTAAATGCCCGTGCCGTTTGGAGACGCGCGCGCCGCTGCGTAAAGGCCTCGCAGCTCCAGCTGACCTAAGCAGTGTTGTTAAAAGCGCTTTGAGTTGCCTTCGGGTAGGAAATGCGCTATATAAATAAAACTGCCGTGCCTTGCCTAAAATCAGCATCACACAAATAAACCTTTCAACAGATACCTGCCTGCGATTCCGAGGTTTGTTACTCCTGATCTATCACCCGGAGCCTCCTCCTGCCTCAGCGCGGCCTGCAGCCCGCTGTCCTCTTTATCTCGGCTGTCGCAGTAATACCCGCGCGGGCCGATAAGCGGGGCCCCCGTGGCAATTAAAATTCCTCCAAGAAAACTGAGCGACGTTTTTAGCGCGGCCTAATCTGCTGCTATCAGCTCCTTTCCGCTCTGCTGACAGACCTCCTCACCTCCCTGCTGCTCCTGCGGAGAGTTTTCTCCAGCTGCAGGTGGACAGTTTGATTCTATCAGTTAGGACCAATCTGTTTTTATGTACCCCCCCCCCCCCAAACTAAAGGGCTCCTCTGTATGGATAACACTAACATTCTTAATGGATCATTGAGCTTTGAGGTGTTTCTCAGCCTCAGGTCAACAAACTCATAAACAACCATCAGAGTCATCAGCTGTTTTAAGATGACAGCCACTCTCTGTGGTCTTTGCTGCACTTCTCTGTTACTCTGAACAGAGTCTGTTTGGGAGGCTACAGCTAAAATAATACATAGTTCTGTTATTTATACAAAATGCATTTCAAACTGGCTAAAAAACAACTACAGTAGAATTCCAGCTAATCAGCTGATTGGTTGTTATTGTTACACCTGATTAATTTCAGCCTTCATGACATCATTTTATCATTCAGTTCAAGTCACACACACACACACACACACGCACGCACGCACACACACACACACACACACACACGCACGCACGCACGCACGCACGCACGCGCTCACGCACGCGCGCGCGCACGCACACGCGCACGCACGCACACACACACACACACGCACGCACGCACGCACGCGCGCGCGCGCGCACACACACACACACACACACACACACACACACACACACACACACACAGTGTAAGGTGTACAGATGTAAGCGTATAGAAGTAAACATGGTAAGGAGACAGTCTGAAAATGTAAAGTGAAATACAGATAAACGTGGTAAATGTGAACAGTCACATGTTGAGGTAACACACTTTGTCACCCACAAAACAATGACCTAAAAACACTAACAACATGTAGCTTTACAGTGTTTTCTGGTGTAAAACAAGGACACGTCTCTGTTTATAACTGCAATATATGTTACTGGGATGAATCAGACATGATGCAGAATTTGTCAATGTTTTATGTTGTTTATTTATTTATTTTTTGCACTAAGTAATTCCAAAATACAAGAATACTAGTTACCTGTTGGTTTGCTGGACAACTCTAACTATAGATGCTACTGCAGAGCGCTGCAGATTTGGCTGCACTCTCTGACCAGCCTCTCTCATTGAGACCATGATGTACTACATCAGGGGTTCCCAAACTGGGGGTCCCCACAATTTTGTCCTTGCTGAGGTTGTGAGGTTAGCAAGATTTTATTTGTAAAAATTACATTTATAAAATCCCAATAACACACCCTACAGTATAATCAGAACTCCATATAAAAGTTATAACGCTGTATGTCTGTGTGGCAAGGTGGACAAAACAAGGTCCTGGGCAGGATTTGAACCTCAGACCTCTGGGTGAGAGTCACGTGCATTAACCAGTCAGCCAAAGGGATATCCCTGTGGCCAAGCAGCCCAGGCGCATGATCAATCGGGATACAGTGACGGCATGCTCACCCTGTCACATCTGTAGAAAGTTAGTAAATGATCACATTTACAGTAATGTGTTTATGTGTGAAGGAGTTGGGTTTGGGGGTCCTGGCTTGTCTTGGACATGGGCAAGGGGGTCCTTATAGTAAAGAAAAATAAAAATGGGAACCCCTGTACTACAGTAGCTCTGATCTCATCTGAGACTACAGCTCTTGATCTTCCTCGTATTCTTCTTCCACCACACATACGTACTCCTCGCCCTCTCCAGCCTCTCTTCTTCCTCTTTCAGCCACTTCTCTGTTTCTGGCTGGGTCCATGTTGACATCACAATACAAACCTATTCAACAGTTGTCTCCTTTTGTAATGAAATAGAAAGAGTAACACCTGCAGATGTTCATCTATGAGAACCAGCTGTGGCTGGTTAAACTGCATTTTTAGATTTAAAATATGTTACAATAAAATATTGCTGTTGAATTTTGCTCTTATTCAGTTTTGCATCATGTTATTGGTTTGAACATAAGTTTAACAGTTTTGTAAACAGTATGTAAGCAACTGCAAAATGTCCTGTTCAAAGAGTTTTGGCAGTTGTTGTGTCTGAGTGAGAAAAGGATTCATGACATTTGAGAGATGTAGTCATTGAATGCATTTTGTGCCAAAACAATGATAATTGATCCTCAGTTTAGCCCACAGACTTCTGTTGTGCTCACTGTGTGAAGAGTTTTGCAAACGTGACCCAAGTATTGAGAAATGGGTCCTAGCGTCTGTAAAAAACTGTAATACAAAATGCAAAGAGGAACATTCTTCATATTTATGTGCCTGGGTGGAGCCGACCCAGACCCAACATTAGTGTTGATGCTCTGGCCTCAGACCTGTTCTCTTTCTCTGTCTGTACACCCCCACCCCCGTGTGTGTGTGTGTGTGTGCGTGCTGGAAACAGCAGATATATGTGTGGATGTCTCTGCAGACTCCACAAAGACTCTCTCCAATTCACATTATATCATCATCAGCGTGTCCTCGTAAAAAGAGCCAAACAGGGCTGGATAGTGTTTAGACTGGCACACAGTCGCCTCCACGGCCTTTAAATAAGCATTAAATCCAACGACTGTCAGATGAGTCAAAGCTCCAAACAGAAAGAAAAGTTTCAACTAAAATCTTCCACAAAGGAGAAAATATGGAGCTGTTTGTCAAATTTTCAAAGTAAAACACGGTCTCACCCGGTTTAGCTCCTGCTGAGTTTCACTGACCCTCAGCGGTATGAAACTGTAGCTCAGTAGCTGTAAATTAGCTGATTTTTGTGTTTGCTAATGTGGATTACCTGTGTCGGCCATCTTGAATGGGGTTGATCAGATGACTAGCAGCTATTAATAACTGCTATCACTGTAGACAGCCTCCTGAATGGCCTCTGTTTAGGGAAACAGAGTTTATGTTAAAGGAGACATATGATGCAAAGCTGACCTTTAGCATCCGTTTGAGCTGCCAGGTTGGTCTTCTTGAATCCATCATCCATGCCTGTATCACCTCTGGACTGGACTACTCAAACCCTTCCAATTGGCATTAACAAAGCCTCTGTTGCACGCATCCAACTGGTGCAGAATGTGGCCACCAGGTTTCTGACCAGTGCCAATAGGCGACAGCACATCATGCCTATTTTGATTCCTTTGCACTGGCTGCCAGTCTGTTTTATAGTTCAGTTCAAGGTCCTTTTATTAGTTTTTAAGTCTTTAAATGGCCATGCCTCTCCCTACCTATCAGAACTGCTTTGTCCATATCTGCCCACCGGTAGACTCAGGTCTGATGACCACTTGCTCTTGCGTGTCCCTAAGACATGCCTTGAATCTCAATGCAAACATGTATTTTCTGCACATGCACATGAACACACAAACAAAGCAGACTCACCGCTCAGTAGAACAAGCAGGTGCAGAAGCACCAGCAGGCTGCAGGATTTCCTGTCCACTGCGATCACCAGAAAAAAGAGGGAGGACATTTTTATCAAAGAGGCGAGCAGCACCAAGCCCTGATGTGTCATATCAGCCGCCACGTACAGTAGTACTGTACAGACGTCACCCTGCAGCTATACAGCCATCAGCTGTGGCTGATTCTAGATCAGTGTGCAGCAGAGTTTTAACTTGAAGATGGAGATAGAATTATGGTTTTGGGCTGAAGTGTTACATTTTAAAAAAGTTGCCAAACTGCCAAAATAATGATTACACATGTCTACAGCACTATTAGACACTCATCTATACAGGTTATCAGCAAATAAAGTTGATTTAGGTGTTACTCGCTCTTTAACTCTCCTTGTTATCTATGTTTTACTGCTGGGTTTTAATCTCGTATGCTTAGTTACAGCGCTGGACTTCTTTGGTTTTATAGGTTTACTCTTAATATCCCAGTTTTATCCATTGTTTTATGATCTAATTCTTTGATAGTGTTCTTATTTTATTTTTTCTTCTGTACAGCACTTTTATGGGTTCTTACATCTCTTGAAAAGTGCTCTATAAATAAATTGCTTTGGTATGGTAATATCCCTCGACCTGGGGCTCCATGCAGGATCTCACATTATGGGGTACAAATGATCTTGAGAACGATGAGGAATCAGTCCAGAACTACACGGGGGGAACTGGTCAATGACCTGAAGAGAGCTGGGACCACAGTAACAAAGGTTACTATAGTAACACACTATATCATCATGGATTAAAATCCTGCGGTGCTCCAAAGGTCCCCCTGCTTTAGCCAGCACATGTCTAGGTTCGTCTAACGTTTGCCAGATATCATCTGGATGATCCAGAGGAGGACTGGGAGAACATCATGTGGTCAGATGAAACCAAAATAGAACTCTTTGGTATGAATGCCACTCGCCGTGTTTGGAGGGGGAAGAATGCTGAATAGAATCCCAAGAACACCATACCCACTGTGAAGCACGGGGGTGGAAACACCATGCTTTGGGACTGTTTTTCTGCAAAGGGGACAGGACGGCTGATCCGTATTTAGGAAAGGATGAATGGGGCCATGTATCGTGAGATGTTGGACAAAACCCTCCTTCCATCATTGAAGATGAAATGTGGCTGGATCTTTCAGAATGATAATGACCCCAAACACATCACCTGGGCAATGAAGAAGTGGCTAAGTAAAAAAGCATTTCAGGGTTCTGGAGTGGCCTAGCCAGTCTCCAGACCTCAATCTAATAGAGAATCTATGAAGGGAGTCGAAAAGTCTGTATTGCCTAGCAACAGCCTCATAACATCACACCCAGAGAAGATCTGTATGGAGGAATGGGCCAAAATAGCAGCTACAGGTGTGTGCAGACCTGGTGAAGACCTACGGGAAACATCTGACCTCTGTCAACCAAGGTTACATCACAGAGCATTAAGGTGAACTTTTGTTATTGTTAATTATTTTCTGCACCATTATACACATTTTTTTTAAAATCCTAAAATATGATTTCCTGGATTTTTTTACCTTCTGTCTCTTAGTGGAAGTGATGGAAATTACAGACCTCTCATCTTTGAAAGTGGGACAACTTACACAATCAGTGGCTGCCAGATACCTTTAATAACAACACTTTTCATTTTAAATCACAGTATATACAAAAACACTAACAATGTCTTTATCAAACCCTTCTGAATGTACTCTCTTATGATCCAAAGCATCCACTGACCCCTGCAGCACAGCTGAAGATGATGGGCGTGCAGCTAAAGTGCCCTGATAGCACCACAGCAGTGCAGGAATGGTTCTTCTCCTTAGGCCAGCTCTCGACTTAATTACATGTGATCCCACTTGAGAAGAATAAACTTAGAATAAACGTTCTGTTGTCCCCACAGACTGAACGATAAATGAACAACACTCATCTTTCACAAAAGAACATTATTCCACAGCTAGCTAGTTGGAAACGAGGCTCGGTCCACTGGAGCCGCGCCTCCTGGCCTGCGTGCTCTCCTGATGCAGAGGAGGCTTATTCTACCGTTTCTCTGGGGAGGCAAGGTTCACACAATCTCACAACAGCATCTTCAGCAATCAAAAGAATATGGAGTTCTGGGCCTCTAGTGTTTTCTTCACTATTACCCCCCCCCCATCTGAGTGCCAAAAACAAGCCTTACAGATGTACTCTCACAGCGTTACAGCTGCTGCTGTGATGCTTCACCCAACAGGCTTCTTCATTAGCCTGGCTTTTGGTTTAATTTAACAGACACCCTTTCACCGTTACTGAGCTCCAATGTCAGGGCACCGGTCTAAACCATAACCCCTCTATTGGTTTAGTGACTTAATACCAAAAACATCACTACGGTGGCTCCCAGACCAGCGGCCTCTCATTGGGAACAGCTTTTTACCATATCTAACACACTGTGATTGTGTGTGTGCGTGTGTGTGTGTGTGTGTGTGTGTGACTGCAGACTACATCGGGAGGAAGAATGTTGCAGCTCATGCTGGAGCAGCACGTCTCTAGCAGTTTTTGTGTCTTCTATCTGAGCAGATGGCCTATTTTTCATTCATGCAGGTATCAGGAGACACTCTGCCCTAAAGACAAGTCACATGATTCATCCTGGACATAGTTTTAAATCCTTGTTAGGTTCGGGATATTTTACACATTTAAGGGAATCTGGAGGAACTTTTTCTGGATTTTTAAGAAAGAAAAGACAAAACCAGCCTTCTTTTAGGTATGTGTGTGTGTGTGTGTGTGTGTGTGTGTGCGCATGTGAGACAATAGGAAACGCTACACCTCATCTGCTGCCATGAGGCCCTACGAGGCGCCAGGCGGCTGGATGAACGGGTGGAGAGAGAAGAGAGGAGATAATGTCAGCAGGCCTCTTTAACCTCACTGAGCTCGATTCCAACAGGTTTGTGTGTTTAGGTTGTTTTTTTACTTTTCAAAGGTTCAGCGAGGTAAGGATAAGGAGTTTTGATTTTTGTCGACAAGTACAAAATAAACGTGTGTGTGTGAATGAGAGTGAAAACAATATTTGGATTAAGATTCAGAACAAACAAAACACAATAAACAGCTAACCTACAAATATTGTTTTTAATTAAAAATCATCAGCAACAAAACACTGGCGCTAAGTTACATAACGAGTAATAAACTATGGAAAACCAATGATTAAAATTATAAAATTTGAAAAAAAAACCTGTAAATTTGAAATGAGTTAAAATAATAATAAAATTTTTATTTTCATGTTCTCTGATTGTTTTATGCGGTTCCTACATGGTCCTGGCCCAACCAGACCCAGTCCACAAGTACAGATCAATAGAATCGTTTTATTTATGATAAATAAAACGGGCAAAATCATTTATTAGAAAATCTTTTAGTGCAAATCTGCATCAAACAGAAGAGAATTAAAATGTTGGTGTTTAGATGGTCTGACGTCATCAAACCTAACCGACTTCCTTCAGTCAGATGAACAGAGGTTCAGCTGAGTTAATAAAGAAAAACATGTTTTAAATAAACATGATATTTTTCTTTGTGATGTTTTATTATTAATATTTGTTATTTCCTTTCTGTTTGCTTCCAAATACATCACTGACTCATCTGGACAACAACAACAACAACAACAACAATAGTTATTATTATGCTTTTACAGCTGACCTCGCGGCTCTTTTGGTTTTTCCCAGACCAACTTCCCTTCATGTTTTCATAACAACATTCATTTGAATAAACACAAACAGAAGCTCAGAACAAATGACCATTGCTCTGGGAGAATCCTCCAGCTGATGATGCTTTTCTACATGAACGGGAATCAGCTGCAACATTTTCATTATTTCCTCGCGGAAAACGAACCCAACGGTTTAACCTGAATGAGAACGTTACAGCAGCAGATACAGCAGCTGCTGTAACGCGCGTTTTCTTCACGGCTTCTTCAAGAGATCTGAAGAAATCTGCCAACAAGAAAACGCAGAAACAGCTGAGTGTTTGTTTATTCTGGTGGTTCTGATCGCTCCACCTAAGACAGGGTTTGATTAGAACCTGGCAAAGAGACGGAGGGTCTGGCGGGTCGCGTGTCCTGACTCCTGCCCCAAACAGCAGCAGCTCTCCTCCTCGTCCTTCCTGTGCGCTGCGCAAGCCGTGCGTAAAAGATTGCGCGTGGCTCGCGAGCTGCTCGTGTGTTTAGACAGCAGAGGCCGAGGATCAGCTCCATTAGCGGGTGTGGACAGACCGTCGGTGACCCGTTACCGGCACACGCTGAACTCCGGAGAGCTGCTCGTTCAGAAAAATAAAAACTTCTAAAAACAAATGTTTCTATTAAAAACTGAATTCTGATTTTATTGGACATTTGCGGATGTAGTTGGACCATTACCACCTCCACAGGGGGCCAAACGGACTCAGCTCAGAGTTTCCGGCCCGGTTCGGTTCGGTGCGGCCTGGTCTGGACCCGCCCGCTGGTTTATCTAACGGGACTTCTGTTTCTCGTTCCCTGTCAGCAGCCAGGCCAGACTCCGCTGATAAACGACCGACTTTTACCGACGGAGGAATTCCTGATTTATGTGGGAACTGAACCCAGAGAACCCCCCCCCCCCA
>SSNS01000182.1:334332-342212 GCA_006937985.1 Aphyosemion australe | reverse complement strand
CACACACACACACACACACACACACACACACACACACACACACACACACACACACACACACACACACACACACACACAAATAAAGTAAATTATCTCCACCCAGAGTTTGTATAAACGCTCCAGGCAGCGAGGTGAGATAGATTTGTGCCTTGTGTCCATGGGAGTGCGATGATGGTGTGTGTGTGTGTGTGTGTGTGTGTGTGAGGGGGAGTCAGGTGGGTGCTCCTAATCCAACACTTCCATTGTTTTACTGCAGGAGGAAACAAGTCATTGAGGCAGCGAGCCTCTGATTTATCATCTTGTTGTTCCTACAGAGGGTCTATTTAATGAGGCGGAAGGATATAGGATCTGATCATGGTCCACTCTTTCACAACTCAGGGGCAGCAGCTTTATGGTGAAGGATTCATCCACATTAACTCAGGCATTGTGTGTGTGTGTGTGTGTGTGTGTGTGTGTGTATGTGTGTGTGTGTGTGTGTGTGTGGTGGACACTGGTGCTTTGGGACAGCCAAACCACTCCATCATGCAAGCCTCATGCACCGTTTCAAATCTGACCTTGGGGTCTTCCGCTAGACCTTTGTCCTCCTCTGTCCTTCTTCAGCTCTGATGTCAAACAGCAGCTTCTTCACTGACTGAAGCCTTCAGGCAGACATCTGTGGGTCCCTGTAGGCAGGGTGACCAGATCCCAACTCGCCAAATGTGGGACAACGTGAAACTCCAATGCATATAGTAAAAAAAACCTTCTAGTCTGCCTTTTAGCTCTAACATCACTCTTAAATATACATAAAATGATTATGTATATTTCATGTCTGTTTAAATTCAACTGGAACAAGCAAACAGTAAAAGCTTCACAGTTCCTCTCATGTTACCACAGCGTAACTCAGGCTCTTTAGCCCTTCTTCAGTGGCTCTGAATCACTTTAGCTAAAGTGATTTTAAAACATTTAACACCTTTTTAAAAATATAGATAGAACTACAATAAGAAAATGCAGGTTTAAGCAGCTTTTCAGAGTTTTCATTGAATATTTTCCACAACACAATGAGTAACATTTTTAGATCTTTTTAAGTTTGTTTTTAATTAATTTCCACTAAAATCAGCATCCCATTGAAAAAATATCCATACTTTTTTTTGCATTTGTTTTCTTCTTAATTTAGAAACAAAATTATGTGTTTTTTTTTTTAAAGACAACGAATCTCTTATAGTTGATATTTAGGGGAGAGAAAAATATCACTGACTGTTATCTCTCAACAAATTCAGATCTAATCTAATAAGAAAGTTCCTTAGAGTTATTTTTTTCCTCTAAATTCTGAGAATACGTAATGAAGGCTTCCATATAATTCTCTCATTATTCCTTTAATGTGCTTTAAAAGGTTTGAGCTTGTATGTGAAACAACCCCAGCACCTTGTCTGAGTTAAATGGTAAATGGTAAATGGCCTGTATTTGTATAGCGCCTTCTTAGGGTTCTACAACCCCCCAAGGCACTTCACAACACAATCAGTCATCCACCCATTCACACACACATTCATACGCTGGTGGGGATGAGCTACGATGTAGCTACAGCTGCCCTGGGGCGCACTGACAGAGGCGAGGCTGCCGAGCACTGGCGCCACCAGTCCCTCCGACCACCACCAGCAGGCAAGGCGGGTTAAGTGTCTTGCCCAAGGACACACAGCAGCATTCTCTGGCCGGAGCCGGGATCGAACCTGCAACCTTCCGATTACTGGACAACCCGCTCTACCTCCTGAGCTACTGCTGCCTAGAGTTCTTTGGGTTTTAGCATGAACCTGTCTAATTCCTGGAAAACCTGATTCTGACCAACATGTTTTCTGTGACTCTCAGATTTTATGCACCGTTTCATATCTGACTCTGAGTCGTGACACAAAAAGATGACTCTGAGGAACAACAAAGACTCTGTCAGAGCCGCCCTGAACACTTTTAACTCACAACTCTTTACAGCATTTTCTCTACCGCGCTCACCTGTCCTCCGTTCTCGCTGACGCTTCTGTTTTGGTGGTCCGACCTGCGTTAAAGTCCCGCCTCCTAGTTTGATTGTGTAATAATGTGAGAGGTGAAACATTACAGGAAGCCTCTAGGGGGAGCTAGTGCTCTGGGGATATAGTGGGGTATATTCAAATGTTTAACAGAACCGGAAGTTCCTGTCTGGGAAGCATGGCTGTAACTGTGTTGGTGGCTAAGTAATAAAGAACCCCTAAAAGGAATAACCTTCTCTCCGTGATGTTATTGTTGCCACCAGAGGATATTACAGATTGACAGCAACAGGCAGCTTTCTCCACACAATTTATGCAAGATTGAAACTCAAAATGGGACACTGACAATAATGTGGGACATGAGTCTCAATTTGCGGGATGTGAGAAAAGTAATGAAAATGCGAGACTGTCCCGTACACAGCGAGACGTCACCCTACCTGTAGGTCGGACCTACAGTGGGATACCTTGGTGTAGCAGATGAAGCCAGGTGCAGGAGGAGATGTGGAGACACCGCCCCTGTCGACACCAGATGACTACAGGACAGAGTACTGGCCTGCTCACTTGTTGGTTCAAAGCCACAAGCCACTGAAGCAACGTCACGAGGCGTGCATCGCCTCTGAACCAGGCTGCCTGTGTACAGCAGTCCGCGGCCTGATCAGTGAGTCACCCTCTTTGGGCAATGCGCGATGGTGGCAGAGGAGTTAAGTGCTCGCCACGCAATTGGAAGGTTGCAGGTTTGCGCCCTGCTCAGTCTGTTGCTGTTGTTGTGTCCTTGGGCAAGACACTTAACCCACATTGCTTGCTGGTGGTGGTCGGAGGGACCGGTGGCGCCTGCGTACGGCAGCGTCTCCGCCATCAGTGCTCCCCAGGACAGCTGTAGCTATGATGTAGCTCATCACCTCTAGTGTGTGAATGTGCAAATGACTGAGTTGTAAAGCGCCTTGGGGGGTTCTAGGACTCTGGAAGGCGCTATATCAAATACAGGTCATTTACCATTTCTTTGGATGTTTTGTGTTAGGATTTAGCTAGGACTGAGCTAGCGTGAGTGAGAGTTAATTTGTGGTGTGTTTGTATGACCCAAACATGGAGTAACTGATGTTAGGTTGGACAGAGCAGGTGGTTTAATCTAGGAACAACGGTACAGGTCTCAAAGGAAAAGCAAAGAGCTGACTTACTGGTAGCAGACAGCCACCTGGTCCAAACAGTTCCTTCCTTCAGGAGTTTAGTGACTTTTTATCCTCCTCTGTGAAGCTGTCCAGACTGGTGATTGTTGGTGATTTTAACATTCACATTGATGATGACTCTGACCACTTTGCTAGGAGCTTTTCCAGCCTCATGGACTCTCTCACTTTCACTCAGCATGATTCTGGCCCCACACACACCACAGGACATACTCTGGATCTTGTTTTTACCCTGGGTTTAAATGTTGACAGTGTTTATATTTCAGATCATTGCATTCTCTTCAACTTGTCAGTTTCTG
This sequence comes from Aphyosemion australe, assembly GCA_006937985.1. NCBI lineage: Eukaryota > Metazoa > Chordata > Actinopteri > Cyprinodontiformes > Nothobranchiidae > Aphyosemion > Aphyosemion australe. The sequence goes on along the minus strand of SSNS01000182.1, from coordinate 338,744 downwards.
CATCCCCACCTCCTGCATGCCGTTTGGTTAGTTCTCGTTTTCTTAATGAGAGCACAGCTAGCTAATTTTCTGCTGCTTTCAATCCACTTTACCCTCTGATACTGACCCTGACTCTTTAACTACTCACTTTAACGAGCACTGCCTCTCCATTCTGGACATCTGTCCTGTCAGAACCAGATCAGTGAACCCTACTCGCTGGTTTAATGACAGCATTCACAGCTTGAAGCACCAGTGCAGAAAAATTGAGCGCTTGTGGAATAAAACTCGTCTCCACGTCCATCTGCTGCATCTAAAGGATCTTCTGACCTCCTTTATCTCTGCAGTCTTGCATATTTCTCCAAACTAGTGTCCCAGAGCAAAGGGAATCCCAAGGTGTTGTTTAACACCATCAGCAGTGTTGTCTCTCCTGCCTCACCTACAGCCTCCACTTACGCTGATGGAGATTGTGAAAACTCCTTGGGTCAATATATAATTTCAGGAGATTTTGAGTTATTTTTTAGGGTAACATAGTTGACATTTAACCTACTTGAAATTTTTTCTGTTTTCAGATTTTAAAATCAAAATGTCTGGCTAGCACCAGACACCACATGGCATTTTACAGAGAAATTCTCCTAAATATTATATGCACAACTGAGTAAAATTGAAATTTAAAGTAATTTACTTATTGTAGTAACATTGTTGACATATAAGTACACACTTGCCCTAAGCACTACTTTTTAGGTGAAATAACTGAAAAGGTGGAGAGAGAACATACTTTGGAGACTTGCCAGTTTTCTCCTCAGGAGGAAATGACATCACGTGAAGCAGGTCATGTGATTTGGAATAAGCACTCTTCCTTGAGGGGTGTATTTGCTGTGGGTAATTTAGATGACAGTGAATTCTCGGACACATATGTAATTTGTTAATTTCTATTTAAAATGCGACATTTTGCCCAAAAAGACATATGTCATAATGACCTCAACTTAATGTAAAGAATACAATTAAAATAGCTTTTGAATAAGTTTGTTTTGTTATTGTTTAGCAAATGAGACGGTGATTGTAATTGACCTTTCGCCGAGCCCCGCCCCCCTTAGTTACTGTTGCTAGGTCCGACAACCAAGTGGGTCAAACACTGACCAGCTCGGCAGATTGCCGCGATGGAAAGCAGTAGACAGATGTGTGTCAGCGACATTTTTTGGAGCAATTCCTCCTCAATATCATCCAGCTTGAGGCAAAAAGGGTTACAGTATGCAGTGGAGGGATATATTCAAAATATAAAAATATGTGTTGGCTCCGCTGAGCGAAGCGTAGTGGGGAACAAGGAGTTAGGAGCTGGGAAGGAGGCGGCGTCCGGGGACCCGTGGATCTGAGGAGCGGTGGCGGGGATGCGGTGTGACCAAGAGGAGTCAAGTGGCGTGGCTGTGGAGTTAGGCTGGTTGGTTCGTGAATAAGGTTTACTCGGGCACTGGTAGGACGGAACATGGACCAGGAGGAGCTCATGCATGAAGAACACACAATGACTGAGCGACGAGTGAGAGGTGAGTGAGCCCTTTGGATAGTCTGGGAGGCGGAGCTCCGCCCAGCTGCGGGCGGGGAGCACTCATGCTTGGCTGTTGCTGGTTGAGCTTGATGAGGAGGTTCTGACAATACGCAACGAAGGAGGCACGACTACTCTAATGCTTAGATTCACCATCTTGTTTGAAGTTGTCAGACAGTAACAGTTGCTATGATGTGTGATTGGACAATAACCGTTTCGGGGGCGGGGCCTGCGAAAGGCTAATTCATTTTGGATGGTTATTTAGTTGACATTTTAGGGATATTTAGTCCTTTTTTATAAATAAATTATTTTTTCTATAAACAATAACTATGGCATTTGTAACGATAAGGTCATGAAGAACAAAGAAGGCTTTTTTTTGAGCTTCGTTTTCATGAACATGTTTGCAAGATAAGCCTCATGGACATGAAAACTCCCGAAATTATATACTGACCCCCCCCCCCCCCCCCCCCCCCCGTCTTTCTTTGAAGTCAGCAAGGTTAGATCCAGCATCTCTCCTTCAGCTTCATCTCTGCCTGTTCCGACTCCAACCCGTCGTCCTAGATGTTTCTCTGCCTGAGCTAACCAGACTAGTTAACTCTATGAAAACCTCTGCATGCCCCCTCGACATCTGACCCTCTTCTTTGTTTAAAAATGCTTTTCAGTCCATCGGTCCCAGTGTGCTCTCTGTAATTTATGCTTCCCTGGTCTCTGGTCAGGTCCCTGCTTATTTTAAGAACGCTGAAATCCACCCGCTTCTTAAAAACCCAATCTTGATCCATCTCTCCATAGCAGCTTCAGAACCATCTCTAAACTCCCGTTCATCTCCAAGATCTTGGAAAAGGTTGTGGCTAAACAACTCACAGCTGCTCTTGATGAACATAACATCTATGATAGTTTCCAGTCAGGTTTCCGTAGAGCTCATTCTGCTGAAACAGCTCTTCTCAGGGTCTATAATGACCTTCTGACTCACAGTGATGCAGGGGACTGTTCTGTTCTGGTTCTGCTGGACCTGACTGCAGCCTTTGACTCTGTTGACCATCACCTGCTACTGGATAGGCTGAGAGACTGGGTAGGCCTTTCAAGAACTGCTCTGGAGTGGTTCTCCTCTTATCTGTCTGAGCGTTCCTTCTCTGTGGCCGTCTCCAAGTTTCAGTCCTCCACCATCTACCTCACGCATGGAACCGCGCAGGAACCGTGACATTTTGATGGGTGCTGATGAGACTGAGCAGATTGCATTGATTGCAGGTCTGGAATGCGCGTCAGCCACTGTGAGTTACTCTTGGTTGGCTTTTGGAAGGGCGGCAAGGCAAGCGAGACAAGCTGATGCAGGAGCTAACATTATGTTGCATGCGTGCTCCAGCTTGAACAGCCGTGCTGTGAAAGAAGCAAAAGGAATACCCATACCCGAGTGCTCTGGGAACACACGAGCTGACACAAGGGAGGACAATTAAACGAGATCAGGTCTCTGCACTTCTCTTGGACTATCTCTGTTTAATGGAATCCTGGTTGCTCACCAGCTAACACAGACATTACCGGATATGAAGGTTTTAGAAAGGAGGTGCACTAATTTATATTAAAGACTAATTCAATTGCAAACTGGTTGAGTTGAGCACCCCCTTGAGGCTTGAATGTAACTTTATCACCTCCAGTAAATTTTAATATTGTTGTTCTGAGAACACGGTCCTCTATAACCCACCATCTCATAATGTGTCCTTTTATGATGAATGAAGTAGGTAGGAAAACATGTTGAGGTTCATGGAGAAACAAAATGGTCAGTGGATGTGTTCCAGGCTGCTGTCGTCGTGCATACCCCCCCCCCCCCCCCCCCCCCCCCCCCCCCCCCCCCCCCCCCCCCCCCCCGCCAGAGGGTCGCGCAAACTGCAGCAACGGTGCTTCAAATGATGCGCTAATGCCACAAAGCACTATGGGATTTGAAGTTGTTGCGACAAAATGTGCCAGCGGGCCAGTTGTAATGTATTTTTAATATTCTGGCCACAGGGGGCGACAGGGGCTGGGTGGCCTTTCATTCACCCTGTAAAGGGTCATTTTAGCACTTGCTGGCTCAAGAACATGATTTAAAAATATAAAAGAGTTGCAAAGTGTCCCTTTAAACAAAATATTTTAACTAAACAAAAAATAAACTGATGAAGAGAAATATTTAGGACCTCCCCAGGACTTTGTTTATTTTTGACATCATTAGTAAACTAGACATTATTCTTGTAAGTAAACAAAAACAACATAACTAGACAGCTGTGAAGGAGTCCTCAGACTAACCTGATCTCAGAACAGCTCCAGGTGTGAGTCAGATGGGCTCAAGGCTGATTCCTGCTGTCCTCCAGACTTATTATGGTTAGAAAATGCTGAATAAGTTAAATCTGTTTGTTTATTGCTTACTGTCACATACAGGTTCAGAGGACATCACAAACGCCTGACCAACCGTTTCCTTCTTGGGTGTGGGGGGGCAGCGTTTCCAGCAGGTCTCTGTTCTCATGTGTTTATTAGAAGGAAGGGCCTGTTTCCTCTGTGACTCAAGACGCTGTGCTCCAGACGGACTCCAGCGTTAGCTCACCTAGCCCACCGGGGCCCCTGCAGAAGGTCTGGAGTGGTGGCAGCTCATCCATAGGGTGACGCCCTCCCTGCTGTGTAGAGGAAAGAAATTTAAAATGTAATAATAAATAATATATATTCATATATTTACTATAGATGTGTCAGCTGTGCTTAAAGGAACTAGAGGCAGGAAAAAAGAAACGATGCTCACGAGCGACGCGCCCGGCTCTGCTAGTAACTGCAGCCCAGCACGGGAGCGTGCACAGATGGCTATGTTACACAAACACAAAAATACCATTACCTGACCCTCTTCACACGCTCTCACGCCACACCTCCAATATCTCACGCT
>SSNS01000182.1:246832-329332 GCA_006937985.1 Aphyosemion australe | reverse complement strand
GCTCCAGGGTGCCCCTCTTATGGCACACTAGGGAGTGTCTGCCAGGCCCCAGGTGTGCAGGTTAGCTGGGCTATGGAGGACGTCAGAACAGATTGGACAAGGAACTTGAGCCGAAATGGCTCGGCTTTTTAGAGCTCTCCCCAGGTGATACTATGGGACTTTGCCTGTTCCCACCTGGTCCACGCTCCTTGTTTGGACATGCCGGCCATTTTGATGAGTTGTTCTTCCTCCACCTCTGCTCGTATCTCTGAATCAATCTGCGCCTCTCTTTCCCACGGGCCATATCGTAACATGGATTGGGAAAACAACTGAGACCTGCACGTCCCGTTGCCATGGCACCTACCACTGTTTTGTCGCGCCTCAGTTTTAGTGACGGCTTCTTGCACCTACCACTTCCTCCTGGTCTTTACGATGATTCCTGCTGCTGCAACTTTTGTGTCACTGGAGTCCCTGCAAATCAGCACCTCTCTCGAGCAGGTAACTTTGAATTCATCCGTTAATCCACTCAAGGGAAGATGCAGCTTGGTGGAATGGCCGTACAGGGCAATGCTGCTCAGGCACCGAGGGAGCCCCAGCCATCTCCTAAGGGACTGGCTGATAGAATTATCTAGAGCCTTGACTGTTGAAATTGGTACCTCGTAGACTAACGGGGGCCAGAGAATTCTTGGCAAGACTCTATGATGGTAGATCCAAGCTGTAAATTTTCCAGGAAGGCCAGATATATCAATCGCTGAAAGCCAGGTAATCAGGTTGCACTTAGTTTGTCGTATAGCAGCCGAATCCTTCAAGGAGATGTTAAAGGTCTTCCCCAGGCTCTTGACCAGTCTTTCATTCACCAATGGAATCATTGTCTCTCCCAAAGCGGCAAAGCGGAAATTATCAAACACTTTACCCTTATTCAGAACCAGGGACCTGGACTTAGCAGGCTTGAAGCTCATCCTTGCCCAGACGATGATCAGTTCAAGCCCCTGGAGGAGCCACCTGCACCCAGGAACAGATGTTTTCATTACTGTTAAATTGTCCATAAAGGCTCAGATGGGGCCCAGATCTTGACGTGGGTCCTCTGCATTCCACCTCGGCCGACTTGACAATCATATTCATAGCCAGTGTAAAGAGGAATACAGATATTGTGCAGCCGGTGATTATCCCCTTTTCGAGTTGATGCCAGGAGGATGTAAATTGGCCTGAAGAGACTCTCGCACTGAAGTTGTTGTAGTTATCCATAATGAGGTTGCGGATCTTGACAGGAACATGGTATCTTACCAGTGCGGTCTCAACAAGCTTGTGTGGAATAGATCCGTAGGCATTGGCCAGGTCAAGCCAGAGAACTGCCAGGTCCCCTTTGCTCTCTTTAGCCTCCCGGATCAGCTGCGTCACCACCCCTCTGTGCTACAGACATCCAGGTACTCCACCCCTTTGGACTGAGGTGTCAAAATAGTTGTTTTCTAGGAGGAAGTCTGTCAAACGTTGGAACACGATTTTGAAGATGATCTTACTTTCGACACTGAGCAGCGAGATGGTACGAAACTCTTCAATGCTGCGAGACCCCTCCTCCTTTGGGATCCAGACTCCCTCAGCATGCCTCCATTGCGCAGCGACTTTCCCCCTCCATTAGACCACCTTCAGGATCTTCCAGAGGCATCTACGGAGCTGCTGACACTGCTTGTAGACCTTATAAGGGACCCCACTGGGACCAGGAACAGAGCTGGAACTTGCTGCTTTTTTCACCTCTTTCAGCGTGGGTTCAGTGCTGTCGAATTGGGTCCATGGCTCAGGTGGCGCCACTAAATCCCTTCACGGTCCGAGGTCAAGGTCCCTCAAGGTATCACTGAAAGTTGTGCGGAGATAGTTGTCAATCTCCTCTACTGGGCAAGCGAGGTGGCCACTTTGCTTCTGTCCCAGTAGTTTCTTGGTAAAGCCAAAGGGGTTGCCAATGAAAGCACTGCGCTTCCGAGCCCTTTCCTTGCCCTTCCTTCGATGCTGTTCCGTTCTCCTCAGTGAAATTAGTCTCTTCCTTATGATGTTTGTGAGTTCTGACAGAGCAGTCCTTTACTCTTCCGTGGCCATCTTGAACTGATGTCTCAGGGATTTTAGTTCGTGCCTCAGCTAACTGATTTTGACTTGTCACTTGTTGGGCTTTGCTAGATTTCTGTCTTCTCATCTTTCAAAAATAGCAGAAAATTAGATTAAACATCCTAAATAGCAGAAAACAATGGGTCTTTGACCTCAGTTAAAAATTGGACAGCTAAATTGTAAATCCCACATAATTGTAAATAAATAATGATGCAGAAGGCCAGTAATTTTAATCTTAACTTTATAGTTTTTTACAGATGCTAGGACACATTTCTCAATACTTAGGTCACTTTTGCAAAACTCTACATACAGTTCTCTTAACTGACTTGCAGCTTGGCAAAGCAGTTCATTTCACATTCAAAATGCACAACAACTACCAAAACACTTAATTCAGGTCTCAAATCAACTCATTCTTCCAGAACACTAGCAAAGGTTGACAGCCGACAAACACACTCTGTCACCCACAAAACAATGAGCTAAAAAACACTAACAACATGTAGCATTACAGTGTTTTCTGGTGTCAAACAAGGACACATCTCTGTTTAGAATTGCAATATATGTTACTGGAATGAATCAGACATGATGCAGAATTTGTCAATGTTTTATGCTGTTTATTTTTAGCACTACATAATTCCAAAATATAAGAATACAAGTTACCTGTTGGTTTGCCGGACAACTCTAACAATAGATGCCACTGCAGAGCGTTGCAGATTTGGCTGCACTCTCTGACCAGCCCCTCTCATTGAGAGACCATGATGTACTACATCAGGGGTTCCCAAATTGGGGGTCGGGTTAAGCTCCAATTTAAAAATAATATTGAAGAGAAATTTCACAGCAACAACCTTAATGCAGTGTGGGATGGCATGAAAACAATGAGGGGCTTTCATTGTGATAACAACAGGTGGATCAAGGTGGGAGATTTCAAGGATCAGAAGGACTTAGCAAACACATTGAATGACTTTTAACCATGGTTTAGTAGAGAATCTGATTGAATGTACCCAGAGGATGAGCTTTTTAATGAATTAGGCAGGTGTGAAACATGCAGTGGATTTGATCGTATCTCTGTTCAGTCTGTCAAAGCAGAGTTTAACAGATGCAAAATCAAGAAAAGCCCAGGGGCCTCCTTTATCAACCATACTTACGAACAGATCTGTGCGTATTTCGTGCGTGGGAACGATTTTACGCATTGTGTGGTATTTACCAATTTGTACTTGTGCATGAAAACGTTCCTAAATATAAGAACAGCTGTGACCATGCGTAGGAACTGCATCTAGTGGTCTCAGTGATCCACGCGTGTTCATCATCCACTAATTATTCTACCCAATAAATAATTATTACGGTGGAAAAACAGCTGTGTCACATTATTGGTGCTAAAACACCCGTGACCGGCGGGAATCTGACATTGTAGAACGGCTGATTTCGTGTTATTTTGTAATCACAATTTTTACTCTTCCCATTGTTATGATGTTTTAAATAATTTTGAATTTATTTATTTATTATGTTTTAATTTAATATAATTTATTATTATTATATTGTCCTTGTGAAGCGCATCGTGATTTTGCTTGAGATGCGCTATATAAAAGATCGTTTATTATTGTTATTATTATTATTGGAGGATTTAGCAGAGCAGAGTGCACTCCGGAGGGAACGGCTCTTCCGTGAGCGCAGCGCACTGATCTGATTCCAGTCCAGATTCTATTTTACAAATAAAACAACCTCCAGAACCTCCTCTGCTCCCTGATCACACACGCGTTGTCAAGTGTCCAGTGCTTCGATCTCGCTGTCAATAACGTTTTTCTTTTTTGTCCGGGAAGAACCCAGGGAATCCCCTCCCGATCTGAGGACGTAGTGTGACCAAATATGGTTAATGGAGGGTGTTTCTGTATGTAAATGATGGTGAACGGGCACGAGCTCCTTGGTAGGATTTATCATCAGATGATTGCGTGGAACATGCGTACGAACGGCCACCGCATGTTTCATAAATCAGGACATTGACTGTTCGTACACACATTCTAAATTTCATCCATAGGAGGGAACATAGGAACGTTTCTATGAATGTTTGATAAATGAGGGCCTGGGACTGGATGGCATTACAGGTAAACTTTTAAGGGCTTGTGTGGAGCAAATGTGTGGTGCCTTCTCAAAACTTTTTAACTTGTCCCTTGATCAGCAGATGGTTCCAAAACTATGGAAGGAGTCTATTATTGTACCAGTAACAAAATAACTTAATGATTTCTGACCTCCTCAGGACCACAGGTCTAAAGTGGTTGGGCTCCCTAGGGTGTGATTTTTGGCATCAGAGCCACTCATGAAGTCTTCCACAGTTCAGGAATCTTCTCCAGACTCAGGGTAAGGTTGAAGATGTGCAGGACCACCTGACAGAGCTGGTCTGCACAGTCCCTGAGCACTCAGGAGCAGATTCCGTCTGGACCTGCTGCATTCCTTGCTTTCGTAATTGATTATTTTGTTAAATGTTGAGGTGAGGAGCATCATCTTAAACTGAACATAGAAAAAAAAAACAAAGATGTGGAGATAGACTTCAGGAGTACCCATGACCAGGCTAGCCAGAGATCCACTATCAAAATAGTAAATAGTTACAATTATCTGGGTGGGATCAATGACAACAAACTCAACTTTGACCATGACATATTTGCAGTCTGCAGGAAGGGTTTGCAGACCCGTTGACTTGATGTCTGGACAGGCTGGAGTTACAGCCTTCATAAACAACAGTTTATCAAAATGAACGCAATCCAAAACTAGTGAACACACACACTGACTCAATAACACGACCTCTCTCCTCTAAAACTACCCATTCTCCACACTGAGCTGAAGCAGCGCCTAGCTTATAACTCTCTTTGGTTACGTCAGAGGTTAAGATTAAGAAAAAAGCGTTTTTAGAAGTTTTGCTGAAAAAGGCCACTTTTTACTCAAAAAACTGTGCCGTTATGTATTTTAAAACTAAATACCTACAATAAACATTTCAAATAGTATTTTTTGGACAGCATTTTATATGAATTAGAAAAAAATACACCTGCAATTTGCTCTTTAACCTTCTGCTTTATTGCCTGGTATGACAGTGAGAAATAAGACTGGTCTGGCAGGGATAGTTCACACATCTAGTAAAATAACAGGGGCTAACCAGTGCACCCTGTCTGACATCTGGCACAGACAACTGGGTAGGAAGGCAAATATGATCGTAACCAGCAGGAACCATCCTCTATTAGAGGAGTTTGTCAGGCTGCCATCTATCAGATGCAACAGGTACAAATTTGTACCATTGACTATACGCTTTAAATCAGCAATAACCATTCAGGATGGTCTTTTGTTTTGTTCTGTTCTGTTACAGGACTGAACTGTTTCTTAACCGTTTCATATATTGTCTTTTATAACGTTGCATACTGTTTCTATTTTTATGGAATATTTTAATAGACTCTTTTTATAACTTTTTTAAAAAAGATTTATTCCTTTTGTCTCTTGGTAGATTGTCTTGCACGAGGGCATAATGATGTTGAATGTCTGGATTGTGCTTTTGGTGCTCATCCTGACTACTGTTTCCCTATGAGGGATAATAAACTAAACTGAACACACACACACACACACACACACACACACACACACACACACACACACACACACACACACACACACACACACACACACACACACACACACCCGCACGCACACACACACGCACGCACGCACGCACACACACACACACACACACACACACACACACACACACACACACACACACACACACACACACACACACACACACACACACACACACACACACACACACACTCTATAACACACACACACACACACACACACACACACACACACACTAACACCTACACAAACATGCATACACACACATACACTAACACAAACATACACACACACACACACACACACACACACACACACACACACACACACACACACACACACACACACACACACACACACACACACACACACACACACACACACACACACACACACACACACACTAACACCTACACAAACATGCATACACACACATACACTAACACAAACATACACACACACACACACACACACACAAACACAAACATACACACAGATACACAAGCAAACACATACACACGCACGCACACACACACGCACGCACGCACGCACACACACACACACACACACACACACACACACACACACACACACTCAAGAACAGACAGGCCTGTACATGATGAGTGCTCTGTCAGGCCGGAGATTATTTCAGGGTGTGAATGATAAACTCAGTGAGTGTGTGTGTGTTTGTGTGTGTGTGTGTGGGGGGGGGGGGGGTAGATCACAGGGCTTGAACACATGACAGCCTTCTTTTTTTCTGCATTCGGGTTCAGGCAGGAATTTCAAAACGCTCCTGCCACATTCTGATGCTCTGGGTGCCACGGTCACGGTTCCCATGAACAACTGATCACATGGTATTAGCATGATGACTGAAGACAGAGAAGAACTTGTGTTACTTTTTTTTTTACAAAGATTTGGAAAGTTTAAGGATTTTGATGATATTTTCTTGTGTCATGTCATTGATAAGAAAAACCTTTCCTGGTTGTATTTTGTTGAAAAACAACATACATACATACATCCATCCATCCATCCATCCATCCATCCATCCATCCATCCATCCATCCATCCATCCATCCATCCATCCATCCATCCATCCATCCATCCATCCATCCATCCATCCATCCATCCATCCTTGGCTGCACCTAGAAATTCTGTCCATAAAAGTTATGAACAGAATCGGTGACAAAGGGCAGCCTTGGCGGAGTCCAACACTCACGGGAAAAAAGCCCGACTTACTGCCTGCAATGTGGACCAAGCTCTGACACTGGTCATACAGGGACCTAACAGCCCATATCAAGGGGCCTGGTACCCCATACTCCCAGAGTACCCCCCACAGGGCCCCCCGAGGGACACGCTCGAACGCCTTCTCCAAATCCACAAAACACATGTAGATTGGTTGGGGGAACTCCCCCGCACCCTCCAGGACCCCCCCAAGGGTAAAGAGCTGGTCCAGTGTTCCACGGCCAGGACGAAAACCATATTGCTCCTCCTGGATCTGAGGTTCAACTATCCGATGGACCCTCCTCTCCAGAACCCCTGAATAGACCTTACCAGGGAGGCTCAGGAGTGTGATCCCCCTATAGTTGGAACACACCCTGCGGTCCCCCTTTTTAAATAGGGGGACCACCACCCCGGTCTGCCAATCCAGTGAAACTGCCCCTGATGTCCACTCAATATTGCAGAGCCGTGTCAGCCAGCACAGCCCCACAACATCCAGAGCCTTAAGGAAATCTGGGCGGATCTCATCCACCCCCGGAGCCCTGCCACCGAGGAGTTTTTTGACCACCTCAGTGACCTCTGCTCCAGAGATTGGAGAGCCCAACCCAAAGTCCCCAGACTCTGCTTCCACCCTGGAAGACGTACCGGTGGGATTGAGGAGGTCTTCGAAGTACTCGGCCCACCGATTCACAACGTCCCAAGTCAAGGTCAGCAGCACACCCTCCCCACTGTAAACAGTGTTGGTAGAACACTGCTTTCCCCTCCTGAGATGCCGGATGGTGGACCAGAATCTCCTCGAAGCCGTATGGAAGTCTTGTTCCATGGTCTCACTGAACTCCTCCCATGTCCGGGCTTTTGCCTCCGTGACCACCTGAGCCGCATTCCTCTTAGACTGCCGGTACCCATCAGCTGCCTCTGGAGTCCCACAGGCCAGAAATACCCGATAGGACTCTTACTTAAGCTTGACAGCATCCCTAACCTCAGGTGTCCACCTGATTCGGGGATTGCGGGTGGTGAGCCCATTTGAAGGGGGACCCACGTCTCCTCTTTGGGCTATGCCCGCCCGAGCTCCATGGGTAAAAGTCCGGCCACCAGGTGCTTGCCAGCGTGCCCCAACTCCAAGCCTGGCTCCAGAGGGGGGCCCCGGTGACGCGCGTCCGGGCGAGGGGGGTTTGAGAGCGTACTTAGGGTTTTTAGCAGTGGAAATGGATTTTAAGTTTGTTTGGCCTCATTTTATCTTTTGTTGCAGGCTGAGATCTGCAGGTGGTGGCTGGAAGGTCTCTGGGTGGCGGTCCATTTTCGTGTGTGTGCTGTGTCCAAGGTTTCCTTCACTCCTGAATGCATGGTCATAGTGAACTAGACCAAATTCTTGCTTTGCAGAGTTTGGTCTAGGCACGCTTCATTGGAACCCACGCAGCCTGTGGCTGTCCAATCACAGCTCACTATAGTTTTGGTTGGGCCAATCACAGCGCTCTATATTTTGGGCAAATCACAGAGCGGGAGTAGCCGATGACGTCAGCGCTGCAGCAACATGGCGGCAACTCAGGAAACACGTTGGTTTGAAACGGCTTTGTCATCAACATTGGATTATTTAGACTCCAACGTGCGTAAGTCTGTCTGATATACTTAGCGGCTTCTTATTTTTATCAAACAAAGTAGTGCAATGTCCCAGTACACCTGATATTCACATGTTTTTATACAAAAACGACAGAAATCATTGATGTTAGACGCCATTGCTGCCTCCCTCTTTTCCGTCGCCGTGATTACGTCACGTTGTTCGTCACTCTGATTGGTCCTAGCGCTATCCAATTGCGTGCTGATATTTTGAAAGACAACCGTAGATCCCGCCTCACGACTGAGGGTCGTCAATGGTTCGTGGCCAGACTATATATTCACATATATAGGATGGCTTGCCAGGCTAGCTTGGGGTGCCATTTGATTTAGTTTTCCTTTATTGGGGTCTGCCTCCCAGTCATCGACCAGTCCCCAATGGTAAGTCTCAGCCTGGGTTTTAGTAGGTTTAATTGGCTTTAATTTAATTATTTTATTGAGGTCTTTTCTTTATCATTATTTTACTAAATTATAAAATCATTCCTTGAACCACGTCTCCTGCCTTCTTAGTAGAATGGACTTGCGTGTCCTTTTAAGGTCGTTTTTATTAATTCCTTGGGTGAAATTCCCAAGGTGGCGTTGTTGAATTTTAATAAAACGTAATCAGTCTGTCGTTCCTAATGGGGAAGAATGTCTCGGACCTGCGGACCATCAGCACCGGTTCCCCTCAGGGTTGTGTTCTTCCCCCTCTGCTCCTCTCACTGTACACCAACGCCTGCACCTCCAACCACAACTCTGTCAAGCTAATCAAGTTTGCAGACAACACCACCGTTATCGGGCTCGTCACGGACGGGGATCGGTTTTCCTACAGAATGGAGGTGGAACGGCTGGTGTCCTGCTGCAGCCACAACAACCAGGTGCTAAACACCCAGAAGACAGCGGAGGTTGTTGTTGACTTTAGGAAGCACACAGCCCCCCTCCCCCCATAACCCTGTCTGACACTCCCATCTCGATGGCGGACTCATGTCGCTTCCTGGGCACCACCATCACCCAGGACCTCAAGTGGGAGCCCACCATCACCTCCATCATAAAAAAGCCCAGCAGAGGATGAACTTCCAGAGGCAGCTGAAGAAATTCAACCTGGCATTACAGTCGATGAGGCATTTCTACATCACAATCATCGAGTCCATCCTCACCTCCTCAATCACCGTGTGGTACGCTGGAGCCACCAGGGATATGAAGGGGCTGCAGCGTGTCGTGCTATCTGCTGAGAAGGTCACTGGCTGCAAACTTCCTTCTATACAGGACCTGAACACCTCCAGGACATTGAGGCGTGCAGGTCGGATCACAGCTGACCCTCTTCGGTACGTTCATTCTGTGTATGTCTAATTTAATGTTTTAACTTTTTGTTATTTTTACAACACAGATAGGAGATCTTTTTACCTTTTTATGCTGACGTTTCGATCATCACTGTGATCTTCTTCTGAGCTGAGCTACTAAAAGCAGCTTCACTTCCGCTTCCGTTTATGTGCGCAATGCGGAGTCATTTACGAAATCCCATGCAAATTATGCAATAAAACATATATAGGAGAAACAGGACACCAACTTAATACACGAACAGCAGAACACAAAAAAGCTCCCCGCACATAAACGGAAGCGGAAGTAAAGCTGCTTTAGCAGCTTAGCTCAGAAGAAGATCACAGTGATGGTCGAAACGTCAGCATAAAAAGGTAAAAAGATCTCCTATCTGTGTTTTTAAAAGAACGAAAATTTAAAACACAGCTAACCCATCTCACCCTGGACACTGTCTCTTCGGCTCGCTCCCATCTGGCAGGAGGCTCCGATCCATTTGGACCAGAACATCTGGCCAGTTTCTTCCCTTCTGTAGTCAGACTCATGAAAAACAATCCTAGGACTGCTCACCTCAGTCGCTTTGTTCCAGTCACTTGACTTGTGTTTGCACCTGATGGTCCTACTCTGACCAGCACCTACACTATTTTATACATATTAGTCATTTGTCTAATTCTTCTTGCTCTACATCACTGTCTTATTTTATTTCATGGTATGTTATGTGATTTAGTGCATGCCTATAAGTGCTTATCTCTTATTCTTGCACCAAGTAGCTACCACAGCAATTACCTAATGTTGTGAACCTGCTGGCACATGAGGCAATAAACCATTCTGATTCTGAAAAACATTCATTTATATCTCAAAAAGGTCTCTATTTTCATAATGCTTTGTAAATTCCTCTATAAATAAATGGGAAAGTGTATTTTTTTCCCCAGAAGAAACACAAAAGGAGAAGAAGAGTCTGTGCTGTGCATAAATTAATATCACAACAATCTTTGACCGGCTTAATAAAACAACCAGAAATGAATTAGAAATGTCTGAAAATGGTTAAGAAATAAGAGAAGAGAACTGAAGAAACGGTAGGAAGGCCTACAGAATCAGCGCTAACAATGACTGAGAAGTGACAGAGGAGTCTTGGACAGTATTATTGGAAGCCAGCTTGCTGAGTCAGCTGTTTGTAGCCTTGAGCTGTTATCAGATATAAAGAAAATGTGCTGCTGAGCTCAGGGGATCTTGTTGACGTTCTGTCTGCTCCTTCACAGCTAATCTGGGATTGTTGCTCCTGAGAGCTGTTGCCTGGAGCGAGTCAGGTTGCCCAGTAGTTGCATGCATAGCAGCTGTAAAAATGAAGAGCAGTTTAACGTGCATGCTATAACAGCAAGCAAAATGAAATCAAAGGAAAATGTCCACCTTTAAGTCGGAACATTAAGATTCGTGTCTGTGCTTGTGCTGCAGCCTAAAGAGGACGGGGCCCATCCTGCAGCTGCTGAGGAAGCAAGCATCTTTCCTGCTGATGTGTCCTTGAGCAAGCCCCTACCAGAGACAGATGCTCCTGACCTCTGATGCACCCCCCCCCAAAAAAAAAAGCTGAGAATCTCCTTCATTTGTAATCCAGAAGTGATCCCTAAAAGGAAATCAGCGGCCTTCTTCCCCTGACTCAGACCATCCATCACCACTTCATTTTGTTTAACGAATTGGTTCCCTGTCGACTCGCTGCAGGAGCAGGAGAGTGTTATCCCTCTCTCCGGGCAGAGTGGGCACCAAGCGCTCAGCTGTCACAGGATGTGGGAAACCACAAGCCTCCCTGTGGGGCGAGCAGAAGCGCAGCCAACAGGTGGGCTGCAGCAGGAAGGCTGTTGATAGTATCCAGGGTGTTTGTGCTGCTGTATCTGGGATCAAGGAAGCAGTTTAATTTCTTCCCCCAAAGACGTTTCACTTGTGGTGCGCACAATGAGAGCAGAACCAGTGAGGCAGATCCATCTGCAGGAACAGTAAGCAAACCCTGTGAGGGTGGGGCTCATTACAGAAATACTAGTGCTGTCATGAGATTACATTTTTTTAGATTAATTAATTATGACCTTATTTAAATTCATTACATTATTGTGGCAGACTAAAAGATTAATATATAACAAAAAAACTGGCTTTATAAAGTCATTTATTGTTTAACAGACTTCTAAACCTCCCTTTTACATCACCAAGGCGGAATAATACTGTGTCGAATAATTATACATAATAAAACATCAGGTCCATATAGAATAATCTAAGTTAACACATCAAGGAACGCTTTTTTAAGCAATGCAAATAGTGATCATAGAACTTGTTACTAAAACATTTATCTAAAATTAAAATAGACCTGTAAATTACAGTGATGTGAGTTAGCATATCAAAACTGACAGTTTATCACAAAATAAAATGCTGAAAAAGCATTAAGCACTCACTCACTTCTGACATGTGGTATGGCACGATAGTTAAATATAAATATAATTACATAAAATAAAAAAAATAAAAAATCCCAACAGGTAGGCTAGAAAAGTCCCAGTAAACATTAGCATTAGCAACTCCACCAAACAGCAGAACTCCTCCAGGCTTGTGTTATTTGTGGAGATAAAACATCAACGTTGCAGAGCAAACAGAGTCAGTGGTAGAGTCGTGTTGCTGTTAGCCAATCAGAGGAGAGATGTCCACATATCAGGGAATAAGACTCGTCTGAATCTCTTCCCTGCTACGGCTCACTTCTGGTTCCTGAAACAGGAGTGCCAGAGCCTTTTCCCCCACAGAGATTGACTCACAAGGCATTTATTTATACTACAGACCTCTGCAAATGTATTGAAAAAACAACTGAACTTTGTCTTTAAACTAAAGGCCTCGTGTGAGATATCCATAGAAATCATGGAAAAAAATGCAATTCTGTAGCACCATGCAGTTCAGAGTAAGTATTGCAGCTACGGTGGCCCACTCAAAAAGGCAACAACCTCCAGCATTCACTCCAGGTCCGTTCTTTATAAATAGCATGAGCTTGATAGTATAACCTAGCCTAACCCACACAAAACATAGAACTACTCGAGCAATTAAAAAAGCATTTTTAATTATGACGGTTATGTCAACCTACCAGTCCTGAAGGAAGCAAGCATATCTGTCACTGATTCACACGGAGGAGGGGTGGCGTTAGCCGGAGCTGTCTCGAAAACAATAGAAGCCTGAATCTTGCAGTCGGACACGTGGATCTCGGGGAAGCTCGATGCTGTAAACAACAAGCTGGCTGCCGCTTCAGACGCCACGGCTGGCGTGGCGGCTGAGATGGAGCATCACTGGCTGCTTGTTAGGCAAGGAGGTTTGGCGTGAGCTGGGAGATGCGGTGAAGAGACAGAACGGACATCACTAGCTGCTGCTTAACCACCAGTCACGACCGCGAGCCGCGGCAAAACAATCGAACCAGGTGGAGCTCCGGAGGGAATCCAGCAGCACCATTCAGGCCGAACGGGAGCGTGTTCGCCAGGGAAGGTGATCGGAATATCGTGACTGATGTATCGGAGTTCCTGATGTGTCGGAGTTCCTGATGCCTCCTAACCTGGATTTACCACAGATAATCGCGGCACACGGCTCAGGTAAGCCGTGGTGGAGATGGAGCAGACAACACTAGCTTAGCCACAGAGGCTAGCGGACGAGCACTGGAGCGTGTTGGGAGAGAGACGGCAGGCTGCGGGGGTAGAAGAGACTTGAGTAGAAGGAACTGTTGGATGCTTCTTGAAAAAGGACTTTAGCACTGATACGTTGGGACCGGATCGGGAGCTCTAGTATGAAGAAAAGAAAAATTAGCAACTTGAGGTGAGTGACTGAGTCAGTTGGAGGCTGGTGTCCAGCTGATAGCGGGCAGGGATCTCATCATATACGGCCGCCGAGTGTTGGACATGATGACGACCTGACAAATTTGACATGTCTTTTGATTTCATTGTTTGTTATTCAAACTAACAAAGTACAGCAACGGTGTAGCAGCTAGTCTCTTCTCTTAGTTGAATTGACAGACGCCATGCTTCCAGGGTGCACTGCTGCCCTCTGCTGTTTCTTTCAGGTTATAGTCATAGTGCAAACGCATAACGCGGAGCTCGTATGTCCTTAAATAGCTACTGTATTTCAAGATGGTGGATGACCATAGAGCGTCGACCACAGTTCATGTATTAAAAATGTAAAATTTCAAGCGGAGAGGAATATTTACAATTGATGTTGATGAGAAATATTAATGAAAAAGAACACGTTTGTGCACTGGATGCACAGAATTTGGTAGTAAACAGGTAAAAATATTACACACTGGGGCTTTAACACAATAAAACATTTATTTTCTTAATGACATTGTAGAAATAATGTGTGAACTTCTGTGTTTCTTTCTGAACCATGCTGTGTTGAAGGGTTTATTTAGATTTACTAACAACTAGATCATCTTCTAGTCCTTTGAGGACATAAACCTGGCCCTGGAACTGGGCTATCCAGCGCTAACAGAACCCAAAAGGCACACTGAGGATGTGTAGATCACACCAGGTGATTTCCACGAGTGGTTTCAGATCAGGCTGTTTGTTGTGGCACTAATTATTCAACATAGAATTAAGCCTGGTTCCATTTAATCCTAAATCTCAGACTGACCCTTCGGTCAGTAGACATTTGAGGGGAAATCCAGAGCAAAGGGAACCTCAGAAGGCTGAAGTCACATGTTTAATGAAAAGCAGCTAGAAGATCTGAGCCTTCTTAAAATCTGGTCCTGGGATTAGAAAACATAAACAACAATCAGTGGCACACTTCCCCATGCCTGGGGGTGTGTTGGACTAGAACTCCTTAAATTCAGTTTTGTTGTATTTGAAAACTAGGATCAGTTATGAATGTTTACATGTGTAAGAATCATGATAACAGTCATGTTCTGTGTTCCCGTCTCATTCCTGTGTAGTGTTTGTGTGTTTAGTCGTCAGGTTTTCTTATCATGCTTTCTCCCCATGTTTCTGTTTTAGTATCAGTCCCCCAGCCTCATAACTTATCCTCAGTGTCTTACTTTCCTTTAGTTGTCAGCTTGTTTTCTTGTGTTTCTCTTCAGTATAATGTTAGTTTTTCCTCCCAGTGTCTCTTCCCTCAGTCCTCCAGTTCAGTAGCCTGGAACTCTAAACCAGCTGTAGCAGCAGCACAACATTTTGCTCTGCAGGTCACGATGAGAATCACAATCAGAAGGCTTCATGGCACGTGAATACAGTGAAACTGGAAGGCACTTGAGTGGTGATGTACAGTACAGGCCAAACGTTTGGACACACCTTCTCATTCAATGTGTGTTCTTTATTTTCATGACCATTTCCATTGGTAGATTCTCACTGAAGGCATCAAAACTATGAATGAACACATGTGGAGTTATGTACTTAACAAAAAAGGTGAAATAACTGAAAATATCTTTTATATTCTGTTTTCTTCTAATTAGCCACCCTTTGCTCTGATTACTGCTTTGCACACTCTTGGCATTCTCTCCATGAGCTTCAAGAGGGAGTCAGCCGAAATGGTTTTCCAACAGTCTTGAAGGAATTCCCAGAGGTGTTTAGCACTTGTTGGCCCCTTTGCCTTCACTCTGCGGGCCAGCTCACCCCAAACCATCTCAACTGGGTTCAGGTCCGGTGACTGTGGAGGCCAGGTCATCTGCCGCAGCACTCCATCACTCTCCTTCTTGGTCAAATAGCCCTTATGCCTTCAGTGAGAATCTACCAATGTAAATGGTCATGAAAATAAATTTGGCATAACAGATAAAAAACAAGATATAAGAAAAAGAAACGTTAGATATAATTGGGGTGGTAGGGGTCTCTGATGATGTCCTGGGCCCTGCTGATATAGCGTGAGGTGGTGAGATCTTCTAGGGAGTGCAGAGGACAGCTGGTGTCTGCAGACCTGATGACTGTCTGCAGGGTCTTTTTATCTGCAGCAGAGCAGCCAGCAAACACAGAGGGTGTTCTCCACGGTTGCCTGGTAGAACGCTAACAACAGCATCATCTCCAGGTTATTCCTCCTGAGGAAGTCCAGCCTCTGATGAGTTGGGTGATGTTTTGTGACCAGGTGAGGTCCTCATGACTACATGCCCAGGAATTGAAATGTTGCACTTCTGTGTTGTTAATGAAGAGGGGGTTGGGGGTGTTGTCTCCTGAAGTCCAGAATCATTTCTTTAGCTTTTGAGTTTAGTGACCGATAGTTTCCAGAGCAATAATGTTGATAGTGCTCTGATAGACCTCGTCTCGGTGTGCAGACTCGTCTTCCTCTGTGACGAGTTCAATGATGGCTGTGTCGTTGAATGTAAAGATGGTGTTTGATGGGTGAGCCGTGTGCAGTCGTGGGTGTAAAGACTAGAGGAGGGGGCTCAACACTCAGCCCTGTGGGGAGAGTGATGGGGGGACGATTTTGACTCTGTGTTCATTCAGTGAGGACGTTTTAGATCCAGAAGTAGGTGGGGGAGGGTAGGCCCAGGAACAGCAGTTATGATGGTGTTGAGCGCAGAGCTGAAGTCAACAAAGAGCATCCTTACAGAGCTCTTTGGGTTTTCCAGGTGACTCAGGGCAGCGTGGACAAAGATGGCTACCTGTTGGGTGTTGGGTCTGTAGGCAAACTGATGAGGGTGGTGTGAGAATGGGAGGCTGGCTTTGATGTGATGAAGGACCAATCTCAAAACACTTCATCATTTCAAGAGTGAGTGCAATTGGTCTGAAATCCTGCAGGTCAGCTGAGGCTAGGACGATGGTGTCAGACTTCTATGGGGAGAAAAAAGTCTCAATAGATTTGTGTGTGTGTATCTAGGTTTGTGTGTGCGTATCTAGATTTGTGTGTGTGTATCTAGGTTTGTGTGTGCGTATCTAGATTTGTGTGTGAGTACCTAGTTTTGTGTGTGTATCTAGATTTGTGTGTGCGTATCTAGATTTGTGTGTGTGTATCTAGGTTTGTGTGTGCGTATCTAGATTTGTGTGTGCGTATCTAAATTTGTGTGTGCGTATCTAGATTTGTGTGTGAGTACCTAGTTTTGTGTGTGCGTATCTAGATTTGTGTGTGTATCTAGATTTGTGTGTGAGTACCTAGTTTTGTGTGTTTGTGTATCTAGATTTGTGTGTGCGTATCTGGATTTGTGTGTGTGTAACTAAAGATTTGTGTCTGCGCACTATATCTATGTGTGTGTGTATAGATCTATGCATGTGTAACTCTTGATTTGTAACTTGTGTTTACATTTTTGTGTGTAACTTCAGCTCCTACACATGCAAATCATTAAATACAAACACACAAATCAACTGGTACACATGGACAAAACTACATTACACACAGATCAGTTTACAAGTACAAAAACCCTTTTGAGACTCTTTTCACGGCTGACTGATTTGTGCGTAGATGGTGCATTCAATGCTGGGTGAAAGCTGGGAAATCTGAATTTTCATTGGAGTTAGTCTAAACTTGTGTTGAAGGGGCAAACATGTTTTTCTGTGGAAAATAGAATATCTCATGATCCTGTAGTTACAAAATATTAACCTAAATTTACTTTTTAATAATCTAAAATAGTTTATTTAGACATAAATGTGTTTATGAGCTATGAAAACGTAGTCAAATGGTTGTAAGAAATGACCACTAGATGGCAGAGTGGTTCTCTGACCTGGAAAAACACGCTTCAAACCAGGAGAAAGCAGGAGAAGATGGAGCAGCTCTGGTGATCTTTCCTCTGAAGTCAAAAGAGAAAGTTGCGACACGCTTTGAACTCGCTGACTCGCGGTCACATAGTTCATGTAGCCCCGAATAGTTCCAAACAGCTCAGCGCTGCCAGTATGAGCTAGCCTGGCAGGACTGGACGCTAAAACGACCCTTTTCTAATTTCCACATGGATTTTTTGGTGATTATTGATCAATAATGTGTATTAAATACTACACTGATTGTTTTTTATCAAAGCAATTCCCTTTGGAGCAGCACGAACATTTATCATTTTTATATTTTAGAGGGCAGCCAGACTGCAAACACAACGTTGAAAACATTTAGGGAACAGTTCATATTTAGCTAAAATACGTATAATTGTATAAAAATAACTGTTTATATAATACACTCATCAACGTAAGGATCTGGGTTAGAATTTGAGCTTTCTGTGCTCTGTATGCTAACATAGGGATGCTTTACTTTTTGTCCTAATAGACTTAAATATGTCAGTGCTAGCATGCCTTCAGATCTACTTCCTCTAACAAAACATGAGATATTACCGTTTCCAGGATTTAGTCCTGTAATCTTCAGTCTGCCTGGTGTCAGATGGAAAAGGAGCAGAATGATACAGCTGATCTAAATTCATTTAAACAAGTTTTTAATGACTTGGAGGGAAATATGTAGGTGTAGATGCATCTATAACCCTGCTGATGGTGCTTCCAGCCTAACAACTAGTATAAATAGTAGCTGATTGATTAAAATGTTAATTAAAATAAAACTGTTTCTGGTTAAAAACGTATGAGATGACAAAATAAGTGTGCGTCAGCTGTGCAAAACCACATAACCAAACATTTTTCATATATTTATTTATTAAAAGCCATTGGTCACAATAACAGTAAACTGCGTGCAACAGGTTTAATCTGCATATTCATTTTCAGTCGGAGATCGACACGTTTTACTCTCAAATGCATGAAACCCCATAAAAGAACGTCTGCTTCAGTGAGCTCCACAGGCTCCAGACTTCTTCAGGACATGAGGATCGCTCTCTCTGACATCAGAACCCACCAAAGAAGACATCAACACTTTCAGCTGGAACCAGGTGTCTGCTGCTGCTTTCATGGAGCTCCCAGATGTGGTGGATGTTCTAGAGCAGTGGTTCTCAATTAGTGGGGCACGTCCCCCTTGGGGGGCGCGGAGGAGGAGCAGGGGGGACGCGGCGCACCGCACCTGACCCCCCCAACCCCTCCCCCCACCCCGCTCGGAGCTTCCCCAACAGAGAGTAAAACAGATTCCACAATACATGCACGGACTTTTTAATGAGTGTTCAGTCATAATGCATAATGCCAAGCGTAGCCCCCCCTCCCCCGACGAGACAATGCGCGCGCACCCCCCGCGATGAGGCGGCGCGATCCACCACCCCCCTCAGTCAACAGGCATCACGGCTGTAAACATTTCTAGGGGAAACACTGCTGTTAGCTGTTATATCAACCTACCAGTCCTGAAGGAAGCTAGCATAGCTGTCACCGATTCACACACGGAGGAGGGAAGGCATCAGCTGTGGCGTCCGGTGTCATGTGGATCAGAGCAGCGGAGTAAACAAGAGTCTGCCGGTTAGCCATCAACTGATCGTGGCACACGGCGTGAGCCGCAGTGAAGATCGAGATGGAGCTAACATCAACCACTGGCTGTTTAGCGATCGGATAGCCGATGACGTTTGGCTGGAGCCGGGGACACGCTGTGGAAATAAAGTACCGGTAACTAATGCTAACATAGCTACTGGCTAGCGGACCACCGCTGAAGCGTGTTGGGAGAGACACGGCAGGCTGCAGTAAGAGAGGAGACTTAGAAGGAAGTTTCTTGAAGAAGGACTTTGGAACTGATACTTTGGGACCGGATTGGGAGCTTTATTATGAAGAAAAGAAATGATCAGCTGAGGTGAGTCATAAACAACACTTGGATGCTGGTGTCTAGCTGTTGCGGGCGGGGTTCTCATCATATGCAGCTGCTGAGTGTTGGAAATCAATAAGACCTGACATATTTGATGTGTCTTTTGATTTCATTGTTTGTTATTCAAACTAACAAAGTACAGCAACGGTGTAGCAGTTAGTCTTGTCTCTTCTTAGTTGCATTGTCAGACGCCATGCTTCCACGGCGCATTGCTGCCCTCTGCTGTTTCTTTCAGGTTACAGTCATAGTGCAAACGCGTAACTCAGAGCTCGTATGTCCCTAAATAGCTACCGTATTTCAAGATGGAGGATGACCATGGAGCGTCGACCACAATTTATGTATTAAAAATGTAAAATTTGAAGCTGAGAGGAATATTTAGAATTGATGTTGGTGAGAAATATTAATGAAAAATGACAAGTTTGTGCACTGGATACACAAAATTTGGTAGAAAACAGGTAAAAATATTACACACTGGGGCTTTAATGGAGCAGTGCAAATGTTCCATGGAAGAGAAATGTAGATTTCTCTTACTTTTTGTATCATTTATATTTTTTGTTTGGTAGAGTGACATATAAACAGCCCTATTGAACATGTTAAAAAGATGCCTCATCTTTGTTTCCCTGAGCTGCCCTGCACCACTGTTTGATTTTATTTAAATAAAATGTTTTTTTCTGAACATAACTTCCTTTCTTTCTTATATGAGAAATGGAAAGAATCATTTGTTCGCAGCCAGAGGCCGCTTGATCTATTTTCGCTTATTTTTAAAATAATAATAAATATTCAATAAAACCGTTAAATATCCATTCTTTTTTCATTAATATTTATCCCACACAAGCTGACCAGAGTTCCCCAGTAACATATAAACAATACAATTAAACTATTTCACTTGAATGAACATTCCACCTGCTGCCGCCCGAGCGCACATTCTGCTCCGCGTGAACTGGTCACCTGCCTGTGCGCAAATGTCATGTGAGGAGCGCTGAAGAGATGCGCTGACAGAGGGATTCAGAGGTCTGTTTGGACATCCTGTCAAGTTCTGGAATTAAAATACAAGAACTTTCTGTCTTTTATGTGTGTCTGACGCTCCGCTGCTGCGCTCCATCACCCGAGCTTCTGCGACTTTACCTCACTGGCGCAGCAGCGAGCGCAGCGCACACTCTGCTATGTTTCACAGATCTCTTTGATCTGCTTAAATCGTGAAAAATGAAGCCAGGCAGCCGTTTTTCTGGAGGATTGAGAGGAGATGCAGCTAAAATACAGACAGGACAGGGGGGGCAAAAAAATCTATGTACCCTAGGGGGGGTTTCACCAAAAGTAATTGAGAACCACTGTTCTAGAGAGAGAAGCAAGTCTTTTAGAAAGCTGCAGTCTTCATGTCATGATGTGTAACGTAAAATAGAATAGAATAGACTTTATTGATCCGACAGTGGGGAAATTCACTTGTCACAGCAGCACCATCACTCAAAAGGTAATTTGAAGAAAGATAAAAACAAGGGGATGAAGGATCTGCGATAGCGCTCAGTTTTACATCTGGGATGTCTCAGTCTACCTCTGGAGGAGCTGTCCATGACCTCCACAGTGGAGTGCAGTGGGTGGGAGGGGTTTCTTAAGATGGAGGTCATCTTCCCCAGCATCCTCCTCTCACACGTCTCCTCAACAGAATCCAGCGGGCAGCCCAGAACCGAGCTAGCTTTGGTAGCTAGCTTGTTCAGTCTCTTTCTGTCTCGGTCAGAGCTGCCTACACCCCAGCAGACCACAGCAGAATGAATAACAGAGCCAACAACAGAGTGATAAAAGGATTTTAGCAGCTGGGAGTTAACTCCGAAGGACCTCAGCCTCCTCATGAGATGGAGGCGGCTTTGGCCCTTCTTATACAGAGCATCTGTGTTGTGGGACCAGTTCAGTTTACTGTTGAGGTGAACACCCAGGTACTTAAAGGTGTCCACCACCTCAATGTCTGCTCCCTGGATGTTTACTGGTGAGTGAGGAGGAGTGTTTCTCTGGAAGTCAATCACCATTTCCTTTGTTTTACTGGTGTTCAAGCGAAGGTGGTTACACTCACACCAGTCCACAAAGTCCATGATGACTGACCTGTACTCCTGGTCGTTCCCCTCAGACACACAGCCGACGATGGCCGAGTCATCAGAGAACTTCTGGAGGTGACAGCTGCTGGTGTTGTAGGTGAAGTCCGAGGTGTAGAAGGTGAAGAGAAAGGGTGAGAGCACTGTACCCTGTGGAGCTCCAGTACTGCACACAACCACCTCAGATGTACAGTTGTGCAGCCTCACGTACTGTGGCCTGTTGGTGAGGTAGTTGATGATCCATGTGGTCAGATGTTCGTCCACACTAAGCAGCAGATTCATCAGGCTGAGATTAAGAATTACAGCTAAACAGATCTATATGCTGTCTAATGATGGGCATCTTGGAAATAAAGAGACAAAAACAAAGAAAAACAGCATCTTGCATCACAACAAGCATACCCCCACCAATGCGGTAGCACCAGTACATATGAATGGTTTGTTGGAGGGATTTTTACGTCCCTTATCTTTAATTTTAAAATCAGTGATTCTATAAAAGTTATTACATTCATACAGAATCTTGACATCTGCAGGAAACCTCAGAAAAAGTCGTTACGGTGTTTGCATTAGTGTTGGTACGTGATAAATTCCTGATCACTTTAATATGAATTTTATTCTGATAGCCTCCCCGTCACCCAGCCAGCTGCAGCTCCACCAGTCCACTTACCAGCTTTGACTCCATCACTGACCGGACCGGCAGCTTCCACCAACCTGCTCATCGCTCAGCTCACCACTCATGATCAGTCCCTCTGAGGACATGAATGCAGTAGCAGCAGTGTAACCTGTAAAGCCTGGGACACACAGGAGACAGATGCGCCGCGTCACGCCCGCTCCGTCATTTTAAAAAGAAGCCATTATAGTTAGTGAGAGTGGCTACACAGGGAGCGCAGCATCGCGTCCCAGAAGCGCCGGTCCGCGCAGAGGCGTGGAAGATAGGGGCCAGTTCTATCTCAAACGCTGCGGCGCACCATGGCGCAGCTGTTTACAACATTGTTGAGTACTTTACAACAGACATTACGACGCGGAACGGCTTTACGGCACAAACCCAAACGCCGGCATAAACCCGACCACCAAAACATGCATGAGGAGCTTTTTATTGTTTAAGTTGAGAAGCATAAGATATTGTACGATCCTAATAGATAGCGTACCTACCATTTTTAATCAGAGTCTCACTAAACACAGCGGCAAGTCTGATCACATATAAACAAAAGAGTCACTTTCCGCTTCCTGTTCTCAAGTCCTGTGTGATGTTGTGACTATCACGCGACTTTCCAAGAAGCGTTCAGCGGTGCGGCGCCTCCTGTGTGACCATTAAACCGTGGCGCGTCTGTCTCCTGTGTGTCCCAGGCTTAACTGTTTAGTTACTGTCCTACACTTATTTATTTATGCTGAGATTTTGTCATTAATAATTCTTCATTTCTTGTTCTGTCTTGAAGTAAAGATTCTAATCCCAACTTGACCTCAGATGATAAATGAATGATATTAAACAGATGCAAAGGAACAGTCCTGCAGTAAATACCAACTTTGTGAAGGTTCTAGTTCTGTTGTTCAAACATCTACGCACAAATCAGGCAGGCGTGAAAAGAGTCTCAAAAGGGTTTTTGTACTTGTAAACTGATCTGTGTGTAATGTAGTTTTGTCCATGTGTACCAGTTGATTTGTGTGTTTGTATTTAATGATTTGCATGTGTAGGAGCTGAAGTTACACACAAAAATGTAAACACAAGTTACAAATCAAGAGTTGCACATGCATAGATCTATACACACACACATAGATATAGATGCACACAGACAAATCTAGATACGCACACACAAATCTAGGTACACACACAAATCTAGATACGCACACACAAATCTAGGTACACACACAAATCTAGATACGCACACACAAATCTAGAAACTCACACACAAATCTAGATACGCACACACAAATCTAGATACGCACACACAAATCTAGATACGCACACACAAATCTAGATACGCACACACAAATCTAGATACGCACACACAAATCTAGGTACTCACACCAAAGACTGTATATATAAGATGGACGGATAACGCCCACTTCTTTGCGTGGCCGTGGGTGAAGCCAGAAATAGGCGGTTCCCTCCACTTCTGTCTTGGCCGTGTAATTTGTATAATTCGTGTCGTCACTACCGAAAAATCCCAAAATGGGCGAAAAGGTGGAGCTGAGGGTGGCGCATCAAACGGAAATGATGTAACCTGGTTGTAGCCTGATTGTAGCCGGCTTACCCGAAGTTAGCATCTAAGCTAACGGAGCTAACAACGGCAAGCAGCTGCCACAACAGGGGGATTGTGCCAGAGAGCGAGTTTAGAACATCAAGGTTTTCCTGATCAATCCCTGATTGACATAGCGCTCCCCTTCCCTCCAGGTTTCGCTGGGTCCACCACAGATTCCCAGGTGGATTCAATCCACCTGGGAATCTTGAGAGTAGCTTGATTTCTGGCACAACCCTCTGTAAAGAAACATTCAAAACCAAGAGAGTCTCTGACTTTGGGAACCAGCTTTTCTGGGGTAGAGGGTGACACGGGAGTGGATTTTTTTTTGCTTTCCCAACCCGCTCCCATAGTTAAAAAACCCTCTTGTCCCAATCCCAGAAAGCAAGGAAAAATTAAAATTGCTCCCATCCCAATCCCAATAACATGATCCCGCTCCCTCCCACTCCCAGCAGGTGTTTTTTTAAGGTGGTGATTCTAAACAAAACCAAAAAAACAATCACAACGGTGTAAAGTGTTTCCGCTCCATCACTGACAACTCCCAGAAAACTGTGTGAAGTTTCAGATCCATGACAGTTTTTTCATGGTGATGCAGGTATTAAACCCCTTAATTTGCTCCTCCAACTCATCTTTGTTTCTGTCCATATTGTCAAATATGGCGGCTCATGGCTGTGCATTGAGAGATGAAGTTCAGTGCTGGTCATGTGACTTATAGTGACAAATCAGCTGCTAGTCAGCGACCAGTGGTTGCAACGTGTCACGATCTGCTGCAGGCTGAGGTGAGGATCCAAGTGCAGGTGAGCATAAACAGGCAGGTGAGGAGGTTTCAGAAGGGTTTAATGGTGAACTGAGGCTGACACAGACGATAACACAAAGCAATGAACCGACAAGACAAACAGGACTGACAGGGTTTAAATACACGAGGATCTGGGGAGCTGGGTGATTAGGAGAACGAGAGGCAGGTGGGACCAATTAACAGGAACTGAAGCAGGGGAGACGAGACACTGGTGAGCAGGAAGCTGGAGGACAGGAGGGCAGGAGGGCAGAGCCTCACACAACGATGCAGGACATTTTTGAACCACGTATACAATGTCCTCACGGGCTCCAGATTTGTAACTGTTTAAAATTGGGTTCTGCAGTGACCTCTGACCTTTATATAATATGCATATTTTTATTGTGAAAATAATCTGCCGACATAATTTTAAAAAAGAACCATCAATGTGATTTGCCAAATTCAGAAAATGAGGATTAGACAGTCCCTCTGCTTAGAAAATAAACCAACAGAGTTTATCAATGATTAGAGATCATATAATTATTAGAATTTATTATGAAACACCAGAAACGACAGAGTCTATATGAAAATGGTTCTAAATGTTGTAATGGTTAGTGAGTGCTATTGTAGTCTACTGTTACTGTTCCTTTGATGGTGCGTTCACACCGGCCTTGACGTATGCGTCAAACAATGCATACTTCATGCCGTTTTTGACGCCTATATATTTTTGACATTGACGCAGCTTGCGTTGGCGCAGCTGGCTTTGATGGTTGCGTCGGCTCTCTGTTGCCAGATGTTTGTAACAATGGCGGATCCTATCGAGACAATGTTGGCATAAACAATCTTCCTCCAATCTTCCTCCAAGCAAGGTCCTTTCTATTCCGATCTCGGTAAGCGTAGCAAGACGGGTCATACAGTTCCCCATAATTGCAAACGGCGATGATAAGTTTCTCCTCCATTGCTGAATGAATGTCTTCTTCCCTCGCTCTGCTGTGACGTATCAACTGGCGCTCTGATTGGTTGACGCTTGTAAAGCGACGCAGAAAGTTCAGCTAGCTGAACTTGCTTGACGTTTGCGTTGCTAACGTTGCTCGCTTTGACGTTTGCGTTGAAGCTTGAAAAGCGTGAAAAGTATCAAGCTTTGACGCGACCAACGCTCACAAAGCGATGCAAGGACTTTGACGCAGTTCTGACTCGCCTTACCATAGACTTAACATTGAAACTTGACGCTGGCGACGCATACTTTATGGCCGGTGTGAACGCACCATAAGAGAGGCATTGGCTGAAGAATGAAACTGAAAGTTGGAGGTGTGGTTTTATCTCAGCTGTTTGTTAAACTACTCTAATAAACCACTGTTAAGGACAAAAACTCATTCTGTCTGGCGTTTTAGTTCAGCACAAATATCACAATAATAAGAAATGATCTTAAGTCACCTCGCATTTGTAATACAGCTTTAATTAAAGCTCCCGGTGCGCTGCTCACGGAGCGCAGATCAAATGCTCGGAGGAAGCACTCCTGCACCTGCTGACGCGATCTCTGATGGATTATTGAAAATAATGTTTGTGTCACAGAATCAGAGCAAATTATCAACAGTTGTGGTTTTCAGGGAGATTCTTTTTTTTTTGGCAAGTTAAGAGAAGAGGCACATCAGTCATGTCCGACTGGCCGTCGTGCACAATCAGTGTATCAGAAGGTCAGACAGAACTAAATGTAAATTAAAGCGACACATTATTTTAAAAGAAACTTGTTTCATATTGAACAGGAATCTAAATTTATTTCAATTCCCACTCTTGCCCACTCCCGTTGATTATTTTTCCTGTTTTGTCCCAGTAACGTGATTATAAATTACTTGACTCCCAATTTTACAGGAATCCCGCAGGACTCACGTGACCCACTGGGATCCCATAAAATTGTCAGCCTCTAGTCTGGGGCACAGATGAGGATCTCAGTCTGGTCTTCATTCAGCTGTAGAAAGTTCCCAGCCATCCAGGTTTTAATAGAGTCTAAGCAGCTGTGCAACAGCTGCAGCTTGGACATCTCATGGGGCTTAAAGGAGATGTACAGTTGGATGTCATCTGTGTAAAGATGGTAGGAGATCCCTTTAAAAGAGCTCAAGATGTGCTGGAGAGGAAGCAGATAAAGGAGGAAAAGTTGAGCCAGAACCTGAATGATGAGACCAGAACCTTCCAGACTGCCGAGCACCTAGCCACACAGACGTCAGCAGGGGCCATATCCAGAACTGGGTTGACTCAGGCCATGGCCCACAGGGCAGAAGGAAACACGAACCTAACAGCAACTCCACCTGAAACGGAAGAATTTAAATTACAATCAAATTCAATTTGGGTTCAATATGATGTCATAACGTCACGATTATGAAAGATGGACTAAGATCAGCGCTCCTTTAGCAAGACTGAAAGTATTTTATTACAGAGAAGAACAAAAGATGCTGGACATGAGTATTAGGAGTGAATAATTAATAACTCAATACTTGGCCTTGAACAATAAAAAAATGATTGTTATCAAAGGTTCTTACTCTAAGCAGCCAGTTGAGAAGAGTGGAGATTTCCAGCAGAACAGGGAGTGGAAAACAGAGAAGTCTGATGGAGCTTCTCTGCACAGGAGTTTCTCTGGAAGCAGGAACCAGTTTTCTAGTCATGACAGGAACAAAGTTAGAGGTCAGCAGGTTAAGGTTCAGCTTAAAACTACACAGAACAAGGTGCAGCCTGATATTCACCATTAGAATAAATGAAGTGGTGTTGGCGTGAGGTCCCCAGAGATCTTTATAATCTTCCTTTCGGACAAGCTGATGAGATTCAGCAGTGGGAATCCCCATCCTGCTGGGATTGGAAAACAACTCTAACCTGTACAATCACATTTAAAACATCTGAACATTTGTTTGCAGTCTAAAATATATACAAACACATATAGCGTTTAAGATAAATTGTGATTTCTTTCAATTAAACAAGAAGAAAGTCAATATAACTGGTATGACGCCTGCTGAGAAAATATAAAATATCATAAAAGAACTGCTCTGAAAGGGACAGATAAAAATGGAGGAACCTTACATTTTCACTGATGAAATGTTGTCTTTCTAGTTTTGTTTTGGTTCAAATTAAATGACATATTCAGAACATGCAGAGACACTAAATTATATTTCAGTTCCTGTTTGATTTATTTAGACGACAATAGAATGTTTCTATTTTTGTTCAATTTACCTTTAAAGCTGGAATATTTTAGTTTAAAAATGAGATCTTTCATTCATCCCAAAAGAGTTATATAATGTTACACATTTAAGTTTTGCTGTACCTCATGGTAACTATAATCTGTAAAAGAATAACATGATAGGAACTGTTCTCACATCACACCCTAGTCACAGGCATCTCAAGGGAGTAAAAACTAACTTTTTGAAGTAAGAAAGGTTCTTTTGCTGAAAACGCTGCAATGTAACACGTGTTAGTGTATTATGGCTAATGCTTCAATTTCATCAACGTTAACCACAGTATGAAATAAGGTGTGTGTACCTGGAGTCCGTGGTGAAGCGATGACTCACTGCACAAGCGGGAGCTGGAAGTTGGAGTCCAGCTTTGTGTCCTTAGCCAAAGGTCGAGTCTCTCTGGATCACCTAGAGGAAAACTTCACACAAAAATATATAATAGAATAAATAATAATTATACTTGATGAACACCTTTTTTTAGGCACTACGTATTTCTGCTAGTAAAATTATAGCTGTTGATATATTTAGATTGAATTGGGACTAGTAAGAATATGATCTGGACTAGGATTAATTATATTGTTGCTATGTAAAATAGTTATTACTAGCAGGTGTGGCTGTTGATTAAATGATAACACGTTTGTATGGCGTCAAATTCCCGACAAAAATCATCACGCGCACACAAAAGTCAACCACGGGCGTGTATCAAACTCCACGCGAGCTTTGGCAGTCAGTATTGTTATTCACCGCGAGCGTATATTACGCTCCACGGGTGCATTGAACATCTCATGCGCACAATTCAGTAACCAAGGGAGCGGCTCCACAAATGCAGGCACAAAACACAACACATGCGCATGAATTGCAGGTGATTGCAACTCTCATTCTGCTCGCTCGTGTATTTACTCCTGCTCGTGTATCTACTCCTGCGCGCTCGTGTGAAACTTCGGCTGGCCAACCACCACTACCCCCTCCTCCCCCTCCCTTTCTGGGTAAAAAAAAACACGGAAAACCTAACCTGCGTTTGATTGGCCACTTTCCTTTTATCTCCGCCCCGTGACCTTTGTTGGCGCTGCTTTCCCATGTCCGGAGCTAACCAATGGAAGCTAGCGTGGCTGAGTCGGTCAGTCGGAGGTTTGGTATGGTGAGTAATCTTTTTGTGAGTTTATGATGGAAACATGGGGTTATACATGTATATATTCACAGTAACACTTACTCTGGTAAAAAAAATCGGCTCTGATCAAACAGGTTAGATAGTTCGGTAGCTAATACTTGCTAATACTAACGTGTATGCCTAGCAGTGATGCTAACTGCTTAGCTTGCCCTTTGCTAAATAAATCGTCTGGGAGATTTAAGACCATGTAAACAGCCAAAAATCCAGTTGATACTGGGTGACAGGTACAGAAGTCATACAATAATTTACAGCACATTTAACGGAGTGACACTATTTTGTATTAATTATCTTACCACCTTAGTTTCTACATTCTATGTTGATTTGAGAATTAATATTAACTGTAATTTTTTTTCTTTCACATTACTTTTCAGACATTCATTAATTAAAGCAGACCATAAATGTGAGTTGTAGATAATGAACAATTATCCGTTATACTTTCAGCATTGTCACTACCCATGTGTGTCTTTGTTTAAAGGTTACATAAGCTTATATTTCCATTAGTCAACTAAATACATTTTCACTGTTACAGTCGTTCCTCCATGTCTTGCCTGTTGTGTTGAACTGATAAAATATAGAAATAGTACAGTAGCACTAAATTTATTTGCACTATTACAAGTTGCTGACACAAGCTGTCAAGATAACATAATATCATTACAAACTAAATGGTATTAAATTCCAAACTTGTGGGTTTAATTTAATGTCAATGAGAAAATGGTAGCTAGCTTAATTGGTAAATTGAAAGTCTAATGTAACTTCTTTCTTTCTTTCTTCTTTGTCTTCTCTTTTGATCAGCTTTGTATAAAAAAAACTTACATTTGGAAATGACATCAGCAGAGACTCAAGATGTTCAGGTAATTACAGGCATGTTCAGACCATCAAAAGTTTATTTCAGTAAGTCAATTCACTAAGTAAAATACATTGTATAGATCAATGAGCTGATGTTTTAAAGCATTTATTTCTGTTAGTTGTGAATTTATGTTTACAGCTGATGAAAACATTTAAACTAGAATATTAAATCAAAATGATTTAAAACATATTTTGAATACAGAAATGTGTGCTAGTAAAGTATGTTTAATACCTGGTCATTTTCAAAAGGTACTTTCCATCAAACAAATGGGCTTCATCAAAACACACATTTTTAAGTTTGTGAACATGACTATGTGCTTGAAAATGCTAACAATTTCATCTGAAACCTTTTTGACAGGGCATTGTACGACAAGAGTTCATATCCAGGCTCATTATGAAATTGGAGGCAGCCCTCGCAAGAACGCCTCTGGACACTGATTTTTTGGAATTTACATGTCGTCAGGAGCTGTACCTCTGGGATGCACTTTATAGACTTGTAGATATCCCACCAGAAATCAGGCAGGCTTTACAAGGTTTTATGAGATCTGTAATTGAACATAATAAACAGGTTCAAGAAGCGGCAAATAGCAGTGCTGTGGACACTGTCTCTGGAGAAATGGGTCGTCCGAGATATAATATTGAGGAGGAAAAACTGAAAGAACTTTTAGATATAAACTTGTCTGTTGACTGCATTTCAAGATTACTTGGCGTTTCAGCAAGAACCATTCAAAGAAGTAAGAATGAGTTTGGTTTTTCTGTCAGGCAGAGGTACAGCCAGATTTCTGATGACGAACTTGATGAGGCAATCCAACGCATAAAGACTGAAATGCCCACTGCAGGTTATCGCATGGTGAAGGGGAGACTATTGTCCATGAGAATCAATGTGCAGTGGCGAAGATTGACTGCCTCAATGCATCGAGTGGATTCACTCGGGATTTTGTGCAGACTGACTGGATTGGGTTGTATAGTGAGACGAAGTTACTCTGTCAGAGGATCGCTGTCACTGTGGCACGTGGACACAAACCACAAACTTATCAGGTCAGTAATACTGTGCTTAGGCTAAAAAGTCGTGGCCAAAAGTTTAGAGAATGACACAAATATTAGTTTTCACAAAGTTTGCTGCTAAACTGCTTTTAGATCTTTGCTTCAGTTGTTTCTGTGATGGACTGAAATATAATTACAAGCACTTCATATGTTTCAAAGGCTTTTATCAACAATTACATGACATTTATGTAAAGAGTCAGTATTTGCAGTGTTGGCCCTTCTTTTTCAGGACCTCTGCAATTCCACTGGGCATGCTCTCAATCACCATAAGGCAAAAGTGATAACTCAGTGGCTCGGGGACCAAAACGTTGACATGTTGGCTCCATGGCCTGGAAACTCCCCAGATCTTAATCCCATTGAGAACTTGTGGTCAATCCTCCAGAGGCGGGTGGACAAA
The DNA here is from genome assembly GCA_006937985.1 of Aphyosemion australe. Classification (NCBI taxonomy): domain Eukaryota; kingdom Metazoa; phylum Chordata; class Actinopteri; order Cyprinodontiformes; family Nothobranchiidae; genus Aphyosemion; species Aphyosemion australe. The sequence goes on along the minus strand of SSNS01000182.1, from coordinate 298,150 downwards.
CAAAAACCCACTAATTCTGACAAACTCCAAGAAGTGATGATGAAAGAATGGGTTGCTATCAGTCAGGATTTGGCCCAGAAGTTGATTGAGAGCATGCCCAGTTGAATTGCAGAGATCCTGAAAAAGAAGGGCCAACACTGCAAATACTGACTCTTTGCATAAATGTCATGTAATTGTTGATAAAAGCCTTAGAAACATATGAAGTGCTTGTAATTATATTTCAGTCCATCACAGAAACAACTGGAACAAAGATCTAAAAGCAGTTTAGCAGCAAACTTTGTGAAAACTCATATTTGTGTCATTCTCAAAACTTTTGGCCACGACTGTATGTTCACACTGCAGGTCTTAATGCTCCATTCAGTTTTTTTGAGTAAATGCAATTTTTTGTGTGTGGGTTGTTCACATTATAACTGAAATGCAACAGCAAACACTCTCCAGTGTGAATGTTCAAAGCAGTCCACATGTGCAGAAGAGAACAAGAAGTCCCACATAAAGGAGCTCTGTAGAGTCGGAACATAGAGGTGAAGCTGTGATCTGAAGGGCTTCACTGACAGACTTCAGTCACAATTCCAGTATCACACCTGTCAAAGTCTCCTGTTTTGAGCTGAAAACTATTTTAAAAACTATAAACTATGTTACTCCCTCCCCCCGGTTTCATGGACACAGGAGGGGGGCTCCCCTCCAGCAGCGCCCCCATCCCCATCTCACGCTCCTGTATTTTTTAATTCCAAAACTTAACAGGATGTCCAGACAGATCCTGAATCCCTGGGTGAGCGCTTTACCTCAGGAATGTAAGACATGGCGCTCCCCTCCACTCCTCCTGATGTAGGAGGCAGATTTAATGCGACATGATGGTTCAAACTGAAGTTGCTTTCAAAAACATCAGAAACATATCGGAATCAGTACCACAAATGAAACTGACCTGGATTTGAAAAAATTGGATATGTGCCATTCAGACTGTCATAAAAAATCAGATATGGGTCGCATGAGAGAAAAAAATTTGGATTTGATCTGGTTTTGCCTGCAGTGTGAACGTAGCCTAAGTCTTTGGTGATAAAAATAAAACATCGTATTGAGAGTTTTATCAATTACACAACAGGTTCAACATTGTCATTTTTGGAGCTGTTGATGGGTACTCCAGGAAGGTATGTTGAAACTGACATCCTGCATAGAGAAGTTGTATTGTTTTTCCTTGTGATACTATATACGGTAATTAAAGAAGTAACCACATTTTTTCCCCAGATTGTTTATTTGGAAGCTGCAACAAACAATCGTGCTGCAACTGCTTTTGCTGCCTTTAAAAGGGCTACTGACCGGCATGGAATACCTTCAAGGTAAGAGGCTTCAATTAATTGTTACTTCTTGAGTCCAAAAAATAACCTCCTAATCTTTTCTTCCACCTAAATCACAAAGGAATTGTGTATATGTTTTATGTACAGGGTTAGAGGCGACCAAGGAGTAGAGAACGTCGATATTGCTCGATTTATGTTTACTGTGCGTGGGACTGATAGGGGAAGCTTTATATCAGGAAAAAGTGTACACAATCAAAGGTGAGCTGGTTTTACTGTATAATAATAATAATGGATTGGATTTATAAAGTGCTTTTAAAGGCACTCAAAGCGCTTTTTCCATTATTCATTCACTCTCACATTCACACACTGCTGATGATGGTAAGCTACTATGTAGCCACAGCCGCCCTGGGGCAGGGGTGTATGATAATTATCACATTTTTTTACGTAAAGTTTGAAGTCATTAGGAAGTCCCGTCCCTCACTCTACACTCCTCTGTTTACTTCCCTCTTTCATTCATTATGCTGCCCCACAGCCACCTAGGATTGCCTGACTAGTGTCTTGTTAGTCTCAAGGGCAACCTGCTGGCTCATTATCACTTGTAAGTCACTTTGAATAAAAGCATCTGCTAAATACATAAACATATCCAATTTTTAAACCAATCTGTTTATAGAATCGAACGTTTATGGCGAGACATCAGGATGTGTGTAACTTCAAGTTACTACAACACACTTCACAGCTTGGAGGCAGAAGACCTTCTTGATACATCATCTCAAGGTACTGACGTCTTTCACAAGCCAGCATTTATTTGGGATCCAAGCTGTTTCATTTTATTATATTTACAATTTTTTTCCCCATGTAGATCTTTTTTCTGTCCACCAAACATTCCTTCCACAGCTTAACATGGATCTCCAGGCATTTGTTGAAGGTTGGAACAACCACCCTCTCCGTACAGAGAGGAACAGAACTCCAGAGCAGATACTTGGGAATGATGTCAAATCCAGTAAACCAGCCAGAAAGTCTTCAGGTAAAACTCTGCATTTATGTACTGGTTTCAATATATACACAGTCTAGACAATACTTAAAGGGATATTTCCCCCCATGTAACATTTTATCTGTCATATTTCCCAGTTAGGTGAGTGAGGGAAAATACTAATATGGGAAGACTGTGGGAATATGGTGTAAAATAGTTTATAGTTTCCAGCTCAAAACAGGAAACTTGACAGGTGTGATCCTGGAATTGTGGATGAAGTCTGTCAGTGAAGCCCTTCAGATCACCTCTCGGTTCCAATTCCACAGAGCTCCTTGTGTGGGACTTCTTGTTGTCTTCTGCGCATGCGGATCGCTTTTAACGTTAACACTGGACAGTGTTTGCTTTTGCATTTCAGTTATAATGTAAACAACCAGACAAAAATTTTAATTAACTCAAAAAATCAGAATGGAGCATTAAGACCTGCAGTGTGAACGTAGCCTTAGACAGCATGTTTCCTTCTACATGAGCCGTGCCATAGAGATAATCATGCACTTCAATATATATTCTCTACTATTGTTTTAAAATTTTTAAATAATTATCTATCGATTGATATTTTTTATATTTGATATACTTTTTTTAATAATCAACCAGCCCTAAAACCTACTAAAGTAAAGGTTTAAAAGTACAAATTGCAGACAAACTGTAATTAAAGTGATGTAAGTAATGAATTCCACCACTGCAAAATAGTAAATGTTCAAAATCAAAACTATTTTGAATTTTTGTAATTCTTGTCCCTGCTGTTTGTAAGAGATTTTATCTAATTTGGACATAGTAATCCTCCACAACCCTGTATACACAAAATAGATGTGATAATTTGGTATGTATAAAAATTGGAAAATATTATTTGTGGTCAAATTGCAGATCAATATAGAAACATTATCATTGTTCTCTTATTGTAATGTCAGGATTTCAAAGAGCCAGACATCGACTGGGATGTTGCAGCAGAGTACAGCCCAGATGTGGAAGGTGCTGTAGTGGTCCCTGAGTTCGACAGTCCCCTCACCGAACAGCAGCATGCTGAACTGCAGTTGCTATTGGCACAAAATTGGGAGTGTACAGACACTAAGGGACTTTATCTATTGTGCAGAGAATATGTTAATGCTTTGTCAGATTAATGTGTACTTGAAATAAAAGATTAAGAGATCAGTTCCAGTGCTTTTTTAATTATGAATGAACTAACTTTATTGCTTCATGTAACAAAGCTATCTAGCCCCAAAACATTACATATTTAACAAAACTGTCTTTTTGGAAAGTTAAATTTGAACCATTTTGCAGTAATCTGAACACAGAACAGCAGCCATCTTGTTTTTACTTAATGTCTGCTAAAATCAAATCCATCACAGACTGCCTGAGTAAGCTGATTTTCAAAGTCAGTGTATGTAGTAATGTGCCGTGTAGGTAAGGTGATGGCAACGGCACATGCATTAACAGTAGGGAAGCACAAAGTGTGTGGTCCATACCGGGTGGTACAGTTGTGATCAAAATTCACAGTTATCCTGTAAACTTCTCTTTCTGTGTCTATTAGGGGCACATGTGCCTGGCCTGAAACCCACTGAAAAAATCCTTGCACTGACAACTGCTTTGCTCCACAGCCATTTGATGGGCTCCCATCTTGGTCATCTGTTCCTGAAGGGTGAAAAAAAATCAGTGTCACTAAAATTACTGTAGGTACTGATTAACTATCTGTAATTAGCCAGTTACTGTATTGTCTAATTAGGGTGTAATGGCTAAATCAGTTTTAGAACAGAAATATACACTGCTCAAAAAAATAAAGGGAACACAAAAAAAATAAGGCATCCTAGATCTGAATGAATGAAATATTCTTATTCAACACTTTGTTCTTTACATAGTTGAATGTGCTGACAACAAAGCATAACCCCCACCTGTGGACGTCGGGCCCTCATACCACCCTCATGGAGTCTGTTTCTGACCGTTTGAGCAGACACATGCACATTTGTGGCCCACTGGAGGTCACGTTGCAGGGCTCTGGCAGTGCTCCTCCTGTTCCTCCTTGCACAAAGGCAGAGGTAGTGGTCCTGCTGCTGGGTTGTTGTCCTCCTACGGCCTCCTCCACGTCTCCTGATGTACTGGCCTGTCTCCTGGTAGCGCCTCCATGCTCTGGACACTACGTTGACTGACACAGCAAACCTTCTTGCCACAGCTCGCATTGATGTGACATCCTGGATGAGCTGCACTACCTGAGCCACTTGTGTGGGTTGTAGACTCCGTCTCATGCTATCACTAGAGTGAAAGCACCGCCAGCATTCAACAGTGACCAAAACATCAGCCAGAAAGCAGAGGAACTGAGAAGTCACCATCTGCAAAACCACTCCCTTATTGGGGATGTCCTGCTAATTGCCTATAATTTCCACCTGTTGGAGTGTGTGTGTGTGTGGACCGGCCTACATTGGGTAAACGGCACAGCGAGACAGTAGAGTCTCGCTATTAGTTCTGCCTGCAATGATGTGTATGATCCAGCAGGTGTCAGTAGACAAACAGTGACAGTGTTGACACAGTATCAATACAGTTTGGGAAATGTGCCAAAACGCTTCATGAGGCCTCATCTACCCATCACTAGTAGCACCTTCCACTGCCTTTACAGGACCCCAAGGTGCTGAACATAAAAACAATTTTAAAATGAACAAAGCATTGAGCAGTAAAAGTGGAATAATCCTGCATGGTTCTGTGGCTACCTCCTTGGTCTTCCAGGTTTTGCAAGAGGTCCTGCAAAAAGTTGATCATGTCCACTTCCTTTCTGTGTCTTACTGATCCCATGTCACTGTACTGAGGAGACAGTGCCTTCAGAATGAAGTCTGCATCCACCTACAAAAGAAGTTTTTAAAAATAGTCTGAATTATAAAGATAAAACTGTTAGGGCTGCAGCTATCAAATAGGTAATGGACTATTCTTATGATTACTCAAGATCTCAAATAAATACAAGATATTTTGCAGTTTTACAAATTTTACTTTTGCTTATCCCACAGAGCTAAATTAATATAAATGAAGATGTATACTACTATAAAAGATGTAAAACTTCATTGCCATGATATTAGAATAAAAAAATACATCTGATTAAAGAAAATAGAGCTTTTGTATGAGGTTTAACATGAATGCCTACAGCTGAGATATTGCAGTATGGGGGAATCACTGTTGTTGGATGCTTAATCCGTTGAAAAACAGCATGCATATTTGTCAGGGTTGTGTGTATTGATTCAAAGTTTAAAAATTGATTTGATTGATAAGATTCTCAACAGTTAGAATAGATTTTCATGATTCAATACAATCTAATCTGTTCCAATTTCATACTGATAAGGGTCAGTGCTTTTAAAAAACGTTTTTGTAAGATGTTACCTTGATTATATGGCTGAAATGCAGTGACATAACATTGGGTAAAAGTTCACCGGGAAAAACTGCATTAACCATTTCAGATCTAAGCTTTAAAATTGCTGTCTGGACTTTCTATTATAGCTGTAAAAAATAAATTGGGGCAATCAATGTTAAACAATTAAACAGATTCTTGTACTTTGATTTGTGAATTGATTCTTGTGTATCAATTCACTTGATTCTTCTTGTGAATTGATTTGATTCTTAGTATTTTAATAAGAATCGATTAAAACTGTTGATGGAACAAAAAACAGCTTCAGCTTCTCTGCATTTCCTATATGTTTTTTGGAATGGACATATTTTAAACAGAGGCCTAAATAAGTTATACTTACCTGTTTAAGGTTCCCAGGAAGAAAGAGGGGCTGAAGCGCCTGCTGGTGTTGTGGCAGCAGCTCATCCAAACCATAGATGGCTAGTCCTTCTCTAAGCTGACTTAGCATCGGTATGAGTCTCATCACTGAATGCAATCTGATGGCACTAATAAAAAGAATAAAGAATTTGTAATAACTCATTTTAAAAGTTGCATGACTTGTTTAATGCTACATTAACATACTCAATGATGGCCTTTTTGCGATTGCTGTGAATTGGACCAGTGTAGCCACATGCTACAATGGCATCAGAAAGGTCTGTCAGTGCGTCTTCTTCAGCATGTTCCACCTTAAATGACAAATGCTTGTTAGTACAATTTAGAGAAAATAAATTATTCTGGTTACTTTACCTCCTGAATCAGGTTCTGGATTTCCATATCAGTCACCTCTGGCACATCTTCATTTGTTATTTGTCCATGACACAAGAAATGGTAGGACCAAGTAGAAAAGAAATTCGGTGCTGGTCCTCCTTGAACCAAACTGGTGGCAATGATCTCCCCACAGAATCTGAAGAACAGAAAAAAAGCCAAGTTACACTGTATTGCTCTTAAACTGCAGAGCAGCATCATACTGTAGTACATACCTGTATCTGTTTTCCTGGTAGTAAGAGATACTATATTTGGGGTTTTTTCCTTTATATGAATCTCCTTCAAATAAATTCAACCCAAGGCCTCGCATCATTTCTATAGAAAAAAAATGACAGTTTGCAAATATATTCAAAGTTGGCATGTTGACATTAGCAAAGGAGTACATACCGGTTAGGAACTCTCTGCGTAGTGCTCCTTCATCAATGCCTTGTTCTCCAATAAAGGAAACACTTAGCTTGTTTTTGGGGGAAGCCCGTTTCTGTCTGGCCCACTGTTTCAGACCTCTCTGGTAGAGGTCGTCCCTTGTCACATTAATGTTAAAGGTTTTAGTGTTGTCAACTCTGTCTTGTAGGAACTTCAGGATGTCTGATAAGCTATTGACAACAACAACATTGTGTTTATTTTTATTTTTTTTAAAAACCTACACATTAACACAAATGTTTGTAAAACTTCATACCAGCTTAACTGCTCGGAAGAGTCATCCACATCCAGTATGACGCTGTTAAGATGTAGAAACATAAAAGATGATTAAACTCTCATAACATATTGTGAACAGTGTGCATGGGTAAAAACATGTACCTGTCCATTTCCTCCTTTTCACCACAAAAGCTAGCATGCAATTGTATAGACTCCTGAGTAAATTCTTGATCACACAATGGACAGGAAACCTATTAAAGACATTTTTTGAAATCAGTGACCAACAATCAGCCTTAAGTACACAATAATGATTAACATATTTTGTATATTGCTCATGTGCATGTCTTAAGTTGGATTTAAAGGGATATTCCACCCCTAAGTGAAATTTAGTCTACTGTCTAACTGCCGGCTCCTGCAAATGTGTTACTTCTTACATTTCATTTGCAGTCAACATGATTATTTAGCTCAACAAGAATAAAATAGTATCATTATTGAGTAATTTTAATCACTTTTGCACACAAAATGCTACTACCTCCCGATCACTTTGTTATAGAATTTCTATGTCCTGTACTGCTGCTCTATTTCCTTTACTCCTCATCTCACACACACACACACACACACACACACACACACACACACACACACACACACACACACACACACACACACACACACACACACACACACACACACACACACACACACACACACACACACACCATGTAAAACACACCCACTGCCTTATCTCATACTTTAAATAAACTCTTTTGGCAGCCGCTCGGGGCAGACTGTACTCTGTCCTGAGTTGGTCTGTCACCCTTTGCAAACGGTTATATGTGTGGTTGATTTGTCTCTCTCTTATCTCCTCAGCTTCAGGTAATTAGGTTGATTGAGAAAATCCCTAACACACTTACATTGTTATGATAAGCTAAAGCAGACTGACTGCTGGCAGATGAGGATAATTACTGAGATGGTTAAAACAATCCTTTTTCATTCACTTATCTAACTCTGGGGAATACGGCAATAGACAAAATTTCACTTAGGGGTGGAATAACCCTTTGGATAATCAACTCTGCCATGTTCTTACTTTTTGGTCAGACCCCACTGGAGACCTGGGTCCCTATCAGAAAAATTACATCACACATGAACATATGGAAAAAAAATCTGCTAAGCACAGCTCTGCCACTTACTTAAAAGTACTGCAGAGTCCTCAGGATTTATGGACACCTATTCACAGATATGGTCAATAATCAAAATAAGATATTGGTGAGACAATGACTTAAGACTTGATTTAAAAACTTACACTTGTATCATCTTCCAAATCTTCCACATCAATGACTTCATGGTCAGTCTAAAAGACAAATAAGAAAATATGTACACATGTATATTTTGAAACATTTCATATTTTGTTAACTTCATATACCTCAATAATGTCTGATGTATTGAAGCATGTCTGCACATGAACAGACAGAAGTTGGAGTGGGATGTTTTCCAGGCAGGAAGAACAACGCGCTCTAGGCATTGCCTGGAACTCCTTTGCCATATAAGGGAGGGGGGCTGTGTCCAACACCTGTTGTATAGGCATTATGTACAGACAGCCCACGGCCTCCCCAGGTCTTTACAAGACTGCTGCCTGTGTATCCCTCCTCTTCTGGGGTGACCAGATTGAGCTTTCTTTGGCCTGATCCTCCTGTAATTCAAAAAGCATAAAATCATTAATGACTTGCATATGTGTTAATAATGAGTTATTCAATAATATTTTTTATCATTTTACCCATAGCTTTATGGATTAACCATCCCCCTTCCAAGTCCTTCATTTTTGGATATGTCTCACAAATAATGTCTGAGATCTGTGGAAATAAAAAAGGTTTGCTAAATTAAACAGCAAATATATGTTAAAATGGCATTCAGAAACAAATATGGGGATCCATCCATCCATTTTCTGCCGCTTATCCAGAGTCGGGTCGCGGGGGCAGCAGCCTAAGGAGGGAAGCCCAGACCTCCCTCTCCCCAGCCACTTGGGCCAGCTCCTCCGGGGGAATCCCAAGACGTTCCCAGGCCAGCCGAGAGACATAATCTCTCCAGCGTGTCCTGGGTCTTCCTTTGGGTCTCCTCCCGGTTGGACGTGCTCGGAAAACCTCACCAGGGAGGTGTCCAGGAGGCATCCTAATCAGATGCCCGAGCCACCTCAACTGGCTCCTCTCGATGTGGAGGAGCAGCGGGTCTACTCCGAGCCCCTCCCGGATGGCCGAGCTTCTCACCCTATCTCTAAGGGAGAGTCCAGCCACCCTGCGAAGAAAACTCATTTTGGCCGCTTGTATCCGCGATCTTGTTCTTTCGGTCACTACCCAAAGCTCGTAGGTGAGGGTAGGAACGTAGATCGACCGGTAAATTGAGAGCTTCGCCTTTCGGCTCAGCTCTCTCTTCACCACGACAGACCGGTACAATGCCCGCATCACTGCAGATGCAGCACCAATCCGCCTATCGATCTCACGCTCCACCCTTCCCTCACTCGTGAACAAGACCCCGAGATACTTAAACTCCTCCACTTGGGGCAGGACCTCGTCCCTGACCTGGAGAAGGCATTCTACCCTTTTCCGACTCAAGACCATGGTCTCGAATTTAGAGGAGCTGATTCTCATCCCAGCTGCTTCACACCCGGCTGCGAACTGCTCCAGCGAAAGCCGGAGATCACGTTCTGACGAAGCCAACAGGACCACATCATCTGCAAAAAGCAGAGACCTGATCCTTAGGCCACCAAAACGGATCCCCTCACCACCTTGGCTGCACCTAGAAATCCTGTCCATAAAAGTTATGAACAGAATCGGTGACAAAGGGCAGCCTTGGCGGAGTCCAACTCTCACCGGAAACGAGCCCGACTTACTGCCGGCAATGCGGACCAAGCTCTGACACTGGTCATACAGGGACCTAACAGCCCGTATCAAGGGGCCTGGTACCCCATACTCCCAGAGTACCCCCCACAGGGCCCCCCGAGGGACCCGGTCGAACGCCTTCTCCAAATTCACAAAACACATGTAGATTGGTTGGGCGAACTCCCACGCACCCTCCAGAACTCCCCCAAGGGTATAGAGCTGGTCCAGTGTTCCACGGCCAGGACGAAAACCGCATTGCTCCTCCTGTATCCGAGGTTCGACTATCCGACGGACCCTCCTCTCCAGAACCCCTGAATAGACCTTACCAGGGAGGCTCAGGAGTGTGATCCCCTTGTAGTTGGAACACACCCTGCGGTCCCCCTTTTTAAATAGGGGGACCACCACCCCGGTCTGCCAGTCCAGTGGAACTGCCCCCGATGTCCACGCGATATTGCAGAGCCGCGTCAACCAACACAGCCCCACAACATCCAGGGCCTTAAGGAAATCCGGGCGGATCTCATCCACCCCCGGAGCCTTTCCACTGAGGAGTTTTTTGACCACCTCAGTGACCTCGGCTCCAGAGATTGGAGAGCCCACCCCAAAATCCCCAGACTCTGCTTCCACACTGAAAGACGTGCCGGTGGGATTGAGGAGGTCTTCGAAGTACTCGGCCCACTGATTCACAACGTCCTGAGTCGAGATCAGCAGCACACCCTCCCCAGTGTAAACAGTGTTGGTAGTGCACTGCTTTCCCCTCCTGAGGCGCCGGATGGTGGTCCAGAATCTCCTCGAAGCCGTACGGAAGTCTTGTTCCATGGTCTCACCAAACTCCTCCCATGCCCGGGTTTTTGCCTCCGCGACCACCCGAGCCGCATTCCGCTTGGACTGCCGGTACCTATCAGCTGCCTCCGGAGTCCCACAGGCCAAAAAGACCTGATAGGACTCTTTATTCAGCTTGACAGCATCCCTAATCACTGGTGTCCACCAGCGGGTTCGGGGGTTGCCGCCACGACAGGCACCGACCACCCTGCGGCCACAGCTACGGTCAGCCGCCTCAACAATGGAGTCACGGAACATGGCCCATTCGGACTCAATGTCCCCTGACTCCCCCGGGACACGATCGAAGTTCTGTCGGAAGTGGGAATTGAAGCTCCTTCTGACAGGAGACTCTGCCAGACGTTCCCAGCAGACTCTCACAACACGTTTGGGTCTGCCAGGTCTGACCGGCATCTTCCCCCACCATCGAAGCCAACTCACCACCAGGTAGTGGTCAGTTGACAGCTCCGCCCCTCTCTTCACCCGAGTGTCCAAGACATGCGACCGCAGATCAGATGACACGATAACAAAATCGATCATCGACCTGCGGCCTAAGGTATCCTGGTGCCAAGAGCACATATGGACACCTTTATGCTTGAACATGGTGTTAGTTATAGACAATCCATGACGAGCACAGAAGTCTAATAACAAAACACCACTCGGATTCAGATCCGGGGGGCCATTCCTCCCAACCACACCTCTCCAGGTCTCACTGTCGTTGCCCACATGAGCATTGAAGTCCCCCAGCAGAACGAGGGAGTCACCCGAAGGAGCGCTTTCCAGTACCCCCTCCAGGGACTCCAAAAAGGGTGGGTAGTCTGAGCTGCAGTTTGGTGCATAAGCACAAACCACAGTCAGGACCCGTCCCCCCACCCGAAGACGGAGGGAGGCTACCCTCTCGCTCACCGGGGTAAACCCCAACGTACAGGCACCAAGATGGGGGGCAAGAAGTATGCCCACCCCTGCTCGACGCCTCTCAGTGGGAGCAACTCCAGAGTGGTAGAGAGTCCAACCCCTCTCGAGGAAACTGGTTCCAGAGCCAGAGCCATGCGTTGAGGTGAGTCCAACTATATCTAGTCGGAACCTCTCAACCTCACACACCAACTCCGGCTCTTTCCCCACCAGAGAGGTGACATTCCACGTGCCTAGAGCCAGCTTCTGTAGCCGAGGATCAGACCGCCAAGGTCCCCGCCTCCAGCTACCACCCTTTCCACATTGCACCCGACCCCTTTGGCCCCTCCCACGGGTGGTGGGCCCATGGGAAGGGGGACCCATGTCTCCTCTTCGGGCTGTGCCCGGCCGGGCTCCATGGGTGAAAGCCCGGCCACCAGGCGCTCGCCAGCGTGTCCCAACTCCAGGCCTGGCTCCAGAGGGGGGCCCCGGTGACCCGCGTCCGGGCGAGGGAACACTGGTTCCATTTATTGTAATCATCATAAGGGGTCTTTGGGCTGCACTTTGTCTGATCCCTCACCTAGGACCTGTTTGCCATGGGTGACCCTACCAGAGGCATAAAGCCTCAGACAACTTAGCTCCTAGGATCATTGGGACACTCAAACCCCTCCACCACGATAAGGTGGCAGCCCAGGGAGAAATATGGGCAAATAAAAAAAAAACACCCAAGAGAAGAAGACATTTTTTTTTATAGCTACACCATATATCAGATGTGATGAACAGGGTACAAATATTTTATGTTGAATAAAAAAAAAATATGCAGCGACTTCTGAGGATGCAGCATTAGGTACTACAATGAAAAAGGCCAATCCAAGAATAGGTGCTCGTTTGCTCATATAAATGCATTTAAGCTGACATATTTTGATATGAAGTATTGGGATGCACCACCAAATTTAGATGTTCCAGTCACTGCAATAGCTGAATGTACATTAGTTTTGGTGTGGAGAATCCTCATTTGCCTGCACAGAGTCCTGACCTACCTTTTAGAACACCTTTGGAATAAAGTACAGCTGTTGTTGCAATTTTCATTTACACAACCCTCACCCTAATAATGAGCACACCCTTGGACATTGTGAAGGATGTTAATAAAATAGTTAAAGTTGCTCACTTGGGAGTGCTGGGCCCATCTAGTATATACTGGACACTATAAAGTAAAAGGATGAAACCAATATTCATCTACATGTAAAAGTACACATACAAATACCTTTGGAAATAAAGTCAGCCAGCCGAAGTTTCACAGGAGCGTGCAGGAGTAGATACACGAGCAGGAGTAAATACACGAGCGAGCAGAATGAGAGCTGCAATCGCCTGCAATTCATGCGCATGTGTTGTGTTTTGTGCCTGCATTTGTGGAGTCGCTCCCGTGGTCACTGAATTGTGCGCATGAGACGTTCAATGCACCCGTGGAGCGTAATATACGCTCGCGGTGAATAACAATACTGACTGCCAATGCGCGCGTGGAGTTTGATACACGCCCGTGGATGACTTTTGTGTGCGCGTGATGATTTTTGTCGGGAATTTGACGCCATACATTTGCCAAGTGGACTCGGGTCTGCTCACTAATAGATGCCATGAACGACGAGGCGCTTTCTTAACTTACTGGTATTTACATGTTTAGTGACAAACCTGAACACGTGTTACAGTTAGCTCTGCTGCTGTTTACTTTGCCCAGATGCTGCCAAAACTTAGATTTTTTTCCCGGTATTTTATTAGTTCACAAACTCTGAGGTGTTTTGTAAACAAACGTGACGTGACCTGCAGCAGCGGGAGGAACGGGGCTTTGTGGCTCTTAACAGATTTTTTAGCACCGAAAAAGATATTTCTTACCCTTTTCTTCGGTACCCTGCTCTACAGTCTTGATTTCATAACTAATTATTATCACAGAAGGACCCGCTGGATCCCAGACCCAAAGCAGAGCTCTCACGCGACTAGCATAAAGTAGGTCAGCTCCATAGCGACGCCAGACAACACCGCCGGCCCAGCAGCTGGTCTCTGTATCAGGAGGACTCTGCTGTTCACACACCGGCGTGACAGAAAAGGAGCTGACCCTCTCAGAGCAGCCGTGTTTATTAAAGACGAAATAATCGCTCTCTAGTTTTTAACTGACCAACAAACAGCGTTACAACAAGCACCGTATTAAACCCTAATAAATTTATAATGTCACGGTAAAGAGTATATGTTTATACCAAAGTTTAAATGATGGCTAACTAGCTACTTTGCTAAGCTAAACTAGCTTCAGAGCGTCAGTAGTCAAAAATATAAAAATATAACTTTATTTACCGATAAAAATGGAGCGGAAAGTTCTTGGACCCTCTGTTAGTGCAATCAATGCCACAACAAGCCATTTCTGCCCAACAATATCAAAATTAACATTCCAACATGACCACACACGGCACAAGAACTGGCCGAACACAGCTAATGTGACGCCCAGTGACTATAAAGTACGCCGGGGGATAAAGGGCCCTGTGTCCTTCCGGTTTTTCCCCAGAGCAAAAAGGCTAGTTAGCTCCTCGGGTCTTCCGACAATCCAAAAGACTTCCGTATATCCAAAAGACGCGCCCCTAATTATTCTCAATTTCAAGCTTTAATTACATCTAAACGGATGTGGTACACAAAAATTCACCCCCCTCAGAGTTGTCATGGCTGATAACTGGACCTATTAAACCTAAAATGGTTCGTTGTACCAGGCTGTAAGACGTTCTATTTATGCTGGGAAATTGGCATTTTTAACATGAGGGTCAATGAGGATTTGCTCACTTCTGAGACCACCCCCAGTGGATGAGGGGAGAACTGCAACTTTTTATCACTTCCTGGATGTTTCAGGATATGGACCGGAGCCTTGGGCCTTGACTCACACACAAATCTAGATACACACACACAAATCTCTTGAGACTTTATTCTCCCCATAGACTTCAGGCAGACTGGAACAGTGGCTTGAGCCAGAGAGATTTTTTTTTTTTTTACCTCTTTTAGCCTTGTTTTGCGTCATTTTAGGTTGTCCATGATGGTTTTTTATCAGGGATTGTCCTGGACATTTTGATTCATTTTGATTCATTTATTTTAATCTTATTTTATATTTTAATATAGTCGCTTTGTTTTATTGAATTTTTATTATTTTTAACTATTTTACTGTGATTTGTTTTTATGCTGTGAAGCACTTTGGTCAGCAACTGCTGTTTTAAATGTGCTATATAAATAAACTTGACCTTGACCTTGACCTTGAAGACATTAGTGAGTACTCCAGTTAGCTCATGTCTGGAGTGAAGGAAGAGAGGTCCTCCACTGACTGCTGTCCAGTTCACACCATAGCTGTACTGGGAGAAGTTAAGTCAGAAAAGCCAAATGGCTTTAACTGATTTACTAAAAGGAAAAAGCTGTAGATGTGTTCTGGGGGTGGGGATCATTTTAGAGGAACTTTAGCTAAAAGTCATTAAAGTAAAGCAGCTTGAAGACCTGCTACCGAAGACTGGACCCAAATCTGGAGCAGCTTCAAACACCAGCTCACTTCTGCTCTGTCAGCAGGCTTTTTGTGATATTTTCCTTCAGGTAGAAATCCTCCTCTGTCTCTGTGAACATGAGGCGTCCTACAGCGTCTCTGCTGGTGTCCGGTCCAGTCTGAAGCCTCTCTAGAGCGGTCTGCTAAGCGCCTCGCTGATGTGAATGAAACCAGAAGCGTTGTGCTGCGCCCCCGTAACCAGGACCCAAAGGTCAGGGAGGGGCCACAGCCTGCACCAGTGCAGGGATGGGAAACTATTATTGGTGCTATTGTGGAGGGACAATAACTCATGTGGAAGGAAGTTGTCCTGTTGGGTGTGTGTGTGTGTGCATGTTGTAATGACTGTACGTTTACACTGATCTATCTATAGAGCTGAGTTGTCTTTGATTTATTGAGCTGGGGGGGGCTTTAAAAGTCCCATGTATCCTGACTGTGGCAGACTGAAATACACAAAACTCTGAGCTGAGCCCAGCGATGATGATGATGGATGACCGATGTCCCCTCTCAGGTTATTGTAGTGGAATACTTCATATTGTAAATGTTTATCTTTCAATAAGAAAACGAAGTTTTCAGAATCAACATGATAATAAATTCAATGGAGAAAATACAAAACCAGTTGTTTTTCTAAAGTTTGTTTATTTGCCTGTACTGTAAGTGTGTGTGTGTGTGTGTGTGTGTGTGTGTGTGTGTGTGTGTGTTCCGATATGGCCCTGCGACCTTCCAGGATGTAAACGATGTTTCAGAGAGACGAAGTCGGGCTGTTGCTCTCTCCCCGTGTGGCGTCAGCGTCAAACTGACAACCTGTTATTGGGTTGGAACGCACGCTTTCTCCATCACACGCCAACGCTGTAAATAAAATGCTGCTAGAGCTTCAGGCCTGGAACGCTGTGACTTTTGGACAACACATGCTTTTCCCAGCGATGTTTAGGGGACAGTAAACTTCACATAAAAAACCCTGAGGGTTGAGGCCACCGGGTCCTGGAAAAAGCAGCCTTGTGTAAAAGTCTGTCTAAGCCTCATGGTTGAGTAGTAAACCAGCCTTTTATCCCCATTCACACAAGTCTATGCTAACAACATTCTGAAATATAATAAGTAAATAAAAATAAGTGTGAAGCTTCAGACTTTCCCTGAAATGAGTGTGCAGCGTGAAATGATGCAAAAAGGCAGAAGTTTTATTATTATCATTAATCCATTTTCCTCCACTTATCTGGGATTGGGTCATGTTATTATTATTATTATTTTATTATTATTATTATTATTGTTATTATTATTATTGTTATTATTATTATTATTATTATTATTATTATTGTTATTATTTTTGCTATTATTATTATTTATTTTTATTATTATTGTTATTATTATTATTTATTATTATTATTATTATTGTTATTATTTTTGCTATTATTATTATTGTTATTATTATTGTTGTTATTATTATTATTTATTATTATTGTTATTATTTTTGCTATTATTATTATTGTTGTTATTATTGTTATTTATTATTATTATTATTATTGTTATTATTATTGTTATTATTTTGCTATTATTATTATTATTATTGTTATTATTATTATTGTTGTTATTATTATTATTTATTATTATTGTTATTATTTTTGCTATTATTATTATTATTATTATTATTATTATTATTATTATTATTATTATTATTATTATTATTATCAAACCCTGATGAGAGTGACTAGACTTTAAAAGGAACCCCGGTTACAAGAACTTGTGGTTCTTAAAAGATATATGTTAGTATCAGTTATATTAAAGTGGTTGTTTTTATAAAATTTATAAAAATAGTTCAACTTGTAGGTCACCATTGTTGTTAGCGTCGCAATGCACTCTGGGTAGTGACATCATGTGGTTGTACCTTGGTTGCACTGGCCACCCTTGGGACCCTGTAGTGACTGTTCAGCAACATAAACATGTCATCTGTTCAGCCTTTTCAATTTGAACCAAAACGAAACATTAATGAGGAGGACATCACTGATTATGTTTCACAAAACCAGCGTCAAAATGAACAGCAAGAAGGGCGGGATGAAGCGAGAGCAGGACAAAACCGGTGGTGCGTGTGCGGCAAATGCATTTCCATGCTAACCGACAGAGGAGGAAAGTAATGAATTACATGTAATTGCATTACTGTAATTGAGTAGTTTTTTTGTGTATTTTGTACTTTTTAAGTAGTTTTTAAAATCTGTAATTTTACTTTTACTTAAGTACTTTTTTTGTAAGTATTGTAATTTGCTACATTTTTATTCTTATGTGTTACTGAGTAAAAAAAAAAACAACATTCAGAAATACTGTGTCGGCTGCCTGACTGCTCCATGGTCAGCACTGGATGAGCATAGACATATTTAAATGTAGAAGCCTCATTATGCACTTTGATAGTGATCCAGAGCTTAATGGGGTGTATGTGTTTATGTCTATACTGGATTAAACCACAGAAGTGCTGCAGACGCTAAAGGTGAGTCGTGCAGTGCGTCACATTTACGGGAGAATTTGTGTTACGAGGGATGAAGGAAAAAATAAGAAACACTGACTCCACTTGGATGACTGGATGGATCATCTAAGAAAATCAGAGGTCGTGAAAGGGAATGAAGTGATGTCTGAGCAGGTGAGTTGAACTTCTTTATGGAACGTCCCGTGGTCAGTGAGTGACCACCTGACACTGCAATGAATGATGGGTAAGTAGGAGAACAAACTGGCGCTAATGGTACAATAAGATATATATCGATGAACTCAAATGAACAGTAGGGCAGGGAAAATAAAACCCATCATTGTTGCAGGCAGCGACTGTATGGTTCAGTTTAAAACTTCTAAGTTCATTTGACTTGTTCTATATCTTTGACAGGTAAACGTTTGTGTGTGTGTGTGTTGGGGGGGTGTGTGTGTCAGGGACAGTCAGGACTTATGACTGTGACCATAACTTAATTTGATTTGCTGGTTTGCAGTTTAACTGCCTTTGTACTTTAATGTGCATATTTGTTCTTCTCATTAAAAACAGCTTCGACATTTATATACCCTATTGTCTTTTTTAATTATTCAGAAGAGGCCGTCCTCATACAGTCAAAAAAGTAACTAAGTAATTTTTACTCAGAGTACACTTGAAATGAGCCACTTTTTACTTTTACTTGAGTAGATTTTGAGACAGGTAATTTTACCTGTACTTGAGTACAAATTCATTAAAGTAATTATAGTTTTACTTGAGTAGAATATTTTAGTACTCTTTCCACCTCTGCTAACCGAGAGGGAGAGTGTTTGTTGTCAAGAGCTCCCATTTTTGTCAGCAGAAGTTAACGGTAAGCTACCGTGTGATCAGACTTCTCTGTATAAGCGTGTTCCACGGTAACACGTTGCTGCACATCAGCTGGCCACTGAGCCGCTGCGCTGCATCTGACGTGTCTGAATCTGTCTGAGTGGCAGCATCGGTAAAAGTTGGAGAACACTGTATTTCTACACTTCCTGCTTGTTTTACTGACAGGAAAGGTGAATTTTCAGCTTTATCTGTGACGAGTGGCGTGTTCGATGGTTCGCCCAAAGTGACAGAAGCGGCAGCTACAGGAGCGGGTTGTCTGCTCAGGAAAGCGTCCAGCGTCTCTTGTCTATGGCACTTTTGAATCCGCATTTCACTTTCTCTCTGAGGGCGTTTAGGCTTCTTGTGTGGGAAAAAGGTCGGTAAAGCATTTAGTTTCAGCCTTCGCTTATACCCAGCTGCTCCGGTGAGATCTTTAAAGGGATATTCCACCCAAAATTGAAATTTTGGCAGCAGTTTGTCTCATTTAGTTTAGCTTTAGCTTAGCATAAACAATGGAAAAGAGTGGTATTAGCATGCTAGTACCGGCCATTCACTTCCATTGTTTATGCTAAGCTAAAGCAGACAAACTGCTGCCAGATCAGGAGAATTACTGCGCTGGTTACAAAATGCTTTTTCCCACTCATCTAACACTGGGAAATATGTCAACAGATTTTGGGTGGAATATCCCTTTAAGTAGTTGTGGTCGACTATAAGCCTCAAACACATCAGGAGAAAAATGTCGGGAACACAGCCGCGGATCTTTGGGAAGTTGTGTCCGCCCACAGGCATCTTCCCACTGCTTTCTCCTTGTCAATAGGAAAGCTGTGTAAACTCACAACACTCCCCTTGTTGCCTTTTGACTGGAAATTGCATCCAAAAGCAGCGTAATGCGGCATTTTACTTAATAATTAATACGGCGAGCATGTAAACAAACACTAGCGTCAATGGCTATTCTTCCAAGAATAACCAATATACGTCATCGTCCCCAGAGTGCATCGGTGCAGAAAACAATGGCGTCCTACGTATGTCAAATTATGTACTAAATATTATAAATTTATAAATAAATGGCAGTATTTTGTGTGTTTCTAACAACATATTTTGGTACAACAGAAAAACTGTGGCTTATTAGGGCATACACGTCCTCATAGCCGGGGTTCCTTTTAAAGGCGGAAAACAGCCAAAGTAAATAAAATAACCAGTTCTGCCAAGAAGAGTCAAACGTGAGCCAGAACAACATCAGACATGAAAAAACCTGAGCTCCAGTTTGGTAAAAGGAGAGTTTATCAAATATAATAGAAGGTAAACATTAACATTTGATCTTGTATAAATAAAATAAATCAATACAAATCAAAATCATGACATTTATGTCCAGGATGAGTAGAAACATCAGATATTTACAGGGTTGTATTTGACTCGCCTGGCTGCACAGAAAGTAAAGCATGCCTATTTCCTACCACACACGGAGCCGGTAGCTTAACCAGATTCTAACAGCACCATCTACATGCTGAAACATCTGTTCTGATGTTCAGACACAAAGCTAGACACCAGAGACGTTCTTTCTGATTGCATAGGTCTCACTGGGAAAGTTCCCCTCAAATATGTCACTGACAACAAGCCTGTGGTGGAAGAATGATGAGCTCCAGCCGCTCCTTCTGAAAGCTCTAGTGTCTCCTTTTATCACAGCTATCTGTTATTTATTGATCATTTCAGCTGAAACTTTTTGTGCTGTTTTATGTTTTTAATTCAGGATTTACGACACAATGTTACAATGTTAATAAAACAACCACCAAATAAAAAGATAATTAGTAAAAGACCAAGTTTGTAGACTAAAACATCATTGCATATTTTAATTATGTCAGTTTATTTACATATTTGTCCTGCTTGTATGGTTTTGTGTTGCTGGCAGAATCCTGAGGAGATGGACGGGATTGGAGCGTTTACCCATGTGAGGGACTCTTGCATCCACAAACTCACACAAGTGTCTATGAGCAAAACCATGTCAACGCCATATTTTGTTGTTTATATGTCTTTGTTTTATTGCTTCTGAATTATTGCAATAATTTGTAAAAACACAAACTGACATAAGTCTTAATAGAGTTGGAACGTAGGTTTTAGGAAGACAGGAAGGGAATGAGCAGAGTGCAAGGGAAGAGCCAGAAATCCAGAAAAATGTGTTTTGATGTGTCATTAGAAAACATAACGCTTTTCTCAAAGATTTTTCTCAGAGGGCACCATCTAGAGGCTGACAAATGTATTACACCTTAAGCCATTCTCGCTCTCTCTCTGTGTGTGTATATATATATATATATATATATATATATATATATAAATTTTATTTATTTTTTTTCCACTCGTGCTAGTTTTGGCTTGAGTAATTATCTCTACTGGCAGCATGAGGCGATTCCTTAACCCTACAGAAGTTGCACAGGTTGTCCAACTACTCCAGGATGGCACATCCACACGTGCTGCAGCAAGAAGGTTTAATGTGTCTCCCAGCACAATCTCCAGAACATGGAGGAGATTTCAGGAGACTGGCGGTTATTCTCGGAGAGCTGGACAGGGCCGTAGAAGGTCCACAACCCATCAGCAGGACTGATACCTGCTCCTTTGTGCAAGGCGGAACAGGCTGAGCACTGCTCGTGCCCTACAGAATGACCTCCAGAGGGCCACTGGTGTGAATGTCTCTACCCAAACAATCAGGAACAGACTTCATGAAGATGGCCTGAGGGCCCGACGTCCTGTAGTGGGCCCTGTGCTCACTGCCCAGCACCGTAGAGCTCCACTGGCATTTGCTCAAGAACACCAGAATTGGCAAGTCCGCCACTGGCGCCCTGTACTTTTTACAGACGAGAGCAGGTTCACCCTGAGCACCTGTGATAGACGTGAAAGAGTCTGGAGAAGACAAGGAGAACGTTATGCTGCCTGCAACGTCGTTCAACATGACAGGTTTGGTGGTGGGTCAGTGATGGTCTGGGGAGGCATATCCATGGAGGGACGCACAGACCTCTACTGCCTAGGAAATGGTGCTCTGACTGCCATAAGGTATCCAGATGAAATCCTTGAACCCTTTGTCAGACCCTACGCTGATGCAGTAGGTCCTGGTTTTCTCCTAATGCACGACAATGCCCGGCCTCATGTGGCAAGAGTATGCAGGCAGTACCTGGAGGATGAAGGAATTGAAACAATTGAATGGCCTTCACGATCCCCTGACTTAAACCCAATAGAACATCTGTGGGACATTATGTTTGGGTCCATTAGGCGGCGCCAGGTTGCTCCTCAGACTGTACAAGAGCTCAGGGATGCCCTCACACAGATCTGGGAGGAAATGCCACAAGACACCATCCGTTGTCTCATTAGGAGCATGCCCCGACGTTGTCAAGCATGCACACAAGCTCGTGGGGGCCACACAAGATACTGAAAAGCATTTTGAGTTGCAGAAATGGTCCATTAGGCGGCGCCAGGTTGCTCCTCAGACTGTACAAGAGCTCAGGGATGCCCTCACACAGATCTGGGAGGAAATGCCACAAGACACCATCCGTTGTCTCATTAGGAGCATGCCCCGACGTTGTCAAGC
The DNA here is from genome assembly GCA_006937985.1 of Aphyosemion australe. Taxonomy (NCBI): domain Eukaryota; kingdom Metazoa; phylum Chordata; class Actinopteri; order Cyprinodontiformes; family Nothobranchiidae; genus Aphyosemion; species Aphyosemion australe. The sequence goes on along the minus strand of SSNS01000182.1, from coordinate 276,061 downwards.
ATGCACACAAGCTCGTGGGGGCCACACAAGATACTGAAAAGCATTTTGAGTTGCAGAAATGAAGTTTTTGAAATAATGGACTAGCCTGCCACATCTTCATTTCACTCTGATTTTAGGGTGTCTACACAATTGAGCCCTCTGTAGGCTGAAAACTTTTATTTCCATTAAAAGACTTGGCATCCTTTTGTTCCTAAGACATTGCCCTGTCGTTATTTGTATAGATATCCAACTTCATATTGAGATCTGATGTATCTAATGTGTTTCTTTAAAGCGTTCCTTTAATCTATATATATATTAGGGATGCTCCGATCCGATCACGTGATCGGAAATCGGGCCCATTCACGTGACTTTCAAAGGACTCGAAATCGATTGAAAAAGATCGGATTTAACCTTATAAAACAACAAATATGACATTTTAAATTCATCTTATATCTTAACAAGTCCCTCTATATCAATATTATTTGTTTCTTGGCCAAAAATGACACCATTACGTCACACAATATGGCAGGCGGGGATTCAGACACCATACAGCTGTTAGCTAGCAGGCTAACGCAGCGCTAACTTGTCTCCAGGAGAGCTAAAATATCTGTATGTTGGTGTTATTTTAAACCGGACAGCAAAGGCAGTGTAACAGCCACTTGTAATGTGTGCATACTGGGCATTCAAGATGCTGGAAAAAAATGCTGCATGATAAGCAGCCTTCAGAACAAAATACTTTCTCCTTCGGCTTTTGTCCCTTCAGGCCTCACCACAGCGACCCATCGGTCTGAGTTAAGTCCCAGTTCACAGCGGCATCTCTAACAAAAACATAGAGCCAGCCAACAGTGAAAGTTACGTTAATAAACAGAGAAATTGCCGACAACAAAACGTCAGACTTTCTCATTCTGCAGCGCCTGAGCTGAACACGCTGGTAGCTTTGTGGTGCTGCGGGGAAAGCCTGCTGTGGCACCGTGGCTATGGAACCCAAAGTGTGCCACAATCGCGCAACATTACATGCGACTCTCACACAAAAAGTACACGTTTTTAATGAGCAATCAATGCGTCAACAACACACACTTTACGCGTGAAAATTTTGCGTGATTTCAACCAGCAAACAACATGAAACCAACGTGTTGTGTACACACGTGCCTCCCGGTCACGGAAGTGCGCATCACTCCACAGCCGCATAATGAAGACGTAAACTACTTTTAAATATATTCATAATATTAACAAGTTTTTTATCAATGTACTTCCTAAACAAGTGATGTTTTTGGCAGATAAACTAAGGAAATGACATAAATACAGAAAGACATTCCTAAATAATAATAAAAAAATTTAAAGGAAAACTTGGAGGTGTTTTAACTTCATTTCTTCTTATTTTAATGCTTTGCTGAAGTATCGGATCGGGACTTGGTATCGGCAGATACTCAAAATCAAATGACTTGGACTTGGATCGGGAGCAAAAAAATGTGATCGGAACATCCCTAATATATATATATATATATATATATATATATATATATATATATATATATATAAAGGTGCTCGTCATGGATTGTCTATAACTAACACCATGTTCAAGCATAAAGGTGTCCATATGTGCTCTTGGCACCAGGATACCTTAGGCCGCAGGTCGATGATCGATTTTGTTATCGTGTCATCTGATCTGCGGTCGCATGTCTTGGACACTCGGGTGAAGAGAGGGGCGGAGCTGTCAACTGACCACTACCTGGTGGTGAGTTGGCTTTGATGGTGGGGGAAAATGCCGGTCAGACCTGGCAGACCCAAACGTGTTGTGAGGGTCTGCTGGGAACGTCTGGCAGAGTCACCTGTCAGAAGCAGCTTCAATTCCCACCTCCGACAGAACTTTGAATGTGTCCCGGGGGAGGCAGGGGACATTGAGTCCAAATGGGCCATGTTCCGTGACTCCATTGTCGAGGCGGCTCACCACAGCTGTGGCCGCAGGGTGGTCGGTGCTTGTCGGAGCGGCAATCCCCGAACCCGCTGGTGGACACCAGTGGTTAGGGATGCTGTCAAGCTGAAGAAAGAGTCCTATCAGGTCTTTTTGGCCTGTGGGACTCCGGAGGCAGCTGATAGGTCCAAGCGGAATGCGGCTCGGGTTGTCGCGGAGGAAAAACCCGGGCATGGGAGGAGTTCGGTGAGACCATGGAACAAGACTTCCGTACGGCTTCGAAGAGATTCTGGTCCACCATCCGGCGCCTCAGGAGGGGAAAGCAGTGCACTACCAACACTGTTTACAGTGGGGAGGGTGTGCTGCTGACCTCGACTCGGGACGTTGTGAATCGGTGGGCCGAGTACTTCGAAGACCTCCTCAATCCCACCGGCACGTCTTCCAGGGTAGAAGCAGAGTCTGGGGAATTTGGGTTGGGCTCTCCAATCTCTGGAGCCGAGGTCACTGAGGTGGTCAAAAAACTCCTCAGTGGAAAGGCTCCAGGGGTGGATGTGATCCACCTGGATTTCCTTAAGGCTCTGGATGTTGTGGGGCTGTGTTGGTTGACGCGGCTCTGCAATATCGCGTGGATATCGGGGGCAGTTCCACTGGACTGGCAGACCGGACTGGCAGACCGGGGTGGTGGTCTCCCTATTTAAAAAGGGGGACCGCAGGGTGTGTTCCAACTACAGTGGGATCACACTCCTGAGCCTCCCTGGTAAGGTCTATTCAGGGGTTCTGGAGAGGAGGGTCCATCGGATAGTCGAACCTCGGATCCAGGAGGAGCAATGTGGTTTTCGTCCTGGCCGTGGAACACTGGACCAGCTCTATCCCCTTGGGGGGGGGGGGGGGGGTGGCTCGACACAAGAGAGACGAGAGACGGACGAGGTCCTGCCTCAAGTGGAGGAGTTCAAGTATCTTGGGGTCTTGTTCACGAGTGAGAGAAGGGTGGAGCGTGAGATCGACAGGCGAATTGGTGCTGCATCTGCAGTGATGGGGGTGTTGTACCGGTCTGTCGTGGTGAAGAGAGAGCTGAGCCGAAAGGCGAAGCTCTCGATTTACCGGTCGATCTACGTTCCTACGCTCACCTATGGTCGCGAGCTTTGGGTAGTGACCGAAAGAACGAGATCGCGGATACAAGCGGCCGAAATTAGTTTTCTCCGCAGGGTGTCTGGGCTCTCCCTTAAGCCCTTTTCAGATTGACATTCTGGAATATGTGTGGACAATTCAGTCCAGTCTTTAACCAGAACTGTGTTTTCAGACACACCACGTTTGCACCGGAACTTGTCCTTTCGGCTGCCTTCACACAGCAGGGAAAAGTTCCAGATGTCTGCGGGGGAGGGGGTGGGAAGGCTGTACCCAGATATTGCATAATGCAGCGGGCATACATGCGTCATCTCCCCAAACAAAGCTAGTATGTGATAGAATTCCTCTCACTGATCGGATTTACGTTAAGCACAATTCTGCGCACACGAAGACGCATAAGAGACTTGGTCACCTGGATGATGAAGCTCAATGGTTAATAAAAGAATCACGGAAGCGCTGTGATGTGCTCCGTCGCGCTTCCAGGAGACGGTACCGTCTCATGAGGAGGCTGAGGTCCTTCGGAGTTTGTCTGCTGGTGGTGGTCGGAGGGACTGGTGGCGCCAGTGTACAGCAGGCCCCACCTCTGTCAGTGCGCCCCAGGGCAGCTGTAGCTACGATGTAGCTCATCCCCACCAGCATGTGAGTGTGTGTGTGAATGGGTGGATGAACCCTAAGAAGGCGCTATACAAATACAGGCCATTTACAATTTACCATTTATCAGTTAAATCCCAGCTGCTAAAATCATTTTATCACTCTGTTGTTGGCTCTGTTATTCATTCTGCTGTGGTCTGTTGGGGTGTAGGCAGCTCTGACCGAGACAAGAAGAGACTGAACAAGCTAGCTACCAAAGTTAGCTCGGTTCTGGGCTGCCCACTGGATTCTGTTGAGGAGACGTGTGAAAGGAGGATGCTGGGGAAGATGACCTCCATCTTAAGAAACCCCTCCCATCCACTGCACTCCACTGTGGAGATCATGGACAGCTCCTCCAGAGGTAGACTGAGACATCCCAGATGTAAAACTGAGCGCTATCGTAGATCCTTCATCCCCTCTGCTGTAAGAGTGTATAATTCCTCAGTTTAAGCTGTACTGGTATCCTGGTACACAATAACACCAATGCAATATTCATGTGTTCTATACTGGTACAATACCAAATTCACATTGTTGTCTGTGTCTCTTACAGTATGCTGCATAGTGTTGGTACCCAAGTTTGTTTTTATCTTTTATTTGTGTTATTTTTTTAGTGATCGAAGATTACAATACTAGATTATTGCCTATGTGTATATACATGTATCCTTGTTTTTTATCTTTCTTCTAATTACCCTTTGAGTGATGGTGCTGCTGTGACAATTGAATTTTCCCCACTGTGGGATCAATAAAGTCTATTCTATTCACAAATGTTAATGACATATTGCCTACATCATATCACAGTACTGTCAAGGATTGGGAGTTGATGTAGGACCCAAATGCAGGTAATCCAGGAGACAGCCAGGTATGGTTCAAAATGTTTTATTAAAGCCGTGGTCTATAGCAGGAGCAGGAAGGCAGGCAGAACATCAGGGGCGACCGGGATACAAGTAACACAGACAAACACACACAACACAACACAAGGAACCGACCAGGAGCTATGACATGACTAGGTTTAAATAGACTGAGGTGATGTGAAAACAGGTGAGATGATTACTGATTGATGATGGACAGGTGTGACTAATTAACTGAGGATGGGAGGCAATGCAAAACACAAGAGGACTGAACCGAACCAGATAAAGAGAGAAACCTAAAACTAAATGCTGAAAGAATATACTAAATGAATAAACAGAATACAGGCTAATGATAATAAATTCACTGAACTACTAAACAAAATATAAAAGGCAGCTAACAGAGGTGAACACTGAAAGGAAACAATGAGAATGAATAACACCACACTGAAGACTAAAACACTAAACATAAGAGGTACAGGACGACTAAGGGGACACAAGGACAACAGCTAAACTGGAGGGATGAACTAAATACAAGAGGACAATGAACGATAACTAATATGGGGAGAAACAGCTACGAGAACACAGGGGTCAAAGGTAACTGATACAAAAGGAGGCTAAACAGGATCCTGGCAATACTAAACAACTCAATCAAGGCAAAAGGAAAACTAAAGAGAAATAAAACACTAATGGGCTGGGGAATGGATATGGCAGAACTGATGAAAAGAGAAATAAAGTAAAAACCTAAATGATAATAGAGGGGACCGGAGACAAGGATGATGGGATATGGAGTGGACTGGGGAGACGAGGACACAGGACATGACAGTACCCCCCCCCCCCCAAGGGCGGCCACCGGATGCACAAAACGAACACCAGACACCACACAGGACAAGGGAACACAAGGCGGGGGAAGCGGGACCAAACCAAAAACAACCACAAGGGCGGGTGAGGCGGGACCAAACAAAAAACAACCACAAAGGGCGGGCGAGGCGGGAAACAAAAAACAACCCAAAAGGGCGAGCAAAGCGGGGAAACCAAAAACAACCCAAAAGGGTGAGCAAAGCGGGCAGAAAAAAAACCCAAACAAACCACAAGGACTAACTAAACTGTAAAGGAAAACCAAAAGTCCTCAGGGGGCCGGCGACGGGAAAGCAGGAACAGGCAGAGGCCTCAGGGGGCCGGCGACGGGGAAGCAGGAACAGGCAGAGGCCTCAGGGGGCCGGCGACGGGGCACCAGGAGCCGACAGAGTCTGGGGGGCCGGCGACGGGGCACCAGGAGCCGGCAGAGTCTGGGGGACCTTCGACGAGGGACCAGGTACCAGTGGACTCCTGGATGCCGGCAACGAAAGAGCAGGGACCAGGAGACTCTGGGAGGCTGGCGTCGGGGGACCAGGAGCTGGCAAAGTCTGGGGGGCCCTCGACGAGGAACCAGGGACCAGGAGACTCTGGGAGGCCGGCGACGAAAGAGCAGGGACCAGTAGACTCTGGGAGGCCGGCGACGGGGGACCAGGAGCTGGCAGAGTCTGGGGGGCCTTCGACGAGGAACCAGGGACCAGGAGACTCTGGGAGGCCGGCGACGAAAGAGCAGGAACTGGCGGGCCCTTGGAGGCTGACGACGAAGCAGGCACAGGAACACGGACTCGGGTGGCCGACAGCAGAGATGGCTTGGCTGGAGCCCCAGGGGTCGGCGGCAGCGTTGCAGGCGTCGAGCCCTGGACACGGGCGGTCGACAGCAGTGGTGTGGCTGGAGCCCCAGGGGTCGGCGGCGGTGTTGCAGGCGCAGGGACATGGACTTGGTGGGACCCTTGGGTGGAGCCACTGGAGGAGGCTGGCCCTCGGGCGGAGCCTCTGGGATAGGCGGAGCCTCTGGGATAGGCATGGCCTCGGGGATAGGCGGGGCCTCGGGGATAGGTAGGGCCTCGGGGACAGGCGGGGACTCGAGGACAGGCCGGGCCTCGGGTGGAGCCTCTGGGACAGGCGGAGCCTCTGGGATAGGCGGAGCCTCTGGGATAGGCGGAGCCACTGGAGGAGGCTGGACCTCGGGCGGAGCCTCTGGGACGGGCTGGACCTCGGGAGGAGACTGGACCTTGGGCGGAGTCTCGGGGACGGGCTGGACCTCGGGCAGAGCCACTGGAGGAGGCTGGACCTCGGGCGGAACCTCTGGGACGGGCTGGACCTCGGGCGGAGCCTCTGGGACAGGCGGAGCCTCAGGCGGAGCCTCTGGGATAGGCGGAGCCACTGGAGGAGGCTGGACCTCAGGCGGAGACTGGACCTCGGGCGGAGTCTCGGGGACGGGCTGGACCTCGGGCGGAGCCACTGGAGGAGGCTGGACCTCGGGTGGAACCTCTGGGACGGGCTGGACCTCGGGCGGAGCCTCTGGGATGGGCTGGACCTCGGGCGGTGCCTCTGGGACGGGCTGGACCTCGAGCGGAGCCTCTGGAGGAGGCTGGACCTCGGGCGGAGCCTCTGGAGGCGGCGGGAGCACCTGGGACAGGAACCCCTCAGGACAGGACGGCTCGGACTGAGCCTCGGGAAACCCGGACCCTCGGGAGACCTCTGGACAGGACGGATGCAGCTCCAGGTAGGGTGAGAGAGCAGGGGCCTCTAGTCTAGGCGGCAGAGCTCTCGTAGCCTGATGATGGCGGCGATGTCGACGTCGTGGATGTGGCATGGGGGAGAAATAAAACTAATGGGCTGGGGAATTGATATGGCCGAACTGATGAAAAGAGAAATAAAATAAAAACCTAAATGATAATAGAGGGGACCGGAGACAAGGATGATGGGATATGGAATGGACTGGGGAGACAAGGACACAGGACATGACAAGTACAGGGTCAGACTATCATGTAAACTTTTTACTGAAAAAACCTGGGGTTGACCCTAGTGACTTTAACAATTTCCGACCAATTTCTAATCTTCCTTTTATTTCAAAAGTTCTGGAAAAAACTGTGGCTTCTCAATTACATCAGCATTTATCTACTAATAGTTTATATGAACCATTTCAGTCAGGCTTCCGACGTTTCCACAGCACTGAGACAGCACTAATTAAAATCACTAATGATCTATTAGTAGCTTCAGACTCTGGCCTAATCACCATTCTTGTTCTCCTTGAACACTGTCTGTCACTCCACCCTACTGAAAAGGCTATCTGCACTAGGCATCTCTCACACTCAGCTAAACTGGTTTAAGTCATATCTTACAGACAGAACTCAATACATTCAGCTGGACACATATACCTCCACTCCCACTTCTGTAGCATCAGGGGTTCCTCAAGGTTCGGTCCTTGGCCCCCTGCTGTTTATCATTTATCTGCTCCCTTTAGGTGTCATTTTCCATAAATGGAAGATAAACTTTCATTTTTACGCAGACAACACTCAGTTATATATTTCAACTGCACCATCTGCATCACTTCCACCATTCTCACTTTCTGATTGCCTTGCTGAGATTAAGTCCTGGTTCTCGTCTAACTTCTTGAAGTTGAACTCCAATAAAACTGAGGTGCTTCTCATGGGCACAAAAACTGCAATAGCAAAGGCATCAAATTTCTCAGTACTAATAGACAACACTTCCGTTACCTGCACAGATCACATAAAAAGCCTTGGTGTAATCCTGGACAGCACATTGTCTTTTCAGTCTCACATTAGTTCCGTTACTCGAGCAGCCTACTTCCACCTACGAAACATTAACCGCCTGCGTTCATTTCTGTCAAATCACTCTACTGCCATTTTAGTCAACAGTTTGGTCACCTCCCATCTGGACTATTGCAATTCACTTCTGTTTGGTCTGCCCCAAAAACTACTTCATAAACTTCAACTGGTGCAAAATTCAGCTGCTCGTATAATCACCAAAACACCCTACTCTCATCACATCACCCCCGTTATTCAGCAGCTTCATTGGCTGCCAATAAAATTCAGGGTCAATTACAAAATCTTAGTTCTAACATATAAGGCCATTCATAATCTCCCCCCCCCCCCCCATACCTTTCACAGGTTGTACAAGTCACTAAACCCTCTCGCATGCTCAGATCCTCTGCTTCCATCAACTTAATTAATCCACCAGCACGACTTGTCACAATGGGTCACCGAGCATTTAGCAGATCGGCCCCCTCCCTATGGAACTCATTACCTGCTCACCTTAGGAACATGACCACCCTTCACCAATTCCAGGCAAATCTCAAAACTCATCTATTCAAAATTGCTTATTCATTGTAACTGTTATTGGTGTTTTATCTGATGTTTTATTTGGTTTTAAATTTTCTAGCCATTTTTTAATCTTGTTGATGTTTTTGTCTTGAATGTTTTATTTTAACCTGATTGTACAGTTTTTTTAAAGGCGCTGCAAATAAAATGTAATAATAATATTATTATTATTATTATTTTTATTATTATTATTATATCATACATAATTCCTGAAATGGGGAAAACTTCAGATTGCTGCTTTGAACTGATTAAATTTCAAAACAAATGTGATGTGAAGGGAATGTTGACAGAAATAACCTGCAACATCAGTAATTAGTCTGCAATCTCATTTGACCTCATTGTTTGTGAAATTAGAAACGTCAAAAAATAGTTAAATGGACCAAGGTACGAATTGCTCTTCTAGACTTACACACACACACACACACACACACACACACACACACACACACACACACACACACACACACACACACACACACACACACACACACACACACACACACACACGAACACATATTAGCCTGTTTCATCCTCTCTTAACTGTGAAGCTGGGGTCTGATCACAGTGGGAGGACCCCACAGCTCTTTACAACACAACAGTTTCACACACATTCACAAACTGGTGATGAGTGATGTTGTAGCCACAGCTGCCCTGGGGCCCCCTGACACTGGTGCTACTGGTCCCTCTGACCACCACCAGCAGTTGAGGAAGGTAAAGTGTCTTGCCCAAGAACACAACCACGGACAGGGATAGAGCCTGTGTTGGAACAGTCAGCCCAGAGGCTACAGGGGAAACTCCTAACCCCCGAGCCACCATTAACCTGAGTAGAGACTGTCAGTCAACAGACTCCTCCTACTTTGACCCCTGACCTCGTGGGCCAGCTTGGCCCTCTACTCCTGGTCCTCACAGACACAGGTCCTGTTTGTTGACATCGGAGCAACACGAATTGTTTCCTGTCAGAGATCAGCTAGACTCAACACAGACAGGCGTGTGTGTGTGTATGTGTGTGTGTGTAAGGTGCACTCAAGGCCTGGCCCACACCTCACTCAGGACCTGATCCAACCCTCCCTGTGTAAATTACTCTGCTGACAAGTAGTGGTGCACTCAGGTGTGACAGCAGGGGAAATGAGGGCTGCAGCCCAACCACACTCCATTACCTGTCAATGGGAGGCCTCGTCCAGCCGGTCCAGGAGGAGATCACCACGGAGATTTACGGAGACTCAAGAATATTTGGGATGAAATAACAAACACTGTCATTTCTGTTTTTTTTCTTCCCACTTTAGGAGAAATCACTTTCATATTTGGTAGAGTGGAGTGACTACAATAGTCTTTGTTATAATAATAATAATAATAATAATAATAATAATAATAATAATAACAGAAGAAGACTTAAACATTGTCATTAGCTTCTGAAAGATACTTATTTTTCATCTTTTCTTCTGAAGAAGAAATAAGAAACACAAAAAAGCTCAATTCTGACTAAAGGAAAAAGCTAAATCAGCATCATGAGAATCAATTATTGTTATTGTGGGAAATAAAGAAAACATTGATTTGAAGCCTTGTTTGTGCGTGTCCCCCAAAATTAACGCGATGCATTTGAACGCTGCAAATTACGAGTGACCAGTAGGCGGATTACAAAACGAGCGAGACACGCTCGCCATGGTGACTCCGTCTCTGGTTTAGAGGTCTTTCATACTATCTACGATACTGCTGCTGTCTTTTTTTCTGTCATGATCTCAAAATTAACCAGTTACTGATCTCTTCTATTGACACCATGTTTGTTTTGGTTGTACCCACAATCCCGGCTCTCTATCCGGTCTGAGTGCTCTACTGCGCCCCCTAGCGGAACACTCCAGTACTACATGCAGTGCAGCAGCAAGTCTGTGAACAAAGACGCTGCCTGCTGCCTGCATCAACGCGAGGTTAAACAGCAAGTATATTTCCAGCCTTAGATGAACTGGTTCAGCTTCACATCTGTACAGCTCTTCTACTGGGTCTACTGGTCAGATTCTAGAGCATAGCTTTAAACAAGGGATAAAGCAGTTGTTGGACTATTTGCATTTGGAAAACCTGAAATGTTTGTAGCCAAACAGCAGCACTCGATGCTCTCTTTCACTGGTGGAAATGATGAGGTCTCCACAGTTTCCTCTGTCTCCAGATTGTCTTGGTGAACCATCAACAGTGTTAGATTTCAAAGAGCCCAGGGGCCAGTGCTCCTGGTTGTAACTATCTGAGTCAATTTGTCAACATGATGGACGTTTGGGGCCGCGGCTCCAGCTCTTCTGCAGACCAAAGACCACAAACAAGTCAAGACCTCTTTTAGGAATCAGATGAACATTATTGGATAATTCCTAAACCATTGTCACTCTGAGACTTTTACATTTTAAAGGAAAACAAAAACATGCTGAGATCAGCTCATACAGACAAAGATGTTGTCTAATGTTGATAATGATCCAATAGCATTTTATTTATAAAGCACTAATAAAAAACAATGATGTGTACCAACGTGCTGTACAATAAAAATATGCATAAAAAAGATCAGAAGCAATACACACACACATATAGACACACACACACATGCACACACAGGCACGCGCACACACAAAAACACGCACGCACGCACCCACACACACACACAGACAGACAAACACACACACATAGGCGCACACACACACATAGGCACACACACACACACAGGCACACACACACATACATGCACACACATAAGCACACACACACGCAAGCACACACACACACACACACACACAGCACACACAATAGGCACACACACACACACACACACACACACACACACACACACACACACACACACACACACACACACACACACACACACACACACACACACACACACACACACACACACACACACACACAGCATTAAGCCACCCCAGAATAAAAACGAGAGTCTCATTGAAAATGTGTTCCGTAGGGTTATATCCTTGTGTGTTTATACATGCAGCTTTTATCTAACTGTTGCAAAGGCAGTGAAATACAGGAAAAGGTTCTTATAGGAGGAGTGAAAAAAACTCAGGGATAAATCAGCATGTCATTACAGTTTTTTACAGACGCTAGGACACATTTCTCAATACTTTGGTCACTTTTGCAAAAACTTTTCAGACAGTTCTCCTAACTGACTTTCAGCTTGGCAAAGCAGTTCATTTCACATTCAAAATGCACTACAGCTACCAGAACACTTCATTCAGGTCTCAAATCAACTCATTCTTCCAGAACTAGAAAAGGTTGACAGCCAGCAAACACACTTTGTCACCCACAAAACAATGACCTAAAAAACACTAACAACATGTAGCATTACAGTGTTTTCTGGTGTAAAACAAGGACACATCTCTGTTTAAAATTGCAATATATGTTACTGGAATGAATCAGACATGATGCAGAATTTGTCAATGTTTTATGCTGTTTACTTTTATTTATTTATTTGCACTACATAATTGGTTCAGGAGGGATGCAGCTGCGTGTCGTCTGCATAGCAATAAAAATAAATATTATATATATTTTTAAATGAAGTCAAGTGGAATCGTATAGATGGTAAATAAAATAGCATCTAAAATTGAGCCTTGAGGAACGCCGCATTGAAGAGGGGCAGCTGAGGAGACTTTATCCTGAAACATAACAGAAAATGGTCTATCTCTTAAGTAAGAGATATCCAAAGCAGTGCCCTGGACTCCCACCAAGTGCTGCAGGCAATTTAAAGGTATGGCATGATCCACTGTGTCAAAAGCGGCACTCAGATCTAAAATGATTAAAATTGCACTTTTTCCTGAGTCCAATTAGCCTGGCAAGCCATCCTATAATTGTGAATATATAGTCTGGCCACGAACCATTGACGGCTCTCAGTCGTGAGGCGGGATCTACGGTTGTCTTTCAAAATGTCAGCACGCAATTGGATAGTGCTAGGACCAATCAGAGTAACGAACAACGTGACGTAATCACAGCGATGGAAAAGCGGGACCCACTAATGGCGTCAATGATTTCTGTCGTTTTTGTATAAAAACATGTGAATATCAGGTGTACTGGGACATTGCTCTACTTTGTTTGATAAAAATAAGAAGCCGCTAAGTATATCAGACAGACTTACGCACGTTGGAGTCTAAATGATCCAATGTTGATGACAAAGCCGTTTCAAAAGAACGTGGCTCCGGCGCTGCCGCCATGTTGCTTGGGTTCGCGGCCGCAGCGCTGACGTCATCGGCTACTCCCGCTCTGTGATTGGCCCACAATATAGAGCGCTGTGATTGGCCCAACCAAAACTATAGCGAGCTGTGATTGGATAGACACAGCAGTGGATCGGGCTGTGAGGGTTCCAATGAAGCGTGCCTAGACCAAACTCTGCAAAGCAAGAATTTGGTCTAGTTCACTAGGCTAAGGTCCAATGTCATCGGCAGGTCATTTGAGACTTGAATGAAGCAGACTCTGTGCTGAAAATGTCCAAAATATTATTATTGTCTAAGTAGGACTGGAGTTGTGCACAGGAGGTCAGACCAAAGCCACCTGAACAGGTGAGTTTTCAGCTGATTTTTAAAGGAGACCACTGAGTCCACTGATCTCAGGCTCAGGGGGAGAGAGTTCCAGAGTCTGGGGGCAACAGCAGCAAATGATCTGTCACCTTTGGTCTTTAGCCTGGTGCGCTGCACAACCAGTAGGCTTTGATCACTGGACCTCAGGGACCTGCTGGGGGTGTAGGGACTGAGAAGATCACCAATGTATGATGGTGCTTGTCCATGTAAGGCCCTAAAAACCAGAACCAGGATCTTGAAATGAACCCTGAAGTTAACCGGCAGCCAGTGAAGCTGGAAGAGGAGCGGGGTGACGTGGGTGTGTTTGGAGGACTTGGTCAGCAGCCTAGCACAGGCATTCTGGACCACCTGTAGACGCTTCAGGGCATGGACAAAATTTTGATTTCAGATGTGGGGGGGGACACAGCAGGCTTGTGTGCATCTGGGGTGGGGGGTGTTATATAAAGTTACAGACCCCTTGACGCATCACGTGCCCAAGCTCCCGCCCCCCAGGTTTTGACTTGGGGGCAAGAAGACGGTACAGCCCCACTGAGCACCATTGTTATTATCTGTCTGTCCCTAGACCAGACCTTAGGTGGGTCAGATGCAATAAAGTTCTGAAATCTGCATTTTTTGAACTGTCACAAATCAAATAAAGGTTTAACCAATCACAAACTGTTCTTTAAGGACTCTGCTATTAGTCTAATATAATCTAGTTAAGCTCTGAATAATCTAAGTATTGTAGTTTTTAGCAGAGCCTGTTCTATGGTCTACAGGTGAAACTCAGAAATGAGAATCTGGTGTAAAAGTCCACTTATGTCAGTAATCCAGCTCAGACTGAGAGACCATCTAAAGGCTCAGGAACCCTCTGCAGGTGTTCTGGATTCATCAGCTGATTAAAGTGTGACACTTTGAGTCTAGAATATTGAACCTTTTCACTATATTTTAATTGAGATTCTGATTGTGGGGTTTTCATCAGCTGTAGCCAGAATCATCACAATTATAACAAATAAAGGCTGAAACATCTGGAATGAGTCTGTCTCATAGATTAGTTTCACCTTTTAGGTTGAATTACTGCCACTCAGGTGTTCTTGTGCCTTTGATGAGCCTCAAGCTTCACTCAGCAGAAGCAGCTGGGTTAGGGTTAAGGTCAGACTTCAGCATCGGCCCTGTTATGACCAGAAATCTATCAGACAAGCAGATTAAGATTTGTTTTGCTCTCAATGGGAAATGATCAAATGAAATTAATGTAAATATGACTACAACAACTAATTATAGGATACTATTGGACTGAAGGCTGTGAACCAGAGACAACAGGACAGAAGTGAAGGTTTGTGCATTTAACAAAACATTTAATAAATAATCAGAGCTGCTGTGAAATATTCTCCAGTCCACATCCAGACAGAATCATCGTCTCTTCTGTCTCATGATCAGCAGCAGCTGGGATGTTTATGCTCACAAAGTTTTTCTTTTTTTATCAACATTCCCACTTTCAAGTGCAGCTCACTCCTCCTCTTGTTCTGACTTTTTTCCTTGTGCTTATTCTCATCCATTTGGATGCATCTCCACCTCCATGTTTCCAGCTGCCTGTCGGCGCATCAGACCACTGGTTGTTCAGATGCTGCTGCTGTCAATCATTGCGGGAGCGTGCACGGTGTCGGATACCTCGTCTCTTTGTTCTCTCCTCCTGCCTGGGCGAACGGTAGCTGACAGTGATGTGCGCGGCGCGCAACAGCGATGCGCCTTTTGCGCGTTTGGAGAGAATGAGTACTCGTGCGCAAAACGAGGCCCCTCATGGAGCGCGTGTTCTGCGTATCGGGAGGGGCCCACTTAAAGCTCTGGATTTGCTCAAATAAGATGTTTGAGCTCAACGAGGTTGTAGTTCTCTTGTGGTACAAGCAGAGCGCGCTGGGAGTGCAGCTTGTAATGAGCGCGCGCGATTTTATCAGTTCGGAGGCGCAGAGCAGCTGGAGAAACATATCAATGATGGAACGTACGAGAATCTTTAACGTAACACCGGTGCGCAGAGGTGCGGGTTAGTGATCAACAGGAAAGGGAGGAGGAGAGGGGAAAACAGCGAGCGAAACACGGAGGGACCAGACTGTTAGTAAAGTTTTGAGCAAAACTGCTGGAAAAGTGTGGGTGTTCAAACACCCACATCCCCCACGGGTGTGACGCCCATGTGCTCAACCAAATCCATTTAATGGAGCGTAATATTGTTTTTGGACGGAAAAAAGTGCAGGGGACCAAAACTGCCTTTTGAAAAAGTGGGGGGGACATGTCCCACCCCCCCCCCCACCCCCCCAATTACGTCCCAGGTTCAGGGAGGTTCTGCTCAGACAAGTGAAAAGCCAGGTGCAGTAGTCTAAGGTGTGGAGACCAATCTCCAGTTCAGAGCGGGACAGAATGGGACTCAGCTCAGCAATGTTCCTGAGATGGAAGAAGGAAGAGCGAACAAGAGAACTGACATGAGAATCCAGGGTGAGAGATGAGTCAAAGGTCACACCAATATTCCTGACAGAGGGTTTGGTGTGAGAAGCAAGCTGACCAAGAGAGTCTCTGACTTTAAGAACCAGCTTGTCTGGAGCACAGATGAGGATCTCAGTCTTGTCATAGTGCTGGAACCCAAGTTTGTTTTCATCTTTTTATTTGTGGTTTTTTAGTGATCGAAGATTACAATACTAGATTACTGCATATGTGTATATACATGTACCCTTGTTTTTATCTCTCTTCTAATTATCCTTTTGAGTGTTGGTGCTGCTGTGACAAGTGCATTTCCCCACTGTGGGATCAATAAAGTCTATTCTATTGTCATCATTCAGCTGTAGAAAGTTCCCAGCCATCCAGGTTTTAATAGAGTCTAAGCAGGTGTGCAACAGCTGCTGCTTAGACATCTCATGGGGCTTAAAGGAGATGTACAGTTGGATGTCATCTGCATAAAGATGGTAGGAGATTCCATTAAAAGAGCTCAGCATGTGCTGGAAAGGGAGCAGATAGAGGAGGAAAAGTAGAGGGCCCAGCACAGAACCTTGTGGGACACCATGGGTGAGGGAGGTGAAGGAGGACCAAAATTTGAAGACAGCCACAGAGAAGAAACGCTCAGACAGATAAGAGCAAAACCACTTCAGAGCAGTTTCTGAAAGGCCTACCCAGTCTCTCAACCTATCCAGTAGCAGGTGATGGTCAACAGAGTCAAAGGCTGCAGTCAGGTCCAGCAGAACCAGAACAGTTCCCTGCATCACTGTGAGTCAGAAAGTCATAAGAGACCCTGAGAAGAGCTGTTTCAGTAGAACGAGCTCTACGGAAACCTGACTAGAAACTATCATAGATGTTATGTTCATCAAGAGCAGCTGTGAGTTGTTTAGCCACAACCTTTTCCAAGATCTTGGAGATGAACGGAAGTTTAGAGAAGCTGCTATGGAGAGATGGATCAAGATTGGGTTTTTAAAGAAGTGGGTGGATTTCAGCGTTCTTATAATAAGCAGGGACCTGACCAGAGACCAGGGAAGCATAAATTACAGAGAGCACACTGGGACCGATGGACTGAAAAGCATTTTTAGAAAAAGATGAGGGTAAGATGTCGAGGGGGCATGCAGAGGTTTTCATCACACACTCACGTATTTATCAGCAGAACACCACTGGTGTGAGAGGTTCTCTGCTCAATAATATCAGAGAAGGAGAAACAGCCGGCTGCTACCACTTCAACTTTAGGACAAACTACCAGAGTCCCACAAAGAAAAACACCATTAGAAGTCACGGACAACAAAAGACGTTTGGACCTAGAAAACCGTGACTGGTGTTTAGCGCTCTCTCGTTTCCTTCAACATCACGGATTTCTGGTTCCAGCAGAAGCCTCTCTGGGGAGATACCCGGGGGGAGGGGGGAGTGTTCTGCGACCATGTCAAAACATGCCTGTTCTGTAGATTTGCTAAAGCAGCTTTAACAAAAGGAGATTATGTTTTATGTCACATTTCTAATTCAGTGGGGAAATCTTTTAAAGTGTCAGATATTTTTGTAGATTATTTAGTTTAAGTGATTTTACAGACGTTAGTATTTAAATATATGAAAAAATAATAAACACGGGAGCAGAATGTCTGTTGGAATAAGATCTGGTATCATTCTGTGGCTCCATGGCTCGCTGGGTGAGGCCACTGACGTAAACAGCTTTGATATGTTTGAATAAAGCTCATATATTATTAATTTATACAGAATGGGAACAAACAGACATCACTCCACCAGGAGCCAACAGATCTGTCTTTTTGGATAAATGTCATTTTTGTTTATTTGCTTTTTAATTTTTACACTTTCCAAAGACTGTAAAATGTTTAATGCTTAATATGTAATTAATTAATATTAAAATATCACATTAATGAAAGCCAGAGAAGCAACCAGCCTCCTGGCCCTCTCCGACTGGCAACTTCCCACCTGTTTGTCAGGCTGGACAGCTTCACTGACTTCTACTAACCGGAAAAGTATAAACCTTCTAAAGAAACTTGAACTGTTGCAGATAATTATTGATCATGAAAAAATAACATTTATTCTTAAAAGGACAAATAGGAAAAGGAATCATGCACTCTATTCTAACTTAAGTCCTTTCCTGTCCCTAAAGGCTATAAAATGACTTTCAGCAGTTTATTGTGAACAGGATGTGTTGTTAGTGTAATCCTCTAGCAGCCATGTCCTCTACATTCTAATCTCATTATTCAGTGATGGGTGTGAGCTAGAGCTCCCACAAAGGAGAAAGGCAAACCCAATTCAAACACAAACATTGCACCAGAGAAAAAGAGTGGAGCTGTTTTCATCTAGACTGGCTATCAGGACGGGTGAGTCTTCATCAGCCCGTTGTGACTCTGTTCTCTAATGCAGGAAGTTTATCTGAGAATCAGATCAGCTCTTCGCTGTAGTTTACTGATTTCATCAACCGGGAGGAGAGCTGCGTCCAACTACAGTAATCACGTGTGTGTGCGTGTGTGCATGTGTGTGTGTGCGTGTACATGTGCGTGTGTGTTTGTGTGTGTGCATGTTAGGGATGGGACGATACACTTAAACTAACGATACGATGCACCTCAATATGTCATAGTCACGAAACGATACGTCACGATACGATATCAAAAAGGAAAAATTATTACTGTATAATAACAACTTGTTTATTTTTGTTTCCGTTGCACACAGGGAAACACAAGGCCTAACAGGCCAAACACAAACAAGAACACTCCCTTAGTGCTGCTCTAACCCTAGGTTAAGTTATCTCAGGACTGGTTCTTCTTCATAAAAACTAACATATCAACATGTTCTGGTGTAATCAGTGATCTTTGAGCAGAAACATTGTCTCCTGCCTGCAGTGTTGTTGTTGCAACAGGCGCTGTGACTTGACGTGACGACGTCACGACGCACTGCACCGTTCCCCAGATTCTTTTTTTTCCATTTAGTTTTACCCTGCTTAATCAGCAGATAGTGCTGTCAGCCTGCCACCATGAGCCCTTTTTATAAGACACACCATGCTGGCAAATCAGCGTAATATTACCGAATTTTGCGGCATTCGTGCCGCCACGCTTGATAGTAATATTGCTGTGATATTGCAGCTTCGCCAGTCTTAAACGCACATTAACTTAACAGAGGGAGGTGTCATGACCACGTGATGAATTAATGCCGAGCTCCGGCTGGGAACTATATAGAAAATGAAAGTAAACACAAGCTTAAGTTTCATTTTCGAACCAGCTGAGATGATAAACTGGAGCGATGCGGAGCTCCGGCAGCTTCTCTCCGTTAGATCTGCAGCTCAGATCATCTAACTGTTCACAGTGATGGTGGAGGACACACACCTGTAGAGAAAAAAAACTCAACGAGCGCGGCTTTGATCGCTATAAAAAGCAAGTTATGTCCAAGATAAATGGAAGTCCGTGACAGCGCAGAGACCGCCCCCATACCCCTTTATGCCACCATTGCGTAATCTTTTATAAAACGGACATGATTGCGCAACATTGCCGCCACGGTCTGAGCTCTTATAAACGACCTAACGCTCCCTGATGCCTCATAGGCGTTGCGGCAAATTGGCGGCATTGTTTTATAAAAAAGGCTTTAGACTGTATGCCTGCCATACACAAATCATGCAGCAGTGCCATCTAGTCTTTATTTTGCAATCCATTTTTTTTAACTCGATGCATTTTGTCACATTTTGTATCGCGAAATTTCACCAAACGATATTTTGTCCCATCCCTAGTGCATGTGTGTGTGTGTGCATGTGCGTGTGTGTATGCACATGTGTATGCACGTGTGTGTTTATGCATGTGCGTGTGTGTGTGCATGTGTGTATGCACATGTGTATGCACGTGTGTGTACACGTGTGTTTATGCATGTGCGTGTGTGTGTGCATGTGTGTATGCACATGTGTATGCACGTGTGTGTGCACGTGTGTTTATGCATGTGCGTGTGTGTGTGCATGTGTGTATGCACATGTGTATGCACGTGTGTGTGCACGTGTGTTTATGCATGTGCATGTGTGTGTATGTGTGTGTGTGTGTGCGTGTGTATATGTGTGTGTGTGCGTGTGTGTGCGTGTGTGTATGTGTGTGTGTGCGTGTGTGTGCGTGTGTATGTGTGCATGTGTGTATGTGTGTGTGGGAACCCTAATAATAAGACCGGTGCAGGTTGGCTTGGAAGCCGTTTGTATTTCTGATGTTTCCAGTGTTGTTTTTATTCCATGATGTTCTTGTTCTACACATTAGGCACATTTATCCTAAATACTAACATGTCAAATTTACACAGATTTATTTTATTTAATATTTATTGTCACACCTAGATTTATTTAAAGGACCAATTTATTTCCCGCAGACAAACACAACTCTGATCTGATGTGATTACAGGTTATATTGTATTCAGAAACAATGTAATTTTAAACGATGTGGCATTATGGAGGTCACAGAAGGATTATAACACTTTTATTACAATAGAATTGACCTACAAATATTGAGTTAAAAATGCGAGGTAGCAGGGTCGGTGAATATATTTCTCATCAGAAACCAGCAATGAAAAATAAATGGTAGCTAAAATAAATAGCCTAAATAATTAAATAAACAAATAAATATGTCATTTTTGTGAACAGAAAATTACTTTGACATTTGAATAATAAATATTTAAAATAAATAATAAAAGAAGCTCAGGTGCAAAGAAAAATGACCCTTAGCACTATCGTGTTCATTCTGTCCTTTTATGCAACATAAAAGGACAGAATTTCAGTTTCTATTTCTATTCTATTCAGTTTTTAACGACAGGTCAATGTTTTTATTGACCTTTCCTGTTTTCAACAGCATCTGCTGTCTTCCTCAGAAGTGTGTGAAACACACAAAAATGCCCCATGTTGCCATGAAAAATCACCAAAATACCCAGTTCACCAAACTGCTCCATGTAAAACGTCTTCAGACCTTCAGCCCAAAATGACAGGCAGGTTCAAATAGGCCTGCTTTAGTTTGGAAAAGAACGTTTTGTAAAATCAAGGTGGTTGATGCAGCTCGTTTAGCAGGACAAGAGTACAAAGTGGTGATGTAAGTTGTGACTGCTTCATCTTTGGTTTCTTCTTCTATTGGATAAATGTTGCCCCCTTTTGGCCATTCAGTGACATTACAGTTGTAAACACAGTGCAAATTTATTAAAAATAAAAAACTGGAGAAATCACATGTACATAAGTATTCACAGCCTGCTCAGAATTGAGCTGAGGTGCATTCTGTTTCCACTGATCATCCTTGAGGTGTTTCAGCAGATTAATTGGAGTCCACCTGTGGAAAATTAAGTTGATTGGACATGATTTAGAAAGGCACACACCTGTCTATATAAGGCCCCTGGGTTGACAGTGCATGTCAAAGCACAAACCAATGAAGACAAAGGAATTAAGTGTAGACCTCCGAGACAGGATTGTCTTGAGGCACAAGGCTGGGGAAGGTTACAGAAAGATTTCTGCTGCTTTAAAGGTTCCTATGAGCACAGTGGCCTCCATCATCCGTAAGTGGAAGAAGTTTGGACTCTTCCTAGAGCTGGCCGGCCTTCTAAGCTGAGTGAACCGGGGAGAAGGGCCTTGGTCAGGGAGGTGACCAATAACCCGATGATCACTTTGTCAGAGCTCCAGCAGTCCTCTGTGGAGAGAGGAGAACCTTCCAGAAGGACAACCATCTCTGCAGCAATCCACCAATCACTTATGTACATTTCTCAAGTTTTTTATTTTTAATAAATTTGCAACAACTTCAAAGACACTTTTTTCACATTATCATTATGGGGTGTTGTGTGTTGAATTTTCTGGGCACAATGAGTTTAATCCATTTTGGAATGAGGCTGTAACATCAACAAAGTGGAAAAAGTGAAGCGCTGTGAATACCTAAGTGAAGTTGGCCCCCCCACCTTCTGCTGTGAACACTTTCCAGATGCACTGTAAAGCTCATGAATCACATGAATGATCACCTAAAGATCCAAATGTCAACATTCAAATAAAAACAAACAAAATACATAAAATAGCCTTCGAGACGCAGCACCTTCATTTGTGTCCATTATAATAGACATTTTGTTCATAATTCATAAGGCCTACAGTACTCTCTAGACCAGTGGTTCTCAACCTTTTTTCCATGAGGACCCCCTGACCCCACCTCCTATACTCACATACACACATGAATGAATGAATGAATGAATGGTTTATTCCAAGCCAGTATAAAATACTGTACACAATTATACTTTTTTTTATATTTCTAAATGCAGAAAAAAACAAATGGAACAAAAACAACCAAAAAAAAAACATCTTGGAAAGGAGTGGGATGAAGATAATTTATTTACTCCCAACCCTCTTCGGTCCTTAATAAATTATTAATTATACAGTTGCTACTATTTTTACTTGAGAATCAGACAGTCAATGCCATATTTACACAATACACACACTAGAATGTGATAAATAGTAGAGTACGGTATAATATATATTACCCATACCCACAATATACAATACCCTAAATGCAATTAATCGTCAACTTTGAACACAGTTAGAATGATGCAGAAATTTAACTATGCTCTATAATTTCAGTTGTAGTGTAATAATACCAATTTAGTATGTTGTAAGGCCACACATAAATAATATATAGTGTAATGTATACCATACTATATTATATCTATCTTATACTCCAAATAGTACACGCAAAACAAACACATTAGAAAACAGACAAGGTCACTCATTAGGGACACATACAACAATATATAGCTATCTTGTTATGTATTTAATCCAGGGCCGGCGCTCCCTAAACACGCATCACGCACAGTGCGTAGGGCACCGAGTGGCCATGGGGGCACCAAGCAATCAGGTTTATGAAAAAAAACCACTATATTAATTATAATATCAGCTACTGGACACCATGCACACAAACAACACCAAGAGGACCATTTAACTGGCGTTATTTCACAAACTGAATCCCATCTGATCTGTCTTGATGTGCCTCTGTCGCGCCCGCTCTGGCTGTGAGACCGGGGCAGCGGTGCGCTTCAGCCGCTGCTGATGGGACGGGCAGGCTCGGTTCTCTGTCCCAGAGCCGGGCCCTGACCTGCGCATCGCCAAAATGACACGCTTTTATGCAGCTGCGTCGCCATCCGATTTGGATGTTTTAATTCACAGCTTCACTGGTGTGTTTTTGCTGTTTATGTGCAGAGACGAGCTAAACTCCTTCTCCGCATAACCAGGTTACAGGTATGGAAGCCTGGAGAGGCCAAAATTCCTCAAACGCATTTTTCCTTACTGGCTGATATGAATTTAAACTTAGATTCCAGCCATGTTTGCTTTCATAACTTTTAATAACTTACTGCTGATGACCCACATGAACATAATCCTAGTGGATGCAATGATGTCATGACATTAGCTTAATGTGGTAGATTTTTTTTTCTTGGCAAAAAATAATTACTGGTTATATTGTGAATGACATGATGTTGCCCACCCCTAGATGGAATTTAAATTATTTTATATGAATTATAAATAAAAGTTCCTGTGTGACATTTGATACATGTAGCTGTAACTCCTAACTGCTGATAGATAGATAGATAGATAGATAGATAGATAGATAGATAAGACAGCAGCGCTAAAGTTGTTAATCTAAAATATAAAACCTAATGTGAAGAAGTTCTGCAGAGTTAGATGATTTTCTGGTTTTAACAAGTTCTTCCTAAAAAAATCTTCCTCAAGAAAAGAAAGCTTGTTTTGAACGAGGGTCAGTTCCCTCTGTAACATCAGATGAATGAGTAGAAAATAATAAATAAAATGTAGTACTTTAAAGGACGAGTCTAGTTACACTTTATTAATATTAAGCCAAACCTAATATTTGAATACCTTCTACTGTTTTTAATTTTGAGTTCCTCTCCAATCTTTTCATAGATCTTTTTTCTAATAATAGTGGTGGAATTATTATTTTAACTTACTTTATTTATTTCTTTAATTGTGAGGTGCTGTTGAGGCAAAATTAGTTTAATGTTTTAATAAATTTCAATCATTTTAGTTAAATTTTAAATTAAATAAACAAGCGATTTTGGAAATAATGAGAGACGCACTGACACATACTGTTGTATTTTCTATTTTTTGGGGGGGGAGGGCACCACAGGGCATTTGTGCTTAGGGCACCCAAATGGCCAGCACCGGCCCTGATTTAATATATAAACTTGATTAATTAATGATTCTTGTCATTCCTTTCCCCATTCTTGTACTGAGCAATCAACTTCATATTGACCAGCGTACTCCTCCCACCAACACTATTAACCATCCACCTCCACCTCTGAGCACCATACTCTACACTATCACATGTTCACTAACATTATATTATTTATACATATTACAATTGTTGTTATGCATCTATTGATAGAAATCCAAAATTTTAAATCAATTTTGTGAAATAGAGAATTTGTAGAGTTATATGTTTCCCCTCTTTGGTGTTGAAGGCTGTGAGATGGTGCATTAAAAACCGCAGGTCCTATTGTGAGGTAACCTTCTGAGGCAGGGGTGCTGCCCTAGAACGCCACTACCCACCTGACCTGCCAGAGCAATAAGTGAGTCTTTAAATCCACAGATCTTATGGGATGGTCTTCCAGGGCAGGGGTGCTACCCTGGGACACCAGTGCAGAAAGTCAGACTCAACAACAGACTCAAGCTCACCTTTTCAAACTCACACAGCCAGGATCCCAGACTTGTTCCCATTCAATAATATAATTATTATTAGTAGTATTACATATGTTTTTAAATATTTAACTTTTTGTCAGCAGATGCATTGGAAGTTATATTGTCATATTATGTAAATGTTTTATTGCCGTTTCTGAGTTTTATTAAAAACAATGAGATAAAATATATTATTACTATTAAAACTGTAGAACCTCAACAACACTGTTTTTAAAAAGCTTATTGCCAAAGAGACACTTAAAGTTTTCTAAAAATTTGGCAGAATTTATTTTTTATTGACTGAAAATTCTAAAAATAAATGTGAAATTGGTGGAGTTGATTAAAAAGGTGAAACAGGACTGGGTGATAAGTTGATGCTTTGAAACCAGTCAATCACCAAGGGAACATTCTGGGAATATTATGGATCAGCACCATGATGCAAACTTAATAGCCATAGTATATGCAGTATTCTGGAAATGGTGTGTGTGTGTGTGTGTGTGCGTGTGTGTGATATCAGACTCTAGATGAATGTGTGTTGTTGGTATTCAGCCTGATGTAAAGGATGTTGTTATGTTGGTAGCAGAGCTCTCAGGTTTATTTTGCCTAGTTTAAACCCAAGGGTCTCTCATTATCTGAATTTTCAGAAACATGTCGGATCAAGAATCTGTTTAAAAACTTGCGCTATATGTGCCCTTTTTTTAACTTTGAGCACCCGCCCCTTCAAAGGTCTCTGCACGGCCCTGCAGTTTCAACATTCTTTACTTAAATGATCAATCGGAAGGTCAGAAACCACGTATCAGGAACTGGCTTTTATTTTGAAAAGGTTCACTTCCGCTGTTACCGTAAGTTAAAATGGCTATGAAGTATTAGTAGATTACTTTCTCAGTTCATTTTTAACGATCTTTATTAAGGGGCCTGCCAGACAGGCAGGGCCCTTATTGCTCTCCACCGGAGGATTTGTTCTCTTTATTAAGGGGCCTGCCAGACAGGCAGGGCCCTTATTGCTCTCCACCGGAGGATTTGTTCTCTTTAATTTTATAATTAAGGGGCCTGCCAGACAGGCAGGGCCCTTATTGCTCTCCACCGGAGGATTTGTTCTCTTTATTTTTATAATTCTTCTTATTCTTCCGTATACGTTAATACAGCCCGAACCGCAGCGTGCACCCCCACATACCTTACATCAAAACGACCGGCTCGGCCGTGGGAGGTGTGCTATTACTTTTCTTAGCGTTTCGAGTTACCATGGCAACGGTATTAGCAAAAAACTGTGCAAAAACTTCCCCCTCAATACAATTAAACATCCATTTATTAATAACTTCTCCGAACAAGGTCAGAATGGTACCAAATTTGATATGTGTCATCACACAAACACTGCCTACACATTCATGTGGTCATTTGTTGAATCTGCAACAGCGCCCCCTACATCCATTTCAAACCTTAATAACTTCTACAAACAAGGTCACAACGGTACCAAATTTGATATGTGTCATCACACTAACACTGCCTACACATTCATGTGGTCATTTCTTGAATCTGCAACAGCGCCCCCTACATCCATTTCAAACTTTAATAACTTCTACAAACAAGGTCACAACCGTACCAAATTTGATATGTGTCATCACACTAACACTGCCTACACATTCATGTGGTCATTTGGTGAATGTGCAACAGCGCCCCCTAGATTTTGAAAACCAGCTATATCTCCATAATGCAACATCAGATCCACACCAAATTTTGTGTGCTTTGTTGTGGGTCACTGTTTAACACATCGGTTTGGTTACTGTACACCCCCCACCCCCCCCCAAAAAGGGAGCAGCTATAACATCTGTTTAAAAGCTTGGCTTTTCACACAATTTTAACCACCGGTACTGGGAGCTCAGCAGAGCACTAATGACTGTTTTAGAAGATCACTCATTACACCACCTACTTGTGACATGCACAGTTTATTAGCAAGCTTATAGGACAAGTTGAGGAGGGGTTGAGATGCTGATGATGTGGTGGTGCACACTGGTCTATGACACACGGCCACCACCTTGCGCCACGGGGCAGGCCCCTTTTAAAATTTCTTCAGGAATTTTCTAGTTTTTATAATTCTTCTTATTCTTCCGTATACGTTAATACAGCCCGAACCGCAGCGTGCACCCCCACATACCTTACATCAAAACGACCGGCTCGGCCGTGGGAGGTGTGCTATTACTTTTCTTAGCGTTTCGAGTTACCATGGCAACGGTATTAGCAAAAAACTGTGCAAAAACTTCCCCCTCAATACAATTAAACATCCATTTATTAATAACTTCTCCGAACAAGGTCAGAATGGTACCAAATTTGATATGTGTCATCACACTAATTTTGTGTTACCATGGCAACGTTATTAGCAAAAAATGCTGCGCACAAACGCCCTCCTCATTACGTTTGGTTGTAATTTCTACAAACAAGTTCACAACCGTACCAAACTTGCTATGTGTCATCACACAAATACTGCCTACACATTCATGTGGTCATTTGTTGAATCTGCAACAGCGCCCCCTACATCAATTTTAAACCTTAATAACTTCTACAAACAAGTTCACAACCGTACCAAACTTGCTATGTGTCATCACACAAACACTGCCTACACATTCATGTGGTCATTTCTTGAATCTGCAACAGCGCCCCCTACATCAATTTCAAACATTAATAACTTCTACAAACAAGTTCACAACCGTACCAAACTTGCTATGTGTCATCACACAAACACTGGCTATACATTCATGTGGTCATTTGTTGAATGTGCCACAGCGCCCCCTACATCAATGTCAAACCTTAATAACTTCTACAAACAAGTTCACAACTGTACCAAACTTTCTATGTGTCATCACACTAACAGTGCCTACACATTCATGTGGTCATTTGTTGAATCTGCAACAGCGCCCCCTACATCAATTTTAAACCTTAATAACTTCTACAAACAAGTTCACAACCGTATCAAACTTGCTATGTGTCATCACACAAACACTGCCTACACATTCATGTGGTCATTTCTTGAATCTGCAACAGCGCCCCCTACATCAATTTCAAACATTAATAACTTCTACAAACAAGTTCACAACTGTACCAAACTTTCTATGTGTCATCACACAAACACTGCCTACACATTCATGTGGTCATTTGTTGAATCTGCAACAGCGCCCCCTACATCAATTTTAAACCTTAATAACTTCTACAAACAAGTTCACAACCGTACCAAACTTGCTATGTGTCATCACACAAACACTTCCTACACATTCATGTGGTCATTTGTTGAAATTACTTTAGCTCCGCCCCCTTAGAGACGGTTTCCTCTAACTCAAACACGCAATATCTGATTCTCACAAAACTTCACATAAATGACATTTGTACACCCAAGAACTGATCAAAAGGATTTTTTTTTCATATTTAGAAACAGCGCCCCCTAGATTTTTACAACCAGCTATATCTCCATAATGCAACATCAGATCCACACCAAATTTTGTGTGCTTTGTTTTGGGTCATTGTTTAACACATCGGTTTGGTTACTGTACACCCCCCACCCCCCCAAAAAAGGGAGCAGTTATAACATCTGTTTAAAAGCTTGGCTTCTCACACAATTTTAAACACCGGTAATGGGAGCTCAGTAGAGCACTACTGACTGTTTTAGAAGATCACTCATTACACCACCTACTGGTGACGTGCAGTTTATTAGCAAGCTCATAGGACAAGTTGAGGAGGGGTTGAGATGCTGATGATGTGGTGGTGCACATTGGTCTATGACACATGGCCACCACCTTGCGCCACGGGGCAGGCCCCTTTTAAAATTTCTTCAGGAATTTTCTAGTTTTTATTCTTCTTCTTCTTATTAAGGGGCCTGCCAGACAGGCAGGGGCCTTATTGCTCTCCACCGGAGGAGTTTTTTTTATAATAATTATTCTTATTCTTCCGTATACATTAATACAGCCCAAACCACAGCGTGCACCCCTACAAATCTTACATCAAAACGACCGGCTCGGTCGGGGGAGGTGTGCTATTACTTTTCTTAGCGTTTCAAGTTACCATGGCAACGGTATTAGCAAAAAATTGCGCAAAAACTTCCCCCTCATTACGTTTGAACCGAAATGTGCACCTCCACAAATCTTACATCAAATCGACCGGCTCGTTCGGGGGGAGGTGTGCTATTACTTTTCTTTGCGTTTTGTGTTACCATGGCAACATTATTTTAAAAAAATGCCGCGCACAAACGCCCTCCTCATTACGTTTGGTTGTAATTTCTACAAACAAGTTCACAACCGTACCAAACTTGCTATGTGTCATCACACAAATACTGCCTACACATTCATGTGGTCATTTGTTGAAACTGCCACAGCGCCCCCTACATCAATTTCAAACATTAATAACTTCTACAAACAAGTTCACAACCATACCAAACTTTCTACGTGTCATCACACAAACACTGCCTACACATTCATGTGGTCATTTGTTGAATCTGCAACAGCGCCCCCTACATCATTTTAAACCTTAATAACTTCTACAAACAAGTTCACAACTGTACCAAATTTGCTATGTGT
This sequence comes from Aphyosemion australe, assembly GCA_006937985.1. Taxonomy (NCBI): domain Eukaryota; kingdom Metazoa; phylum Chordata; class Actinopteri; order Cyprinodontiformes; family Nothobranchiidae; genus Aphyosemion; species Aphyosemion australe. The sequence goes on along the minus strand of SSNS01000182.1, from coordinate 247,116 downwards.
CATCACACAAACACTGCCTACACATTCATGTGGTCATTTCTTGAATCTGCCACAGCGCCCCCTACATCCATTTCAAACATTAATAACTTCTACAAACAAGTTCACAACTGTATCAAACTTTCTATGTGTCATCACACAAACACTGCCTACACATACATGTGGTCATTTGTTGAAATTACTTTAGCTCCGCCCCCTTATACACGGTTTCCTCTAAATAAAACATGCAATATCTGATTCTCACAAAACTTCACATAAATGACATTTGTACACCTAAGAACTGCTCA
>SSNS01000182.1:228634-244385 GCA_006937985.1 Aphyosemion australe | reverse complement strand
AACGATATAGCATTGTTTCTTTTAATTAAATTCATAGTTAATATAAAGTTAGAATTAAGTGTTTGCACCAACTCACCAAACCCACGTTTCTCGACCGTGTAGATTGGAACCATATCTTTGCAGATGTGCTTGGCAACTGCAGTAGTGATCTCCTTCCATCTGCGGGAGCTGTGGTTATATGGTGCACCACGGCTAAACGCCTGTTGCAGCGTCTGTGTCTGGAGTTTGTTATGAGCGCTTACGCTACCACTCGACGCTGCTTTTACGGCTTTTGCTTGTTGACTCTCTCTGTATTCTTTATCGTGGTTCTTGCGCAGCTGATAAAATACATTTGTAGTGTTGGAGTCTGTTGTTGGCACCGGGAACCGGCAAACTTTACAAACAACTGCTTTCTGGTCCGCGTCGGCCTTCCTACACCCAAACCACATCCATACAACAGAAGTTTCCCCTCTTTTAGGTACAAGCTCCTCCGTTTGGGTTGGCAGGTCATCCTGTTGAAAATTACCCTGGTCTGAACCGCGTCCGCTACCGTCCTCCTCCATGTTTGTTCATGCATGGCTAGCGTGGCGCGCCGCGCGTGCATGGACATGCCGTAAGGCATCATGACGTAAAACACTGCCGTAAAACGCCGTATCGTGGTGTAAACGATAGAGCTTCATATTAAACGATAGACATTTTCTATCGTACAGACGAAACATTTCGTCATATCGCACAGCCCTAGTGCACACTGGTCTATGACACACGGCCACCACCTTGCGCCACGGGGCAGGCCCCTTTTAAAATTTCTTCAGGAATTTTCTAGTTATTATTATTCTTCCGTATACATTAATACAGCCCGAACCGCAGCGTGCACCCCCACATATCTTACATCAAAACGACCGGCTCGGTCGTGGTAGGTGTGCTATTACTTTTCTTAGCGTTTCGAGTTACCATGGCAACGGTGTTAGCAAAAAATAGCGCAAAACCTTCCCCCTCATTACTTTTCAACCGAAATGTGCACCCTCACAAATCTTACATCAAATCGACCGGCTCGTTCGGGGGAAGGTGTGCTATTACTTTTCTTTGCGTTTTGTGTTACCATGGCAACGTTATTAGCAAAAAATGCTGCGCACAAACGCCCTCCTCATTACGTTTGGTTGTTATTTCTACAAACAAGTTCCCAACCGTACCAAACTTGATATGTGTCATCGCACAAACACTGCCTACACATTCATGTGGTCATTTGTTGAATCTGCAACAGCGCCCCCTACATCAATTTCAAACCGTAATAACTTCTACCAACAAGTTCACAACCGTACCAAATTTGCTATGTGTCATCACACTAACACTGCCTACACATTCATGTGGTCATTTCTTGAATCTGCAACAGCGCCCCCTACATCCATTTCAAACTTTAATAACTTCTACAAACAAGGTCACAACGGTACCAAATTTGATATGTGTCATCACACTAACACTGCCTACACATTTATGTGGTCATTTGTTTAATGTGCCACAGCGCCCCCTACATCAATTTCAAACATTAATAACTTCTACAAACAAGTTTAGAACCGTACCAAACTTGCTATGTGTCATCACACAAACACTGGCTATACATTCATGTGGTCATTTGTTGAATCTGCCACAGCGCCCCCTACATCAATTTCAAACCTTAATAACTTCTACCAACAAGTTCACAACCGTACCAAACTTTCTATGTGTCATCACACAAACACTGCCTACACATTCATGTGGTCATTTGTTGAAATTACTTTAGCTCCGCCCCTTTAGAGACGGTTTCCTCTAAATAAAACACGCAATATCTGATTCTCACAAAACTTCACAGATATGACGTTTGTACACCTAAAAACTGCTCAAACGGATTTTTTCCGTATTTAGAAACAGCGCCCCCTAGATTTTTACAACCAGCTATATCTCCATAAGGCAACATCAGAGCCACACCAAATTTTGTGTGCTTTGTTTTGGGTCATTGTTTAACACATCAGTTTGGTTACTGTACACCCCCACCCCCCCAAAAAAGGAAGCAGCTATAACATCTGTTTAAAAGCTTGGCTTTTCACACAATTTTAAACACTGGTACTGGGAGCTCAGCAGAGCACTAATGACTGTTTTAGAAGATCACTCATTACACCACCTACTGGTGACATGCACAGTTTATTAGCAAGCTCATAGGACAAGTGGAGGAGGGGTTGAGATGCTGATGATGTGGTGGTGCACACTGGTCTATGACACATGGCCACCACCTTGCGCCACGGGGCAGGCCCCTTTTAAAATTTCTTCAGGAATTTTCTAGTTTTTATAATTAAGGGGCCTGCCTGACAGGCAGGGCCCTTAATAAACTTAATAGACTTAATAGTCATTTCTTGAATCTGCAACAGCGCCCCCTACATCCGTTTCAAACTTTAATAACTTCTACAAACAAGTTCACAACGGTACCAAATTTGATATGTGTCATCACACTAACACTGCCTACACATTCATGTGGTCATTTCTTGAATCAGCAACAGCGCCCCCTACATCCATTTCAAACTTTAATAACTTCTACAAACAAGGTCACAACGGTACCAAATTTGATATGTGTCATCACACTAACACTGCCTACACATTCATGTGGTCATTTCTTGAATTTGCAACAGCGTCCCCTACATCCATTTCAAACTTTAATAACTTATACAAACAAGGTCACAACGGTATCAAATTTGATATGTGTCATCACACTAACACTGCCTACACATTCATGTGGTCATTTGTTGAATGTGCCACAGCGCCCCCTACATCCATTTCAAACTTTAATAACTTCTACAAACAAGTTCACAACTGTACCAAACTTGCTATGTGTCATCACACTAACACTGCCTACACATTCATGTGGTCATTTGTTGAAATTACTTTAGCTCCGCCCCTTTAGAGACGGTTTCTTCTAAATAAAACACGCAATATCTGATTCTCACAAAACTTCACAGAAATGACGTTTGTACACCTAAGAACTGCTCAAAAGGATTTTTTTCATATTTAGAAACAGCGCCCCCTAGATTTTTACAACCAGCTATATCTCCATAATGCAACATCAGATCCACACCAAATTTTGTGTGCTTTGTTGTGGGTCACTGTTTAACACATCGGTTTGGTTACTGTACACCCCCCACCCCCCCAAAAAAGGAAGCAGCTATAACATCTGTTTAAAAGCTTGGCTTTTCACACAATTTTAAACACCGGTACTGGGAGCTCAGCAGAGCACTAATGCCTGTTTTAGAAGATCACTCATTACACCACCTACTTGTGACATGCACAGTTTATTAGTAAGCTTATAGGACAAGTTGAGGAGGGGTTGAGATGCTGATGATGTGGTGGTGCACACTGGTCTATAACACACGGCCACCACCTTGCGCCACGGGGCAGGCCCCTTTTAAAATTTCTTCAGGAATTTTCTAGTTTTTATTCTTCTTAATATTCTTCCGTATACGTTAATACAGCCCGAACCGCAGCGTGCACCCCCAAAAATCTTACATCAAAACGACCGGCTCGGTCGTGGGAGGTGTGCTATTACTTTTCTTTGTGTTTCGAGTTACCATGGCAACGTTATTAGCAAAAAATGCTGCGCACAAACGCCCTCCTCATTATGTTTGGTTGTAATTTCTACAAACAAGTTCACAACCGTACCAAACTTGATATGTGTCATCACACAAACACTGCCTACACATTCATGTGGTCATTTGTTGAATCTGCAACAGCGGCCCCTACATCACTTTCAAACCTTAATAACTTTTACAAACAATTTCACATCCATACCAAACTTGCTATGTGTCATCACACAAACACTGCCTACACATTCATGTGGTCATTTGTTGAATGTGCCACAGCGCCCCCTACATCAATTTCAAACATTAATAACTTTTACAAACAAGTTCACAACTGTACCAAACTTGCTATGTGTCATAACATAAACACTGCCTACACATTCATGTGGTCATTTCTTGAATGTGCAACAGCGCCCCCTACATCAATTTCAAACCTTAATAACTTCTACAAACAAGTTCTCAACGGTACCAAATTTGATATGTGTCATCACATTAACACTGCCTACACATTCATGTGGTCATTTCTAAAATGTGCCACAGCGCCCCCTACATACAATTTAAACCTTAATAACTTCTACAAACAAGGTCACAACGGTACCAAATTTGATATGTGTCATCACACTAACACTGCCTACACATTCATGTGGTCATTTCTTGAATCTGCAACAGCGCCCCCTACATCCATTTCAAACTTTAATAACTTCTACAAACAAGGTCACAATCGTACCAAACTTTCTATGTGTCATCACACAAACACTGCCTACACATTCATGTGGTCATTTGTTGAAATTACTTTAGCTCCGCCCCTTTAGAGACGGTTTCCTCTAAATAAAACACGCAATATCTGATTCTCACAAAACTTCACAGATATGACGTTTGTACACCTAAAAACTGCTCAAACGGATTTTTTCCGTATTTAGAAACAGCGCCCCCTAGATTTTTACAACCAGCTATATCTCCATAAGGCAACATCAGAGCCACACCAAATTTTGTGTGCTTTGTTTTGGGTCATTGTTTAACACATCAGTTTGGTTACTGTACACCCCCACCCCCCCAAAAAAGGAAGCAGTTATAACATCTGTTTAAAAGCTTGGGTTTTCACACAATTTTAAACACCAGTACTGGGAGCTCAGTAGAGCACTAATGACTGTTTTAGAAGATCACTCATTACACCACCTACTGGTGACATGCACAGTTTATTAGCAAGCTTATAGGACAAGTTGAGGAGGGGTTGAGATGCTGATGATGTGGTGGTGCACACTGGTCTATGACACACGGCCACCACCTTGCGCCACGGGGCAGGCCCCTTTTAAAATTTCTTCAGGAATTTTCTAGTTAAGGGGCCTGCCAGACAGGCCCCTTAATTATAAAAATAAAGAGAACAAATCCTCCGGTGGAGAGCAATAAGGGCCCTGCCTGTCGGGCAGGCCCCTTAATTAAAGAGAACAAATTTTCGGTGGAGAGCAATAAGGGCCCTTAATAACCACTCGTTACAACCAAGGTCTGCAGAAGAGCATCTCTGAACGCACAACACGTGGAACCTTGAGGCAGATGGGCTACAGCAGCAGAAGACCACACCGGGTTAAAGACTAAAGATTAAAGCCATCAGTTTGTCACACACACTGTTGTGTGGTGAAAATTGTCCTCCGCATTTGACCCATCCCCATGGGGAGCGGTGAGCTGCAGACATGACTGCGCTCGGGAACCTATTTGGTGGTTTAACCCCCCAGTCCAACCTCTTAGTGCTGAGTGTCAATCGAGGAGGCATTGGGTCCCATTTTTATCAAGGTCTTTGGTATGACCCGACCGGGATTCGAACCCCGATCTCCCAGTCCCAGGGCGGACAATCTACCACTAGGCCATCGGAGCTGGGTCCCACTCCTGTCAGCTAAGAACAGGAAACTGAGGCTACAATTCACACAGGCTCACCAAAACTGGTCATTAGAAGATTGGAAAAATGTAGCCTGGTCTGATGAGTCTTGATTTCTGCTGCGAGATTCGGATGGTAGGGTCAGAATTTGGCATCAACAACATGAAAGCATGGATCCATCCTGCCTTGTATCAACGGTTCAGGCTGGTGGTGGCCCCACACCCAGGGCCGGCTCAAGGCATTTTGGCTTTCACCTTTTTTACCCTTGACCCGTTTTTATATCTGTATATTGCTATTATTTTATCGCCCAGCCCGATGTGGAGGGTTGTAGTTCTGTTGGTGCTGGACGTTAAAATCATCGGTTCACATGTCTTTATTCCCTCTTTTCTCCCTGGAGCATATAAATAAATCAAACCAGGTTTTCTGGTACCTGGGTGGAGGGTTCCTCCGTTAACATTTCTCCTCCTCTTTGTGTTTTAGGGCCTGAATCCAGCAGCTCCTTTGTGGCATCCCCAGAAGCTGGTTCCAGTCAGAAGTCCTCCGTATGGCTTCAGGCCCCGCAGCAGGCCCCCCTACAGCGTTTGGACCCCTCCTGTCTACGGAGTAGGTCCTGAGTGCTGGGACACAAATCCAAGTCAGACTCGTTCCTAAAGTTAGGATCCGCGGTGGACATTAAACTTTAAGAAACTTTAATGGCTGACCTTTTTTTTACATGGATTTTATAACTTAAATATTGTTTTTCACCAAGTCTTTTTGCACTTTAGGCATTTTTGTAATGGTTGAAGTAAATCACTTGTAGGAGACGAATCAGTTACACTAGAATACTACACGTGTAATGTTGACCTACTGTATTTTTTATTATGGGAGACGTTCATGTTTAGCACCTAATGTCCTTTGTTATGAAATGTTTTATTAATTCAGAGAAATGTGTCAGATTATAGGCTTATGTGGAGTTTTATTAAACATTTCCAAGCATCACAGCTTTGCTCATCTGTCTGGTTTTTCTACTGTAAGCAAGAAGACCATACAGTCAATAGTATGGAGAATGTTTGACTGGAATAAGGAGACAGAACTAGCTAACATTCATGGTCTAATTTACCATCTGTGTGTTTTCTTATGAAATTTACTGACTGATTGCTAATTTGACTGGATTAGATTATTCTGCTTCTGACCAGAGTGTAGTTGTGATGGTTCAGATCAGAAGATTTATTCTGAGAGCATGCAGCCTTTTTACCCAAATGGTAAGTCTGTAATCTAGACATGAGCAGAATGACTAACATTACCAGAACAGAGAAACACACAGAGCTTTAGAGGATTAAACGGTAAAAGTACTTTTTCAATCTCATACGTTCTATTAAAACCGGGTTGAAATGGGTCCTGGACCTCATCAGCAAGGCATCACCGGGAATGGAACCCCAGGGGAGACTTTAGACTCAAAAGAATTGCTTCCAATCCACAGACTGGGAGACACTCTGCAGCATTGATGGAGATGATCTTGAGAGCCTAACCCACTGTGTCACTGACTGTGAACTTCTGTGTGGAGAACACTGTCCCAACATGGAGAGTGAGGTGTCTCTTGAATAATAAGCCCAGGTTGACCCCTGAGCTCAAATAGTGAACTAGACCAAATTCTTGCCTTGCAAAGTTTATATTCACATATATAGGATGGCTGCCCAGGCTAAAAGCTTTTATCACAGGACACAAATGGCACTTATACACTAGCACCAGCTCCGCTCTGCTCCGCCAGCCCCAGCCTGGCCGCGTTCGCTCCACACTGCCTTAGGAATGTGGACGTAGTTGAGGACATGGGCAGTCTCCAAAATTGGCGCAAAGATATCAGTGATGTCATGAGTGCATCTCCGAGCATGTGGGCGGGTCAAAAGAACGCGGAGAAGTCCGCGGTGTCTTCCTTATTAAACAAAGGCGTTCTGAGCAGCCTTGTGCTTTTGAAGACTCTCTGCCTCTATATTAAATCCTGCTTTGCTGTGTGTGGCAGCACTGTGTGACAGCACTGTGTGTGTGTGTGTGTTCCTCACAGCAGAGACAGAGAAAAACAGCTTCAGTCAGAGGCTCGTTAACTCCTCAGCATCCAGAATGATAATGAAGCGCAAAATGCGGGAAACCCCCGCTGACTGATTCTATCCGATAATCGGAGGCTCCCCGCAATGGTAAATTTGAGCCGGCCAATCAGTCGGCAGTGGGTGTGTTGGACCGGTTTTGGCCTGAGGCAGACCACCTTGGGAAGAGGGCTGAAAACATCTGGTTTTGGCGCTGCAAATTCCCGGGCTACCTAGATGCAAACACAAGTTACCCTGACTAGGCTGTGCGGAGCTGATGCTAGTGTGTAAGTGCCAAAGAGAAGCAGAGAAGAGTCTGGAAGGAGCTTAAATATAAGATCAGACAGGCTAAGACAGCTACAGGAAAAACCGGGAGGAACAGCTGGGGCAGAACAATAACCAGGATGCATGGAGACAACTCAGAAAAATCACCGGACACGGTGGGAGGAGTGGTGCCAGTGGGACTGCTGATGGGGACCAGAACTGGGCCAATGAGCTTAATCTGTTCTTTAACAGATTGAACTCCAAGCCCCCTTATTTGCAACAGGTACCAACACCATCACACCTCAACCACCTCCACTCAGTCAGCCAATCCCCCCAACCCCAAAATTCAAACTATTCAACACCAGAAGGAGAACCCCCCACTATCAACCCCCCACAGCACCACACCCTCCTGCGCTCCCCTTTCTCACATCAAGAGCAGGAAAGCTGCAGGATCTGATAGGATCAGCCCCAGACTGCTCAAAGACTGTGCTGACCAGCTGTGTGAAGTGGTCACACACATGTTCAACTTGAGCCTTCGACTGGAGCAGGTCCCCATCCTGTGGAAGACCTCCTGTGTGGTTCCAGTCCCCAAAACATCACATCCCAGGGAACCAGAGCGCTGCAGACCAGTCGCCTTGACCTCCCACCTGATGAAGACCATGGAAAGACTCATCCTCACCCACCTACGCTCTGTGGTGAGCCCAGATATACAGTTTGCATATAAACCAAACATGGGGGTGGAGGACGCCCTCATCTACCTGCAGCACCGGGCGCTGAATCACCTCCAGACGCAAAAAAGCACTGTGAGAGTCTTGTTTTTCGACTTCTCAAGTCCCTTCAACACCATCCAGCCAACTTTGCAGCAGCAGAAGATGAGCGGACCAGGAGTAGATGGACCATCAACTACCTCACCAACAGGCCACAGTACGTGAGGCTGCACAACTGTACGTCTGAGGTGGTTGTGTGCAGTACTGGAGCTCTGCAGGGTACAGTTCTCTCACCCTTTCTCTTCACCTTCTACACCTCAGACTTCACCTACAATACTGGCAGCTGTCACCTGGAGTACAGGACAGTCATCATGGATTTTGTTGACTGGTGTGAGCGTAACCACCTTCGCTTGAACACCAAAGGAAATGGTGATTGACTTCCAGAGAAACACTCCTCCTCACTCACCAGTAAACATCCAGGGAGCAGACATTGAGGTGGTGGACACCTTTAAGTACCTGGGTGGGTAAACTGAACTGGTCCCACAACACAGATGCTCTGTATAAGAAGGGCCAAAGCCGCTTCCATCTCATGAGGAGGCTGAGGTCCTTCGGAGTTAAATCCCAGCTGCTAAAATCCTTTTATCACTCTGTTGTTGGCTCTGTTATTCATTCTGCTGTGGTCTGCTGGGGTGTAGGCAGCTCTGACCGAGACAGAAAGAGACTGAACAAGCTAGCTACCAAAGTTAGCTCGGTTCTGGGCTGCCCACTGGATTCTGTTGAGGACGTGTGTGAAAGGAGGATGCTGGGGAATATGACCTCCATCTTAAGAAACCCCTCCCACCCACTGCACTCCACTGTGGAGGCCATGGACTGTAGGTCATTCATTCCTCAGCAGTTTAACTGTTACTGGTATTATCCTGGTATACGCTAGCATCAGTGCTAGATTCAGTATGTGTTCAATCCCAGATGTACATTAGTATGTCTGTGTCCCTTATGCTGCGTATTTTCGGAAACCCAATTTTCTATTTTTATTTGTTGTTTTTTAGCGGTTGAAGGTTACAATGATAGCTTACTGCTCATGTGTTTTTAACTGTACTTTTGTGATTTTTATTCTTCATTTTCTCTAAGTGTAGGTGCTGTAACGAGTGAATTTCCCCACTGTGGGATTAATAAAGTCTGTTCTAATCTATTCTGTTCTTATGAATGTAATTTGCTACTGTGACACAAAAGTTTTCCCACTGAGTGACAATAAAGGGGATTTTCTATTCTATTCTATTCTATTCTATTCTATTCTATTCTATTCTATTCTATTCTATTCTATTCTATTCTATTCTATTCTATTCTATTCTATTCTATTCTATTCTATTCTATAGCCAGCAGAGGGCGCCAAAGCCCACCGTGAAATAAAATCCACAAATCTACCGCGTGTCACGTGACGCGGCGCGCTCCGCTGTGCACCTGCACAGCGCGGCGGAGCGGAGTTTGGATGCTTGATCGAAGCTTTGTGCTGCTTTTCTCTCGATACCGACACAAGTTACTCGGTGAAGTTTCTCTGAGCCACTGGTGGAATAACCGGAGCAGAAATGAAGCTTTCAGCAGACCGACCCGGACTCTGTCTGGTGCTTTTCAGCCTGTTCGCAGGTGAGTTTTCTGTGGAGATACTTTGGTTGTAACAGCTAAACGGATAGTCACGGACCGGACCGGAACGGTAGCCGCCGGCGATGATTCCCACATTTGTCGTTGGGTTTAAAGAAACGTACGTTCGGGGTTTTATCACGTTGAGGTCATTATTTACCGCCAGCAACTGAGCACGTCACAGTAACTTTAGTTATTTAGTTGTACGGAAACGAACTCTGACCCAAAGTCCGTTCGGCTCGGTTAGCTAGCAGCACCGAGCTGCCCAGCGGGGCTGTGTCCAAATCAAACGTTTCAAAGGGGATTTATTTCGAGTTTGTTTCCGCAGACATTTAATGTGTCGTCTGAGAGAAAAAGAGTAAATATTTCAAAGGAGTTTAGACACGTTTCATTCGTGAGGGGCTGAGTTAGCCTCAGACGGAGGTTAGTGCTGCTATGGTTGGGAAACACACACACAGACACGCACGCACGCACGCACGCACGCACGCACGCACGCACACACACACACACACACACACACACACACACACACACACACAGTCTTTAGGAAACCACTATGACTTGGTGGTGGTTTATGGGAACACACATTTTCTCATAAACAGGTAATCTGGTGAACACAAAAAGTATGTCAAAATTTTTTATTTTCCCCTTGGAAGAACATGGTCACTTTGAAAATAATAAAAACCCATCAGAACATACATACATTCATCTATGACATTAGACAGGCTTATGAGACAGTGATAACATGGTGGTTTGTAACCCACACACACAATTTCCGTGCATCTGGTGAACACAAAAAGTATGTCAACATGTTTTATTTTACCCATGGAAGAAAAGTCTCACTTCAAAAATAAAAAAACCCTATCAGAAAATACACACAAACATCTATGACATTCTAAGGGCATTATGAGACCCTGGTGGTCTGTATACCACACACGCGATGTGGTTTACGAAACCAATTTTAAATTGGCCATAAAAACCAAAAGAAAGTTGAAGTTGCTGAAATAACTAAATAAAATGATAATAGCAGTTACACAGTTAGTAATAATCTATTAACAATGCTTACTTTTTATATTTGTCAAAAATTACATTTTAAAAGTCATGAATTACGAGACCATCAAAAATGGTCTCTTAAACTGACTGGTCTCATAATGCTGGTGTGTAACCTGACAAATCAGGCTCGCAAACCATAAATACACACACACACACACACATGGTCCGTTTCTGAACCTGTGGCTTCTGGACTTCACAGTACCTCCTGCTTTTTGTGTCTTCCATCTGTTACCAGCTCACCCCTACCAGTCTGAAGCCCCCCCATCCCAATACGTTTGTTCTGATTGTTTACAAATATTAATAATGCTATGTAGAAGAGTCATCATTTATTATTGGAATCCTCCCTGTAGATCAGGGGTCCCCAATCCTGGTCCTCAAGGGCCGGTATCCAGCAGGTTTTAGTTGTAACTCTGCTTCAACACACCTGATTTCAATCAGCAAGTGATTAGCAGGCTTCAGCAGAGCTTGATGAGCTGCTGCACAGGTGATTGAACCACTGAATCAAGTGTGTTTGAGCAGAGAAACCACAAAACCTGCTGGATAGCGGCCCTCCAGGACCAGGATTGGGGACCCCTGCTGTAGATGGTTTGTGGTTGTTTCAAGAGAGTTATGAAAATAATAATTCTGTTTTTCTGGGACTAGATGAGGTTTGATGAGTCAGTCCTGGTTTGGATAAACCATATAATTGATTTATTATTGCTTTTGAAGAATGAGAATTAGTTAATATCCCTCTGGGTTTAAAGTATTTTAAAACTGAATTTAATTGAATTAGTGGTGCACGTCTTTGAACAACCTCCGTTTGGAGAAACAAAGTTTAGTTCTAACCAGGGTCTGAAATTAACACTTGCCAAATGCGAGCTAACACTTAGCCCCAGCGACATCTGCCAAATGGCAAGTAAATGCTTGCATCAAGTTAGTTATGTTCATCAGTCCTCTTTGATGGATTTCTGTGACGCTCCTCTCCCGCCTGCATGCGACGTACACAGGACTGAATGGGGGTCCAATATAAGCACTGACACACTTTCAGATATTCTCATGGTGAAGCTGTGTTCTCCAGAGATCAGGGACCACAGACATAAATACGTAGATGCCCCTTGAAATGGCGCTGCCATAGTGGCCGGCTGCCATCTTAGATGGGTCTCCATTCGCCCCCAGTGCATTCATTTCTAATGAGGAAGATGCTTACCCAGGTAAAAAAACACATTTTATCAAGCTTTTTCACAAAATCAGACACATGGTATGGCATGATAATTAAAATTTAATTAAACTAAATTAATTAAATCCCATCAGGTAGGCTAGAAAAGTCTCAGAAATGTCCCACGTGATCTGTTATCAATAGTGTGCCGGTTGTTGCAACTGTAGGCTGTAGAAAAAACGGGCATAGCAGCTCACCCTGCGTTAACTCCAGTAGACCTTTTTCACACTTCCGGGGTTTTTAACCGGAAATAAGTCAGTGCAGCGGAAAATAAGAATTATTGCAGCGTTACTTATGGGGATCAGTCTGTTTTCCTCATGCTCTGAAGCAGGGTCCGAAATTAACGGTCGCCACTTGCCAAATGCAAGTAAATTGCTCCACTTGACGAGTTAAATTAGGAGCGCCATCCGCCACATGGCGAGTAAATGTTTACACCAAATTAGTTATGTTTATCAGTCCTCTTCGATGGATTTATGTGACGCTCCTCTTCCGCCTGCATGCAACGTACACAGGCGAACGCGAAACGTGAGCGCCGCACCCTACGTTATTTCCGCCTATCCCATTCACTGTTTATCAAGGTAGCGGTTAGCTTCGTGTTAAAACTAGCGGCAAAATGTGGAGGTTTTTAACTAGAGTCAGCCAGCCTTCAAAACAAAAACTCGTGGAACTGGAAGAAAAACCACCAGGACCAGTGGCAACCAGAAGATCTAATGAAACGTGGCGAACTGTGGCTACATTATGAACCAGAATATGCGCAAATGAGCTGCACCATTTGAGAAGAACCGTAACAACTCATTTGTCATAGGACTGACTGGAGGTCCAATATAAGCCCTGACATACTTTCAGATATGTTGCATTTTGTGTGTGTGAGTTCTTCAATAACGACACTCTTTATATCTTGAGGCGCTCTTTTAATCTGTTAGCTTAAACAGATACATGCACGCCGGTTGCCCCCGGAACTCTCGTTTCCGTGTGCCCACAAACACTTCCAGGTCACTCATAACTCACCTCACTTAACCAAACAGACAAATAAGACAACTTCTATTTGTTCTTATCATTACAAGATATTCTCATGGTGTAGCTGTGTTCTCCAGAGATCAGGGACCACAGACATAGACGTAGACGCCCCGTGGACGGGTGCTGCCGTAGTTGCCGGCCGCCATCTTAGATGGGTCTCCATTCGCCCCCAGTGCATTAATTTCTACTGAAGGAAGGTGCTTACTAGGGCTGAAACGAATAATCAAATAATTCGATTAAATCGATTAAAAAAATGTTCGACTTTTATTTTGAAAATCGACGCTTCGTTTACTTTCACTTCCGGGTTATACAGTCTGTTTCCGGTGTGACCTTCCGGTTGTTTAACGCTACAAGCACGCTTGTTCTGCATACTGCAGCTCCAACAGATCATAGTTAGCAGAGCAAGCAACAGGGCGAATGCAAAAGGGATGATGACACCCAGAGAAATCCCCAAAACGTTTCCAAAGTGTGGGAATATTTCAATCTCAAGCCAAGCAATAGAAAAGATCGCTAGCTTAGCGCTAAGCTAACGTAGCGGTAAGCTAACGTAGCGCTAAGCTAACGTAGCGCTAAGCTAACGTAGCTAAGTGGCTATGCTAGTGGTTCACAACAGCACGATCTCCACATCCCAGGACCTCAACACAAAGCATCTAGGTGCTTTAGGCATCAGCTGCAGATCTAAGACAAGGTTTGTGCTTTAAAGTTTAAATGAAGATAAACTGAGTATCACCAGATATGCTAACAGACTGAGAAATATTTAGCCACCACTCCTAAAAGTCCCAAGTCAGCATGAGACTAAAATGTTTGCTTTTCAGCTTTCTTTTTGCATGCATGTTTTTAATTTTCAGTTATAGTTATTTGTAACATTGCAGTGTTATCTTTAGTGCAGAAAGGAAAAACATGTAAATGGATATTAACTGTTTTGGAGTTTAATTATATTAAAATAATCACCATTGTTAGCTGGTAAACTACATTTCTTTTCTCTATCTTTCATCAGCTTCAATTGACAGACTGGCCTGGGCAAATCCATCCTTCTCAGCTGAACATGCTACTGAGTTAAAGACAGCAAATGAAAAGGAGCTGAATAAAAATAAATGTTGTTATAGAAATATACTGGCTGACTTGTTTTTCACAGCTAGTATTGCTCTGTTTACATGTTTTACAGTATTATCAAAGATAAGGAAATATAGTCTTATCCGATTATTCGATTAATTGATCGATTACTGTGGCAAATTAATCGATTACTAAAATAATCGATAGCTGCAGCCCTAGTGCTTACCCAACTAAAAAACACATTTTATCAACCTTTTTCACAAAATCAGGCACATGGTATGGCATGACAATTAAAACACAATTAAACAAAATAAATGAAAATATAAAATCCCATTGGGTAGGCTAGCAAAGACTCAGAAAAGTCCCACGTGATCTGTTTTCAATAGTGAGCCGGTTGTTGCAACTGTAGGCTGTAGAAAAAGCAGGCATAGTAGCTCACCCTGCAACTCCAGTTGGGTTCAGAGCGTGAGGGACCCATCCAATATGGCGGCGATGCTGTTACGCTCTCCAGCGTCTACCTATTCGTGTTTATGTGGGACTACCAAAGGCTGTAATGCTGTTGCACACAGACTGTCAGAAGCAGGAGGCCAGATTTCATGGACAGAGAAAACAAAGAGTCTTACTAGATTTCAATAAGAGTTCATAAAAAACATTTTTAAAAAGTAAAAACAATAAAAAATCAGAAATTACTAAAAAGTTGTTTTTCTTATTAATGATGTTTTAATTATGTTGTCACTCCTCTGTTTGGATCAAAAATAATATATTATAGAATAACGTGCTTTGGGTAGATATAAATCATTTAAAATTTTGGCCGGTAAAAAATATGCTTGGCCGGTAGATTTTAGCATCTACCGGCCAAGTTGGCTGGTGAGTCAAAAATTTAGTTTCGGACCCTGCTCTAAAGCAGCCCTATCTACATTTCCATTTGTTTCCAATAAGGGTGCACCGATTACAGTTTTTGGCTGATCACCGATCACTGATCTTGAGAAAACCCTGACTTGCCAATACCGATTTTTGCCGATACCAATTTTATCTTAATTAAAAGCAGATTACGTCAATGTTTCAATTTCCTTTTATTGAGAAAACCAATATGAATACTCATGAAACAACACCAGTTTCAACTGGACATGAGGTAATAAAATGAACATACTTAGCATTGCTGTTTGAGCTACAAAATCACATTTGTTCCTTTAGCAGGGTTTCCCCCCGAAAACTCGCAAAGCCCGGTGGTAGACAAGCCCATGGGCGACCCACGGTGTTTTTGTAAAAAAAAAAAACAAAAGCTGTCAGGAAGTTTAAAAGTATGACTAGTATGTGGTGTT
>SSNS01000182.1:202726-228608 GCA_006937985.1 Aphyosemion australe | reverse complement strand
ATTAACCATTTATTAACAATATTTATTTGTCTTACAAAAAGGCACAATCTTGAAATATGGTTTTACCAGACACAAAAAAATACAATTCAGATCATGGAAAACACACCTGCCCTCTCACCCTGTTCACTTATCCATCGTAAGATGTTGCTATTGTGATTTTGTATCACCAGATGCTGTTAAAGTCAGACTTGCAGGTTAAAGACCCCTATTCATTTTTTATGATTTATTTCTGATCGATCACTCTGAGTTTTTCATGCAGGCTGAACATGAAAATAGTCTCCTACATCTATCTCCTGCATTAACTAGGGTTACAGCTATTTAATATTTTAGTATTCTAATTGTAATATAATCCTCTGTCAATCAAATATTCTATTTGATGACCTTTCAAAACGGAGGAAAAAAATGAGTTTGTTTCAAAATCTAACTTCAAGTAGAAATGTTACTAATTTCTACTAGTAACAATGCGTCATATTTTTCTAAATATACACAGATTGGCAATAATTCAGCCTAAAATTATATTCAAAGATCGATATGTTAGTAAATTACATGCTATAATGGCTTGCCGTATGTGCAGCGTCACACTGAGCCGCAGTAATGACTCCAGGTATTAGCTGCGTCCCTGCTCCACACCGCTGCAGCTGCAGCCATCTACATAAACAGGATGATGGGGATTTTTCTTTCAGTTGTAGAGTTTATTCAGTCTTAGTTTAACGTGAACACGATTAAAGTGTTTTTTTCCGGTCCCTACGTGACGCGAAAGTTAGCGTGCGTGCTACGTATTAGCTTTACTATGGTATTAGCATTAGCCTACCTGTTCGTGGATTCGGCTGGCTGAAGCGGTTTCCTGTTCAAGCATAAAGTTGTGCTGTTATGGTAAGACAACTCCGTTTTACAGTGGAGACACTCGACCGTGTTTTCTCTTCCTCTGAGTTTAATATGGTCCTAAACTTTGGACCACCTTTGCCTTTTGCCTTTATCGTTTTCTCCATTGTCCTCCATGCTGTCGCGTTCACCGGTGATATCCAACATTGTGCTCCAGTAAAATGTGTCCCTGTAAATTAGAGTCCGGCTGCGTTACGCATTTAACAACGCCTCGAATCAGTAAATAATAATGATTTGAGGAATTTTTTTAATAGAAACATTCGAGTATTTGTTTCAGCGCTAAATTTAACATTTTAAATGTTAGTTTGGTGCATTAAAAGACTTTAAAATAAATAAATAAGTGACGCTTAGCCTGGCGGGAGGGCATGCAAAGCCTGGCGGCCCGCCAGGCTAAAATAGCGCTGGGGGAAATCCTGCTTTAGACTTTCGTTTTTCTAATTTTGAAAACAAAACTTTTGTACCTGTTTTGACACACTTGTCCAAAGAAATTACTCTATAGCAATGATTTGATTTAACATTAACTAGGGGTGCACCGATTGCAGTTTTTGGCTGATCACCAATCACCAATCTTGAGAAAAACCTGAGATCAAGGCTGATAAATCGGTTGGCTGATCTAGGGTGCACCCCTAGTTTCCAACATCTACCGATGTAAGACACGCGTGAGGAGAGGCTCAATTTTGTTAATTAAAGGGGAAATACTTACGTCTGCAGCAGACACTTCACGGCTATGTTTACGTGCTGGGACTAAGTGTTAGCCGTCTTAACTCGGATGCGGTACCATGTCTATTCTCCTGGAATAAGTTCACCCCAGGAGTCTACATGTTCGGTAACACAAACGGTAGTTTGTGCCGCACAGGAATTGGAGAGCCAGGAGCTAGAAAAGGCAAAGTAGGTGACAAGGCTGGACCATGTTGATGCTACGTTAGTAAGTTCTTTTATGTGTTCATGACAAGTAAATTATGCTGAACTCATAGTTCAGAGCTGCCACCCACGCAAAATAAAATTAACGCGATGCCACGTTAACAGTTTATTGTTCAAACAATATAAATTTCACGTTTATAGATATTTATCACAGTTGTACAATATAATTATCATACATTTTATATTATATATTCTATATTATGCATGTGTATGTTGTTAGAACATGATATTATATTGTTTCAAAGTGAAATTTTTATTCTAAGAACGTGAAAATTATATTGTTAGAACAATAAGATTATCATGTTGTAATGTAATATCGCTGTAATTTATTTATTTTTCATGGGTAGCAGCTCTGCGTTCCAGTATTATATTGCTGTGTGTTTTGTGGTCTTCTGCGACCTATTTAGAATTTTATATTGGGCAAATGTAAAAGGTTTTTAGTGCAGACACGATCCATGCTGACTGAAATCTGACCTAGTTAGGAAGGAGTTTTCCAACGATCGCGCACTTCAGGTTTTTGTGAAAAAGGTCTGTTGGGTTTGGAGAGTGAGGGACCCATCCAATATGGCGGCAACGCTGTTACGCTCTCCAGCGCCCAATGGGGCGTCTACGTATTCATGTCTATGTCAGCTCCAACGTCCGCATTCCACATAAGACCGCACCCCTATTTCCGGTTGTCATAAGTCGTCGGTGAAGCTGTGACATGGCTGAGAGTTTGGAGTCCACCCGGTGCTTACTGGAGTTACCAAAAGTTACAATCAATGATGTAAGGAAAAATTTTCTCTTTGTTTCGATGAAAAAAAAAGAAAAAAGTGGTTCTCTCGATTTTTAAAAAAAAAAAAACCTCTACCAATAACACGTCCGACCAAAAAGCCATAAACAACTAACCTCCAGGAAGAACCAGGTGAACTCCAAACTCTCAGCCATGTCACAGCTTCGCTGACGACTATGACAACCGGACATAGGAGTGCGGTCTTATGTGGAATGCGGACGTTGGAGCGTGCATAGAGCCCATTGGAACCCTCGCAGCCCAATCCACTGCTGTGGCTGTCCAATCACAGCTCGCTATATTTTTGGTTGGGCCAATCACAGCGCTCTATATTGTGGGCCAATCACAGAGCGGGAGTAGCCGATGACGTCAGCGCTGCGGCCGTGAGCACAAACAACATGGTGGCAACGCAGGAACCACGTAAGTTTGAAACGGCTTTGTCATCAACATTGGATTATTTAGACTCCAACGTGCGTAAGTCTGTCGGATATACTTAGCGGCTTCTTATTTTTATCAAACAAAGTAGTGCAATGTCCCACTACACCTGATATTCACATGTTTTTATACAAAAACGACAGAGATCATTGATGTTGGACGCCATTGCTACCTCCCTCTTTTCCGTCACTGTGATTATGTCACGTTGTTCGTTACTCTGATTGGTCCTAGCGCTATCCAATTGCAGACAGTTTGAAAGACAACCGTAGTTCCCGCCTCACGACTGAGAGCCGTTAATGGTTCATGGCCAGACTATATATTCACATATATAGGATGGCTTGCCAGGCTAAAGCGCTGCTGCTGGGGGAGGTGCTAATCGGAATCTAGATACCCAGATCGGATGTCGGAGAGAACTTTTTATTCCTTTTCCAAAGCCGGTAAAGTCCGCGACCACATGAAACAGCTGGAAAGCGACACGGGCTAAGCTGAAGACAGAAGAAGTAAAGCGGTGGCAGTTTTTCTGTGAACGAGCGGATTTCAACTGTGTGGAGCAGATCAAAAAAAGCATGTATATTTGTTACTTACATCTTCCCGGAGAGAAAGGTCCTACATCCGAGAATGATCAGCCGCCAGTCCTGTCGACGCTCTCAGACATGGAGTTATCCAGGAGGCAGCATTGTTAATGATGAAATGTTGGAGATTTTCACCAATACATGACCGGAAAAACTACCGGTACGCATAGTACCCTCGAAAAAAAGTCCTGTTACGCTGAGAGGTCAAAATTAGAAGTACCGGTGTATACCAGCCCACTTAAAGCACTGAACTCTCCTATAGCATAGCAGCCACTCAGGAAGGTGGCACTCAGAGCCTGACTCTGGAAAGGTAAGTAGGATCAAACCACTTCTGAGGCGGGGGGAGGTTTGCTGCAGTTTTTTGTTAAAATATAACGATTCAAACAAGCACTGTATTTTTTGCTTTTTATATTTTACAAGTGTCTTTTAAAACACATAGTGAAAATAAACATTTTAAATTCTCAAATTTTAGGGGTGCTTCAGCACCCCCAAGGTTTCCCCCAGCGCTATATTGGCCTGCCCCCCCCCCCCCCGCCAGGCTAAGCGTCATTTACTTATTTATTTTAACGTTTTTTTTTAACTGACATTTAAAATGTTAAATTTAGCGCTGAAACAAATACTTGAATGTTTCGATTAAAAAAAATCCTCAAATCATTATTATTTACTGATTCGAGGCTTTGTTAAATGCGCACCACGGGCGGACTCTAATTTACACGGACACATTTTACTGGTGCACAACGGTGGATATCACCGGTGATGGAGAAAATGATAAAGACAAAAACTCTTGCAAAAGGCAAAAGCGGTCCAAAGTTTGGAACCATTCTAAACTCAGAAGAAGTGAAAACACGGTCGAGTGTCTCCACTGTAAAACGGAGTTGTCTTACCATAACAGCACAACTTTATCCTTGAACAGGAAACCGCTTCAGCCAGCCGAATCCACGACCAGGTAGGCTAATGCTAATACGTAGCACGCACACTAACATTCGCTTCAAGTAGGGACTGGAGAAAACACGTTAATCGTGTTCACGTTAAACTAAGACTGAATAAAAACTCTACAACTGAAAGAAAAATCACCATCATCCTGTTTATGTAGATGGCTGCAGCTGCTGCAGCGGTGTGGAGCAGCTAATACCTGGAGTCATTACTGCGGCTCAGTGTGACGCTGCAGTCTACGGCAGGCCGTTGTAGCACGTATATAACTAACATATCTATCTTTGAATATAATTTTAGGTTGGATTATTGCCAATCTGTGTATATTTAGAAAAATCTGACACCATTACATTGTTACTAGTAGAAATTAGTAACATTTCTACTATAAGGTAGATCTTGAAACACTAATTCATTAGAATTTTTTTCCTCCGTTTTGAAAAGTCGTGGGATAGAATATTTGATGAATTGACAGAGGATTAGATAGAATATTAGAATACTAAAATATTAAATAGCTGTAACTAGTGTTGTCAAAAGAACCGGTACTTCGGTACCAACCCGGTACTACAAAAATGTAAGCGGTACCAAGATTTCGTAGGTACCGGTAGTACCGAGGACCCGTCGAAACCCTGTCCTTGATGCGCATGATTCGTGCATTTACTGGGCGCGTGCAGTCGCTTCTAAAGCAACACCGCAGAACACAGAGTCATGGCGAGCGGTGGACCAGCTGATGTGGTAAATAGTTCATTCACGGAGAACCCCCGCCCCGCTCTCACGGAGACACCCCCGCCCCGCTGTCACGGAGACCGAGACTAGAGATATGCTTCGCTCCAGCAGCACCTCCCGTTCTCATGCTTTCTTGTATTTTTAATTCCAAAACTTGACAGGATGTCCAGACAGACCCCTGAATCCCTCTGTCAGCGCTTGTCATCAGGAACGTCCTGACACAACGCTCACCTCCGCTGATCAGTGACGTAGGAGGCGGATTTAATGCGTCATGACCGTTCAGACTAGTCGCTTTCAAAAAATTTGCATATGTCGGAATCGGTACTACATAGAGTGTGGTGTGAATACACCATCGTCTTTATTAACTATTTAAATCTCCTATACGTTTAATTAGGGAAACAAACAAACAAACAAACAGGATGACATAAAGGCGTTGACTGCTCACAGACCAGAGTTTTTCTTTTTTTAATGATTGTAATGTGTATCCAAAAGATGAACAACAATGTATGGCTCAGTCAGTGTTTATGTCCTTAAAATCAGTTTGTCAATAAAGCTGTTCTAACTAGATGTTCTTGTCTGGATAACTAGCAGGTTTACAAAAATATATGAACAAAAACACATTTTGATTAAATAAAAGTGCATTAAAAACATGTTATGATGGTAGTACAATAGTAATTCAGTTCATTTTTCTTATATACAGCACTGATTCACAAAAGATGTCATCTCAAAGCACTTTACAGGAAAATTTATGTTTTCATTGGTAAATTTAGTCTAAATTAAATTTTTGTTTGGTACCGAAATTGGTACAGAGAACCGTGAATTTTCACTGGTACCGGTACCGAATACTGAAATTTTGGTACCGTGACAACACTAACTGTAACCCTAGTTAATGCAGGAGATAGGTGTAGGAGACTATTTTCATGTTCAGCCTGCATGAAAAACTCAGAGTGATCAATTGTAATCAGAAATAATCATAAAAAAATTTTTGTTCAGTGAAGCACACCTTTATATAATTATAATATTTATATATGAATAGGGGTGTTTAACCTGCAAGTCTGACTTTAACAGCATCTGGTGATACAAAAGCACAATAGCAACATCTTACGATGGATAAGTGAACAGGGTGGGAGGTCAGGTGTATGTTCCATTATCTGAATTGTATTTTTTTGTGTCTGGTAAAACCATATTTCAAGATTGTGCCTTTTTGTAAGACAAATATATATTGTTAACAAATAGTTTATAACACCACATACTAGTCATACTTTTAATCTTCCTGACAACTTTTTTTTTTTTTTTTTACACAAAAACACTGTGGGTCGCTCGTGGGCTTGTCTACCACCGGGCTTGTGGTTTTCTGGGGGAAACCCTGACCCCCATAAGCCTTTTCATGGTGTCGTCAACTGTAGAATACCCTATTTCTACTAGTGTAGTTGTTGTTTTGGATGTCCTTAATTATAATTTCTATAGTATAAACATAGCTGTCTGTCTTTATTTGCAATTTTGACTAATAAGAATACAATACAATTAGTACTAGGACCAATGAAAGTATTGCTAAATAGGAATTACAGAGAGAGGTTCGATTGCTGATTAAATGTTAAAACGGCTTGCCAAACAACTCACTCCCTGCTTGTCCATCTTTCACTCATTTCCTCACCTTTCTGAAGTGCCGTTTGTTTTTCTTTACTCCTCTTTTACAGATTTGTCTCCACCAATATTTCAGCTCCTATCATGATAATGTAATAATTGTCCCAGGCATTTTACACATGCCACTTCCCCTCCTGCTTTCACAGCGATCGGAGGTACGTGTGCAGTAAACATGATTGATCACTCTCCTGCATTAGCTTCTGATAGAAAATAGATGGTGAAACTCTAGGATTAGAAAATCCTGACAGATCTACGTCACACTGTCACTTAACATTCATGGACTCACCCATCTTGACTCACGACGGGGATGGCTGTTGTTGGTTTAGCGTCCAGGAAACGGCAGAGAACGTCTGGGCTAGTAGAAGCTAACCGTTAGCATTAGCAACTCCACTACACAGCAGAACTCCTCCAGGCTTGTGTTATTTGTGGAGATAAAACATCAACATTGCAGAGCAAACAGTTGTGTTGATGTTAGTCAACAAGAGGCCAGATGTCTGAAAGTCACCTGTTGTGTTCTGCTCCCCTCTTATAACTCCTGAAACAGGAGCACCAGTGCTTTTCCCCCCAAAATGATCCACTCACAAGGCATTCATTTATACTAGAGACCACTGCAGATGTGTTGAAAGAACGAGTGAACTTGGTCTTTAAGATTTTTCCAAGTCTGAACAGCAGCTTAGAGCAGATTCACAGCAGCAGTAACCCTTATACTTGTCATTTACACTTTATACTTCCAGAATCACGATTTTCAAGTTAATTTGAAATAAAAGTATTTTTTCTTGCTGAGGTGAAACCAGAATGATTCTGTATTGCCAGGGCTGTATGAGAATCAGATATCAGGATCTCTGGCCCCACTCATAGCCGTTAGCTCGTCTGTCAGAAATGGTTGTCCTGTGACAGGTAAGATAATAATCACTCAAGCTTTTCACATAACCTCATTTCAGTAGGTCAGAATGATGGCTTTAATCAGTACAGATGTGTAATGGAGTCTGTGGCAGCTCATCGTAAATCTGAAGTAATTGTTGGTAAATGTGTGGTTACATTTCCTGTGAGTGTCTGCTGTGTGCAGGAATCTACAGTGAAACGAGAAGATCACTCCTCCTCACTGAATAATGGTGAGACTTGAGCCTCACAGTTGTGTTGGCTTCACTCTGACATGTTCTGGGAGTTATTAAAATATTTTCACACATTTCAGTGGAAAGCCACAGAGCCACGGTCAAAGCAGTGATGAGTGAGAGGCTGAATTTGATGTGAGGAATCATGGAGCTCATCTCTGATTCATGTTACTGAGTCTAACATAAGGAAACATCAGCTGCAGCTGAGCCGTCATTCACATCGGGTTGGGCTCATTACCATCGCGTTCATTGGAACCGCGCTCTCATTATTTGAGTGACCTTCCACTTGGGCAGACAAAAACAGTAACTGCTGAACTTCCGCTTAGGCAATAACAATAATGAACAAAACTCCCTGTGATGGAAAAATACATATTAGGGAATATCTGCTCCATTCTGTTTATATCAGGCAGGTGTCGTCAAACGTTGAGACACTTAAAGAGCAAATAGCAAGTTAGACTCCCATGAACCAGTGTTTAGAGAAACATAACAGAAACTCATTCTAAATAAAGATTTACAGATACGTAAATTATTTAGGCTTTTAGAGTCATTTTTGTGAGAATTTTTTTTTTTTCTGCCAACCCAACAAAGCAAAGGGAGTCCTGTTTGCTTAATCCAGAGACAAATATGGATTCTAATGCGGCTCTGACACAGAGGAAACTTTAAATGTTTATAATTATACTTATGATGGACCAATACCATACAGTTATGAGTCTGCTGCACGTCTCAGAGAGCAGAGACAAGCCAGAGGGAGAAACGATTGGCCAAAGCAGAGAGATTGAGCTGTGATGTGAGGAGAAGCAGCGGGGGAGCAGCAGGTGTCTTGGTGAGTTAACGATGTTAGCTTAAACTCGTGTGCTAACATCACAATGTTGTACAGATTACTATCATGTTGCAGACAATTACAATAGTATCGGTCAGTTAACATAACATTAATACTTGACAATAATAAACTAATGAGCGTCTGTCAGCGGTCTCATACTCGTTCATAACGTAGTTTAGCACTTTATGCCGGGACCACACTGTGCGATTTTTGGCCGTCTTAGCCAAATCGCTCGTCTTGAGCAGAATCGTGTGAAAAAAGGGTGAACGTGAGGGTGATATACATCTGTGGACATCCAGTGTGACCGGGTCTGCGACAGCTTTTTGAGTCGTCTCAGGACCAAAGACAGCCTCCAACAGTCTTCAAGCACTGCTTCAAAACCTACGACTTCCATCTGCAGTTGACCAATGAAAACACACCTTTGGGACGCCGCAGCAGCAAGACTCCGCCTCTCTGAGTTTCCGTTTTAAATTTTGTTTAAAATGCCAATTATAAACTACACACCAGTTTTTATTTGTTTTATGTGTTAATAGTCCAAACACTGTTTGCTCTGATTGATGCACTTTGCCAAAAGTTCTGTCTGCTTGAGACAAAATCCACCGCTCCCATTGCAGGGGGACACATTCTGTCGAGGATACCTACTTTGGCACAACGCCAGCAACACAGATGACGTGAGTGAAGCACCAGTCGTCTGCTTACTACTTACTGGTATTGATGGTGAAGGCGATTTCATTACCCTTAACACATGTCATGTGTTTTACCTGTTGCAATTTCCAATAAGTTCTGAAGCATTTGGCTGAAGATGAGCAGATAATGTTTCTCAAAACACTTCAGAATTCATCCTGCTGCATTTGTCACATCATCAATAAATACAAGAGAACCAGTTCCATTGGCAGCCATACATGCCCACGCCATGACACTACCACCATGTTTCACTGATGAGGTGTATGCTTAGGATCATGAGCAGTTTATTATGTATTCTTTATTTAACCAGGAAGGTCCCATTGAGATTAAAAACCTCATTTTCAAGGGAGTCCTGGCCAAGAGGCAGCAAAAGTTGGTTACAGAATTTTTCAGTTACACAGACATGTTATGTACAGAATTACAGAAGGCAGTTACAACACAGGGAATCTGTCTCAAAGGCTCTCAGTCTGGTTTTAAATGTATTCAAGGAGATAAACTCAGTTAGTTTCCAGTTTTCCTGCAGCCTGTTCCATGCAGAAGGAGCAGAGTGAGCGAAATCTCTTTTGCCCAGTTCAGTGCGAGCAAACGGAACACAGAGTAACAACTGATCGTTTGCACGCAGACTGTGAGAAGTTACGCTTCTCTGTGAGATTAAGTTACAGATGTAGTTAGGTAGTAATCCAAGCATGGCCTTGTAAATGAAAGTGTACCAATGTGCCAACCTCCTGGTGGACAAAGAAGGCCATCCCACTCGAGAATACAATTCACAATGATGGGTCAGTGGTCTACAGTTAGTAATAAACCTCAGCGAGGCATGATAAACCACATCAATCTTACCAAGATCTTACCAGTTCCTTTCCTTCTCCATACTCTTCTTTTCCCATCACTCTGGTACAAGTTGATCTTGGTCTCATCTCATCAGGATGTTGTTCCAGAACTTTGAAGGCTTGTTTAGATGACGTCTCGCCTCACCAATGGTTTACATCTTGCGGTGAACCCTCTGTATGCACTCTAGTGAAGTCTTCTCTTACATGCTGACTTTGACACTTAGCGCTAAGCTAGCGATCTTGTCTGTCAGCTTGAGATTGAAACATTCCCTCACTTTTGAGGTTTTCTCTGGGTGTCATCATCCCTTTTGCATTTGCCCTGTTGCTTGCTCTGCTAACTGTATGATCTGTTGGAGCTGCAGTAGCAGAACAAGCGCCCTTGCAGTGTTAAATAACCGTATGGTCACACCGGAAAAAGTTTGTATAACCCAGAAGTGAAAGTAAACGAAGCGTTGATTTATAAAATAACAGTCAAAAATTTTTAAAATCAATTTAATCGAATTATTTGATTATTCGTTTCAGCCCTAATGTGAGTGACCACAGCTGCATGTTCTTTAATGTCTAATCTAACATTGACCCTGTCCCTCACAAACTGAAATCAGAAAGACGCATCATTAATCAGTCAGCAGTAGGGATGCACCGATCCACTTTTTTCACATTCGATCCGATACCGATATCAGAAGTTTAGTATCTGTCGATATCGATCCGATACCGATATGGAAAAACAGTATTACCCTAGAGCAGGCCTATTCAATTACTTTCTCTACTGGGCCAGATTTCTAAATCGCGGATCAGCTTAGGGCCGGATACCCAAATCTTTATTATGTATTTTACTGACAACATTTAAATATTAAATTTTAATATTTTGACTGATTACCTCCACCACTCCTACAAATACAACTAAAATAACAGCAATGCACGTCTTCTTATTGTTTTAATGATCTGCATCAATTCAACAGTTGCAGAGCTGGTAATACAAACATTTTCATGGTTTTTAACCTGCATTAACTCGATCGCAGCTACTAAATGAAAATTAACAATAATAGCATAGCAGCTATGCAAAATAAACATATGTGACAAGGTGGACAACGCAGGGCCCGGGTGGGACTCGAACCAGGGACTTCCCGGGTGGGAGACACGCACGCTAACCAGTCAGCCAAACATATATACTCGTGGCCCAGCAGCCCAGGTGCATGATCAATCGGGATCCGGTGACAGGATGCTCATTGTCACACATATTTTTCCATCCAAGCTGGATTAAAAGCGGATTTTAGATTTTTTTTTTGGGGGGGGGGGGGAAGCCTCCAGAAAACAAAAGAAGATGCAGCAACAGTGAGTTATGGGGTAAATTGTCATGTATGCGGTCCAATATAATGTGTTTACAGTTTATTTTTAGTTTATTTAGTCCTTTTTTTGTATTTTAGAGACTTTTTAACACGGACACATTTTTTTCCCTCATTCTCCACCTCTTCATGCACTCGCCACCTCTAAACCCACGTTTCCCGTCATTTCCGTCCACGAATAAAACGCTTGCTGCTCCTTTTCCCGTCTTCCAGCTAAACAGCTGAGCTGTCAGCTGGACATCCTTCCTTCTCATCCTCCTTTATACAAAAAACCACTAAACTACAGAGAAGTAACTATCTATCTGTCACAAATTGCTCCAGTATCTAAAGTTTTGCCGTCAATGTCTGTCTCAGTGTTTTCTCCGCTCCGTGACAGCGCCTCAGCGCACCTTTTGACACCTGCTGTCAGATCACGCAGCAGCCATCCTCTCCCTCAGCAACAAAACGCTACTGAACCCATTCTTAGTTTAATTATTTTAGTATAACTCTGGTTTTATTTGGTCTGTTAACAAAAATAAAACGGGTGTGTAGTTTATAATCCGCATTTTAAGCATAAGTTGAAACCAGAGTCTTGCTGCTGCGGCGTCCCAAAGGTGTGTTTTTATTGGTCAACTGCAGACATAGACATGAGTACGTAGATGGGCAGCTCCAATAGGCAGCACCAGTCCACGGGGTGTCTACATATATATGTCTGTGATTGCTAAAATGGTGTTGCGTTCAAGTGCAATATCAGTGTGGGAATTTTGAAACTCGCACGCAAAAACTGTTTTTAACTGGGTTTTTTCTGTTGGTGGTTGGGGGATAGGGCCAGGCGGGCCACCTGGTGAGGGCCCGCGGGCCGGAAGTGGCCCGCGGGCCGCCATTTGAATAGCCCTGCCCTAGAGGCACCAGGTTTTTTTTTAAATATTCAATTCTGACAAGGTTGTAGCTTGAAAATGGTTAGAGATCAAGTTAAACTGTAAATCAGAAAAATTTTCAGTAGGGCCCAAATTTTGTGATGGGAGCAAATTCACTCTCATCAAATTTGCATATTATGACTTCACCAGGCTGCCATATTTGAATTTATAATTTTTACAAATTTTCCTTCTTATTTTTACATGTAATTTTTACAAGTAATTTTTAAATTTTCATTATAGTTTTTATATTTTTAATTTATATATACATATATAAAGTTCTTTATTAATTTTTGCTTCATTTTCTTATTTTTATATTGTATTTTTTTATATTGGCCACTCAAGACAAATGCGTTATAGGCATATTTATCAGGTTTGTTGGGCTTGTACAGCTTCAGGGTCAACCTTGAATGTAATGATCATTTGATCCAAGGAAAGTTCCTTATGTGGACCATAGATGTTTGGAATATGTGGAATGTTCATATCCATTATGTGACACACTTTTACTTTCACTTTCATATTTACTGGGTCTGCCGCTATTTGCTAGCCTAGTGAACTAGACCAAATTCTTGCTTTGCAGAGTTTGGTCTAGGCACACTTCATAGGAACCCTCGCAGCCTGTGGCTGTCCAATCACAGCTCGCTATAGTTTTGGTTGGGCCAATCACAGCGCTCTATATTGTGGGCCAATCACAGAGCGGGAGTAGCCGATGACGTCAGCACTGCGGCCGCGTACCCAAGCAACATGGCGGCGGCGCAGGAAACACATTCGTTTGAAATGGCTTTGTCATCAACATTGGATTATTTAGACTCCAACGTGCGTAAGTCTGTCGGCTATACTTAGCGGCTTCTTATTTTTATCAAACAAAGTAGTGCAATGTCCCAGTACACCTGATATTTGCATGTTTTTCATACAAAAACGACAGAAATCATTGATGTTGGACGCCATTGCTGCCTCCCTCTTTTCCGTCGCTGTGATTATGTCACGTTCGTTACTCTGATTGGTCCTAGCGCTATCCAATTGCATGCTGACATTTTGAAAGACAACCGTAGATCCCGCCTCACGACTGAGAGCCATCAATGGTCCGTGGCCAGACTATATATACACATATATAGGATGGCTTGCCAGGCTAGCTATTTGCGGCTTTTTTTTTTACATTCCCGCTAATCCTGTCACCATTAGTGTGTTTTTACCATCCTTTCTACACCCACCGTGTCCCGATCACGGAGAAATAGCCTCGGATCATGTGAGTGCAGCCTGATTACTCTGGTGAAGCTAGGCCTGGGACGATAACAAAATTTGCTGGACGATATATTGTCCAACAAATTATTGACGATAAACGATATTATTGTCGACATTATCGAGACCAAAATAACCACTTATGTAATGTTAATATATCATAATAATGCAAGTACATCCTTTAAAATGACCCTGTCTCTCCAAAACAATAAATACAATGGCCTATCCAGTGTCAACAACCTAACTGCACTTGAACGCTCTTGTCATCCAGCGTCTTTGGAGGCCAGAGACAAGGAAAACATATACACACAGGCACATGGCGATATATTGAGGCTGGAAAAATTATTGAGTTCATTTCCATCTATGTACGATATATTGACTTATTGATTATCGTCCCAGCCCTAGGTGAAGCACAGACTCTCTGTTGCTGCGCGCAGCGTGACTTTCTCTCACTGGATGAGTGAGCCTTCATCAAAGGGTGAATATTCCAATTCAGAAATTAGAGTCAACTATTACCAGTCAAAGAACTTTGCCAACAATGAACAGACCTGCCAGCATTGTAAGTTTTTACTCTAATATTCGCCCTCTGTGAGCTCCGCTTGTCTCCTCCCTCCGTCAGGAGCGTCCCGGCTGGAGGCGATTTTCAAACTTTATAAACTCCAAAAATTTCACTAGAAACACCCAAAAGTGTTGCTCAGATTTAATTTACACCTTTCCTCTATCTTTTGGTTTAAAGTAATAACTTCATGAGTGATACTATTTGCAGCTGTGGCTCGTTAAACTCTGCAATCATGCTGCAGCGTGGGGCTGTAGCGCATGACGTCGTCACTCACAGCACGTAGAAATACACTGAATAGATCTGTTCTTATGAATCGGATCATAGATCGGGTCCATAGTCTCCGATACCCGATCTAGAATTTTCTCTATATCTGTACCGATACAGATATGGCGATTGGATTGGTGCATCCCTAGTCAGCAGTGGATAGATTTTCTGCATTATTTGACAGCAGCTTAGTTCATGGTGATGATCCAAACTCCTTTATCCATTCCCTTAATCAGCAATGTTCTTGTATCTTAGATGACGTGGCTCCGGTTAGACAAAGCACTGGGTCTCACAGAAGAAAAAGTCCTTGGATGAATGAAAATATTTACAGTCTCAGAAGGACATGCCGCCAAGCTGAGAGGCGTTGGAAGTCAACTAGATTAGAGGTTCATAGTCTGCACTTTAAGAAACTCATAACATCTCTGAATGAGATGATCAAAAACTCCAGGGCCGCTTACTTTGCTCAGCTGATTTCCTCAAACAAAAATAATTCTAAAGTCTTGTTTGACACCATAAACCAGATTGTTTCACCCTCACGCCCCTCACATGCCTGTATTCTCCAGGTCTGACTGGAACAACTTTCTTGCATTCTTTGAGAATAAAATCAGAAATATCAGGGCAACTTTTTCACCCCCATCCTCTTCCTGTTCTCCCATCCAGCCACCTCCCTCCCAATCATGGTCCTTCTTTACTCCTGTAAATTTCCAGGACATCAGCTCAGCTTCTATGGCAGCAGTGGGATCGATTGGTACTGTTGCACTTGGGTTGGATCTTTTGAAGAAACTTCCCAATAACTTCTTGCCTGAGTGCACGTGTGTCCGCTGTTTCTGTGTGTGCGTTTCTCCGCTGTGTTGTGTGTGCGTCTGTCCGCCACCTCTGTAGGGTGGGCGCGCTGTCTTTAGCGGTGCATTCAAGGGCTAACTGATGTTGTGTGACTGCCGTATGCAGGGCAGTGCGAGCGTGGAGAGGGGAAATCTATATCGTCTATATTGTGGCTTTTTACGATAGTCATATCTTGAAAATTCATATCTAGATATAGATATGATAACGATATATCGTTCAGCCCTACTTCATGCCCTGTTGATTTTCTCCCAACCGCTTTGCTTCTTAAGGTCTTTGACCAAATTGGCCCATGCATTGTGGATTTTATTAACCTATCTGTCCAATCTGGCTCTGAACCTTCTGTTTTCAAACATGCTGTTGTTGAACCGATCCTTAAAAAACCCAGTTTGGACTCCTCTCAGCCTAATAATTACAGACCCATTTCTAAATTGCCCTTTATCTATAACATCTTAGAAAAAGTTGTGGCCGATCAACTGATTACTTTTCTGGAACTTCACAACAGTTTTGATAAATTCCAATCTGGTTTTTCGTAAAAATCATTCAACAGAAACAGCTTTGATTAAAGTTTCCAGTGACATCATGATGGCTGCAGACAGCGGGGAATTTACAGTCTTAGTATTGTTGGATCTTTCTGCAGCTTTTGACTCTGTTGATCACAGCACCTTAATTAACAGACTTCGTGACTCGGTGGGAATCTCTGGAACTGTTCTAGACTGGTTCAGATCGTACCTTTCTAACAGAAGTTTCAGTGTCTGTATCATCGACATATAAATCTCTGGACAATACCTGCCCATTTGGAAATTCATATGCAAAATGATTCAAAATGGGAGGTTCCCACCACCTCCATTTTGGCCGTGACACACGCCTCTCCACGCCCAGACAATCCATAAATGGGAAAAGAGGTGGTGCTGAGGGTGGGGCATTGAGGGTTGGCGATAACAAAACCAATGTAGCAACTAAATAAACTGAGCTAACACACAAAGCTAAGATGGAGAGCCGAGACAGCGGTCATCTGTGGAGCTGTAATATGGACTGTTAAAATACAAGCAGAGCCTCAGACAGCTGCGATCGGACCCTGGCTGCTTACACGTTGTCATGCTCCGCTCCTGGGGAGTTCAGCGGGACCTTAGCTGCATGCTAACTCAAAGCTAGTGGAGTTTTTCGGGCGCTTTTAGCGAGAGAAACGCAGTTGAGCGACTCCAAAATGTAACGAGATCAGCTCAAACAGCTCAATTATTTCTGTCGTCTCCCTCAGAGAGTTCCACATGCTACAACCACAGCCTCAGACGGTAGCCAAGCAGCCGCGCGTCCCAGCAGTTTCTGTGTCTGCTCTTCTCCTGAGCTGTGAGTCTGCTCTGTGTGTGAACCAGTGCTTGTGTGCGCGTATTTGCTAACGACTTGTTTTTTCCGACTGAGAAACTCTGGGAGAGAGCGTGGGGGGGGGGGGGGGGGGGGGGGGGGGGGGGGGGGGGGGGGTGCTGTCAATCACAGCCTCAGTGCCACTCTCGGTCCGCCAGGCAACGCCTCCTTTAGGAGCATTTTTCTAACAGGAAGTGAGCTTGAATTAAGTCTCCACCCATGGTGTGACTTAGGGGTGGGCGATATGGAAAAAAAATTATATCACGATTTATTTTTTGCAAAATCACGATCTCAATTTTATCACGATTTTTTCCATTTCGACAATTCATATATTTTGGAAGTTATTTACCGATAAAATAGATAAATTTAAAAGCATACCCCTTCACAGAAAATATGATAAAATATTTCAGATAGGGTACTGTTTGAACACTTGTTTTAATTTAGGTAAGAAAAATAGCAAATTTGTTCTATTACAATAAACATGATCAAACAAAAAAATGCCTTCCATTTAAAAATCCATAATGGGTTTATATATTAGCGTTTAATGTCTTTGGAGTAGTTTTAGAGTAAAATATTTATGCCACAGTTCCAGGGCTTATTTTATTTAATAATAATAATAATAATAATAATAATAATACATTTTATTTAAAAGCGCCTTTCAAGTCACCCAAGGACACTGTACAAGATAAAAATGGAGCAAGATAAAAATGTTTAAAAAAAAATATAAAAACATTAAGACATAATAATTAAAACTAAGTGGTAAAAGCTTGTGCTTGAGCTGTATTTATTTGTTTGAACAAAGAAGTTCAGAAATGTTGGAGAATGGACAAAGTTCTGTTTGATAAAACATTTTTAAAAAAACATCCTAAACTTCCAATATCTAGCTAGCTAGAGATGCATGTCTCAAATGTCCCACATGCACTTTTATTTATTATATATTTATTATTAATGAAAAATAATTTAACTTCTATTTAGAGGTGGCTCATAGCCTGTCATCCAAAATATATTAGTAATTATTTCTTGTCCAGAGAAAAAAAATCTATCTAAATTCATGATGTGTTTGCGTTTTGCATCCACTACCAGAGGATTACGCTCATTGCCTTTTTGGACTTGCTGCTCTCCGTAGAGGTTTCCTACGAGGGAGGGGTTTGGCCCGTCTCTTCACAGGATAAACAAAGCTCCGGTGGCAGCCACGGTGAAAAGGCTCACTAAAATACGAACAAATGTCCCCAAATAAAAAAAGACACAAAGCCAAATGCAAAGTTTAGAGCAGAACATTGACCCAGAGGTTTCCTGATTGAGCAGACGCGTGAGAATATAATTAGCGCTTAGAGACGAAGCAAGCTAGCGGCTAGTGCTAGTGGCTAACGCTACAATCGATTATGGTGTGCTTCTTCAACTATTCATAATTGTCATCATCTTAATGCATCGATTAGATTATTTTCCTCATCTCTACCGAGCATCCAGCTAAACAAACCAACACGCTGCCTAAAGTTATGATTGGTTCATCGGTGTGTCTGTCGTGCCGACAGAAGCAGAGTAGCAAATGGCGTGACTCGGCTGACAAAAAAACAAAACAAATGTGTGCCGCGTTCAGAAATAATGGCATAGACGGGTGATAGAATGAAAATAGACGGTTCTGCGATCTCCGAGCTTTGGTAGATCGTCATCACATTCAAAATCCTTAACGATCTTATATCGTCAAATCGCACGGCCCTAGTGTGACTCACCCTTTAAAACATCGGAATATCGCCCAGCCCTAAATGTAGCTCATCACCACCATGGGGAGATGTGTGTGTGAATGGGTTGGGTCAGTATATGATTTCGGAAGTTTTTATGTCCATGAGATTTATCTTGGAAACATGTTTATTAAAATAAAATCCTAAAAGCCTTCTGTGTTCTTCAGGATCTTATCTTTACAAATGCCATAGTTATTTTTTATGGAAATAATTATTTATAAAAATGACTAAATATCCCTAAAATGTCAACTAAATAACCGTCTGACATGAATTATAATTACCATCTCATTTGCCAAACAATAACTAAAAAAAACTTATTCAAAAACAGTTTTATTTGTATTCTTTATATTAAATTGGGGTAATTATGACATGTATGTCTTTGGGCAAAATGTCACATTTTAAATAGAAGCGAACAAATTTAATGTGTCCAAGAATTCACTGTCATCTAAGTTACCCCTATAGCAAATCCACACCTCAAGGAAGAGTGTTTATTCTAAATCACATGACCTGCTCCACATGATGTCATTTCCTCCTGAAGAGAAAACTGGCAAGACTCCAAAGTATGTTCTCTCTCCACCTTATCAGGTATTTCACCTAAAGTAGTGCTTAGGGCAAGTGTGTACTTTTGTGTCAACAATGTTACTACAATAAGTAAATAACTTTAAATTTCAATTTTACTCAGTTGTACATATAATGTTTAGGAGAATTTCTCCGTAAAATGCCATGTGGTATCTGGTGCTAGCCAGACACTTTGATTTAAAATCTGAAAACAGAAAAAATGTAACTAGGTTAACTGTCAACTATGTTACCCTAAAAAAGAACTCAAAATCTCCCGAAATTATATATTGAACCAGAAGGTTGACTAATTGTGTGGTAAAGCACCTTGGGGGCGTTCTAGGACATTATGAAATACAGACCATTTACCACGAGATGTGGAGACACAAAGGATTCACCCTGTGCTTCTGGCGGTGACCTCACACAGACAGTAATACCTGGAGGTCACTGCTACCTTGATGATCCAGCAGCCTAATGCTGCAGCTTTCCTCCTTCTGGATGAAACATGTTTCTGCCTCAGCTTCACCTCTCCACCCAGAACCCTGTGTCCTTGAGCGTGAAATAAGAATGTGCAGAATCGGATTATCCTCCAGGGACAGTGCTCCGTCCTCTACAATCTGATAATGGGGACGACTGCACATGCATATTCACCACTTTAATATTTTAACACGCCAGACCTCTGCTAGCCCTCTGCCAAACCGTCTTCATTTATATGGGAGTGTGTAGCAGCTCCACCTTTACTTCACCCCCCATCATTTCTAGATTACTGGTGCCTTCTGGAGCGTTAGTGAACATGATTAATAGCAGTGGTTGTTTTAGCCGGTGGTTATGGGTTATGCAGCTCGTTTGTATTCAGAGCTGGTTGCTTTTGCACAGGTAGGAGGAAACCTGCTGCTGGAACGCTGCCAGAGCTTTTTTACTTTCACCTCCTGCTTATTGAGCCCATGTTGCTTTGATGATACTGAGAGGTTTTGTCTTGCATCTGTTTAACCTAAACGCTTCTAACAGAGTCTCATCTTCCAGGAAGAAATGTGGCTGGAAAAAATCCTGAATGATTGTGATCTTTGATCACTTAAATGTTTGGTGAAATCAAATTAAAGAAAAACAACAGCAAAGGGAACTCTAGGGATTGGGACTGAGCAGCTGTGTAGCTGTAAGAAAACCACTGATCAGTGAGGCAAACTGAGAAAAAAAGGCTTCAATTTGCTAAGGAGCATAAAGATTGGACTCTGGAGCAGTGGAGGAAGGTCATGTGGTCTGATGAGTCCAGATGGACCCTGTTCCAGAGTGATGGGTGCATCAGGGTAAGAAGAGAGGCAGATGAAGTGATGCACCCATCATGCCTAGTGCCTACTGTACAAGCCTGTGGGGGCGGGGCTATGATCTGGGGTTGCTGCAGTTGGTCAGGTCTAGGTTCAGCAACAGGATGTGCTCCAAGAATTAGGTCAGCTGACTACCTGAATATACATTAGGGCTGCCACAAACGACTATTTTAGTAGTTGACTAATCGTGTCATGCATAAAGTATAGCTTATTGCACCTAATTGCATCTAATAATTAAATAAAAATTATAAATAATTTTAATTTTTTAATTTCTTTACTTTTTTATTTATAATTTTTTGTCATTGTGAAGCACCTTGTGTTTTTATCGTGAGAGGTGCTGTATAAAAGATAATTTCTTATCTTCTAATAAACTCATTAGCATCTAGTTTGAAGTGTGATCAGTTATGTAACATCTAAAAATAAAGACAAGATGATATCTTATTAAACAACTTTTAATGAACTTTGTAAACTGTAAACACAAATGCTACACAGTCAAATGGAGGTAGGCACCTAAAACCAAAAGTAAATTGTCCACAAAAATGACTTGTGCTCACAAATGTATCCAGCTAAAATAAGGTACATTTAATCTACACAAGGCTCTTGTTCAGTCAGGAAAGTTATCATTTCAGCATATTCTGGAGAAAGGCTTCCTCTATTTTGAGATCAAATGTTCCCAGTTACAGAGAAGATCCGCTCCGATGGCAGAGAGGCACAGGAAAGATTTAGACAGCTTTGTAACAAACTCGTCCATTGAAGAGGAGCGCTCTTTAACACTGTAACGTAGCGGGACACAATAAATCATTAACGTTTGTAACGTTAGAGCAAATACGTGACATACGTGAGCTAAAGGTAATGACACCGCCATCACTCCTGTTGTTGCTACAGCTGATGTTAGCATGTTGGCAGCTGAGCTAACGAGAGGTAATTCACTTACATAGGCGACGGTCCCTCTTCGTTCTCCGCCACAACGTGCTTCCTTTTAAAGGAAAAGTTCGCTTTTTTAGACATTAAGTTTTATGTGTTCCTTTGCCCACCCAGTGCTCTGTAACCTTTGACCCATTTCACACACACACCCCTACTCAGAGATTCTCAGGAGAGAAGTGATTCATAAACGTAGTTCTGGCTAGTTTCGGGGGCACTGTATCTGCGCCGTTGAATGTTTCTATTAAAAAAATTCCTCAAATCATTATTATTTACTGATTCGAGGCATTGTTAAATGCGTAACGCAGCCGGACTCTAATTTACACGGACACATTTTACTGGAGCACAACGGTGGATATCACCGGTGATGGAGAAAACGATAGACAAAAACTCTCGCAAAAGGCAAAGGTGGTCCAAAGTTTGGGACCATTTTAAACTCAGAAGAAGTGAAAACACGGTCGAGTGTCTCCACTGTTAAACGGAGTTGTCTTACCATAACAGCACAACTTTATCCTTGAACAGGAAACCGCTTCAGCCAGCCGAATCCATGACCAGGTAGGCTAATGCTAATACCATAGACAAAGCTAATACATAGCACGCACGCTAACTTTCGCGTCACGTAGGGACCGGAAAAAAACACGTTAATCGTGTTCACGTTAAACTAAGACTGGATAAACTCTACAACTGAAAGAAAAATCACCATCATCCTGTTTATGTAGATGTCTGCAGCTGCAGCGGTGTGGAGCAGGGACGCAGCTAATACCTGGAGTCATTACTGCGGCTCAGTGTGACGCTGCAGATACGGCAAGCCGTTATAGCATGTAATTTACTAACATATCTATCTTTGAATATAATTTTAGGTTGAATTATTGCCAATCTGTGTATATTTAGAAAAATATGACGCATTGTTACTAGTAGAAATTAGTAACATTTCTACTTGAAGTTTGATTTTGAAACACAAACTCAGAATTTTTTTCCTCCGTTTTGAAAGGTCGTCAAATAGAATATTTGATTGACAGAGGATTAGATAGAATATTAGAATACTAAAATATTAAACAGCTGTAGCCCTTGTTAATGCAGGAGATAGGTGTAGGAGACTATTTTCATGTTCAGCCAGCATGAAAAACTCAGAGTGATCGATTATAATCAGAAATAATCATAAAAAAATGTTTGTTCAGTTAAGCACACCTTTAAAATGAATAGGGGTCTTTAACCTGCAAGTCTGACTTTAACAGCATCTGGTGATACAAAAGCACAATAGCAACATCTTACAATGGATAAGTGAACAGGGTGAGAGGTCAGGTGTATTTTCCATGATTTGAATTGTATTTTTTTGTGTCTGGTAAAACCATATTTCAAGATTGTGCCTTTGTGTAAGACAAATAAATATTGTTAATAAATGGTTTATAACACCACATACTAGTCATACTTTTAAACTTCCCGACAACTTTTTTTTACAAAAACACCGTGGGTCGCCTGTGGGCTTGTCTACCACCGGGCTTTGCAAGTTTTCTGGGGGAAACCCTGTACTGAATGACCAGGTTATTCCATCTTCCCTGATTGCACGGGCCGGCCATATTCCAAGATGACAATGCCAGGATTCATGGGGCTCAAATAGTGAAAGAGTGGTTCAGGGAGCATGAGACATCATTTTCACACATGGATTGGCCACCACAGAGTCCAGACCTGAACCCCATTGAGAATCTTTGGGATGTGATGGAGAAGGCTTTGTGCAGCGGTCAGACTCTACCATCATCAATGCAAGATCTTGGTGAAAAATTAAGTAGTCACATGTTTCCAGGTGGAGTTATAACTTTCTGCCACCAGCTGTGAAACTGTATATTTCTACTGCCTTCTGTTTGATTCAGAAATGAAGGGAAGGAATAAGACTTTCATTTGCTCTTCTGTAGCTACAGTAGGGACAGAGTCCAGTAAACACTAGAATTACTTTACTAGTATATTACTAGCTGATTGGTAGAGATAAGCAGCTTGGCACTGATTCTTTAGCTGAGTGTAAATAAATGGACTCTTATATGTGTGTGTTGTAAAATAAACACATTTCAACCAAAACTGACTTGTTGATACGGAGAGCTGCCATCTTGGAAATCGAGGTCGAAGTTCTGAAAAACTTCCGAGTTTCCGACTGGGAGGTCCGACTTTGCTGGATGTTTTATTTGAATTTTCCTACTCGGAAGTCGGGATTTCCGAGGACAAATCAAACGTACCATAATCACCCTTTGACAACAAACTTTTCTTCATGATAAGCGCTCTCACATACTTCGTATCTAAATGTACATCACTTTTATACACGTGAAAAAAAGAAAGACAATCACTGTGAAAGTTTGGAGGATCTGGGAGGATGTGGGAGCTTGTTAGATGGAAACGGTTTCGTCTTCAATGAAAGACGTGACTATTTAGAGTCTGTTGTTTTTCTTAGCCAGCTTTAACTAAAGCAAACCTACAGGCAATAATAAAAGGTGACTAAAACACCTGAAATGACTTCATTAGATGTCATCTGTTATGATTTAATGGAATGAAACTGTTTACCAATAAAGGGTTGAAAACATAATACTGGCAAGTGTAGCTAAAAAAGAAGAAAACAGTTACTGCCACGACCGGGAGGCAAACCTGCGCAAAACTACACGCCTAACTAACCACTGCACCACTGAATCTGTTACAAAACAATTGTCGCTTAAAGTCGAATTTATTCTTCTCCGTCTGCTCCGCGTGGGAGAGACGCACACACATTGATGGAAATGTTTTGCCTTCGGACTTCTCCGGCACCTGGGGAGTGTTGCAGATCAATTCCCTGCCAGGACAACAGAGGGCGTAGCGCTTTTCTGGAGTATCCTGTCAGGCTGAGGTACTCCCCATTACCAGGGATGTGATTCTTCCGGTTTTTACCGGATTTCCGGAAATTTCAAGCGGTTTGGGGCACCCCTGAGATTGATGCAAATTCGATGAGAAATGTTTTCATACATATATGGAGGGTGGCTTTGTCCGAGGCTCGAATGTCATAATTTATTTATACCCACAATCGATTCAAAACAAGATTGCCTGCGTGTTCCCTGACCGTTAGTAGCAAATAACATCATAGAAGGGACGGGTGCGATGAAAAAAAAAAACTCTTAATTTTTAGACGCAGCACCAGTCTTTTCAACTTCCCCCAAAACTTTATTGAGCAAATGTATTTGTTTTTGTGTAAGGAAGATGCTTATGCTGGCGCACAATATGATTAATTTAGAGAAACCAGCAAAGACACAAAGGTAGAAACGGTCCAAAGTTTGGGATCAAACGCGCAGCTACGGGCAGATTGGCTAATGCTAATGCTAGCCCACTCACGATCTAGTGGGTTTCCGAAAAAACACGAGGATCGTAAAACTAATGACTAAACTCTACAAGCGGAAGAAAAGTCCAAACCATCCTGTTTATTAGCTGTCTACAGCGCTATGGAGCACAGCCTCCAGGCTTCTAAACCAGGCTTCAGCCACAGCAGCTACCGGAGTAACGTTGTTGTTGCTGCGAGTCTGCTCAGCACCGCTCCAGGGCTATGGCAAGCCAATGTAATATGTAATTCACAAACGCTTCTGTCTGTGAACATAATTTAAACTGGATTATTGCCAACCCATACATAATAGACATGCCACCATTACATTGTTACCAGTAGAAATTAAATGTTATTAGCATTTCCAGTAGCTTACTACTTTATTTTATTTATTTAACCTTTATTTATCCAGATGAGTCGATTGAGAACTCATTCTCATTTACTACTGAACGTGTTAATGAAATACATTAAATTCTACTGATCAGAGTTTAACTGTGGATATTTAGATATGTTATTTTGACTCGACTGATATTAATACAAACCTTAAATGTTACTGAAATGCAAGTTAATTTTTTTCTGTAAAATATGAATTAACTATAAATCAGATGGGAAAGTGGGAGCTAGACAACACCAATTTATTTCATATTATTGAGCCTTTTATAATAAGAGTCTGATATTTCAGACTCTTTTAGTTGTTTTACTTCATATTTTAGCAGCAGCAGACCACAGTTTCATTTCACTTGGAACATTATCAAATAGAGTTTTCGATTAATCGACAGAGGATTTGATAGAATATTCAAATACTAAAATATTTTATAGCTGCAGCCCAATTTCAAACCTTTAATAGAAAAGAAAAACAAACCATGCAAACAAGAAAAAACAAAAACACAGCCTGCACCAAACCAAGAGACATAGGGAAAAGTTTACAAGTACAACATGGCAGTGTTGTGCCTGAAGACGATAAAAGCTATGTGTTTCAATACCTTACAGTGAGTAGATAGTGGGTACAATATTTAAGAAAACATGCCCCAGAGAGCCAAGAAACACACTTAAAATTGGTGAAAATGCTCCAGCTTTCGGGGGCTTCGCCCCCTGGGCCCCCACAGGGGCGTTGCCCCTTGACCCCACTGGGGGCCTATGGCGGCCCCCACACCCCCGGCCATTTTCAGGTTTTTTTCCCTTAACCCAATCACATCCCTGA
>SSNS01000182.1:174493-189493 GCA_006937985.1 Aphyosemion australe | reverse complement strand
CCACCTTTGCAACACTGAACAAAGAATAACTAAGGACAACACAACACACAACACTACATAACCCTCTACCCACAATAAACATACATAAATGCCCCAAAATAGAACAAAATTT
Organism: Aphyosemion australe; assembly: GCA_006937985.1. NCBI lineage: Eukaryota > Metazoa > Chordata > Actinopteri > Cyprinodontiformes > Nothobranchiidae > Aphyosemion > Aphyosemion australe. Next base: position 189,381 of record SSNS01000182.1, on the reverse strand, counting down.
CTAAGAACATGACTACCCACAATGCACCTCACCCACTGCAGCTTTTGCAGTGGGCGGGGTCATTTTTTAAATCTATAAATTGCAGTTTTAAGTTGACTGAATGAATGACAATATAACAATTTGTTGAAATAACACACACACATTTTAGTTTTTGTCATCAAAACAGACAAAATTGAGTTTAACAATGAAAACTTAAAAGAGAGACTTGAGTGAAATAGTAAAAATAAATTGAAACAACTTTTTGAGGTTGTCATTTATTACAGTGCATCGAAGCTGACAAAAAAACCTTCTGTTTTTGAAAAAAATTACACATGAACTATAAAAGATGTGGTCGTAGCAGATTTTTCTTTAGAGAAAGTCATCAGAGACTGCAGCTGATCTGCAGCTTCAAAAGTCAGATTGGAGACCTCAAATCTCTCATCACCATTCGAAAAGTATTTCACCTATTAAAAAAATTCCAAAAGCTTCAGCAGCAGAAGGCGTCGATGGTGCTCTGTGTGAATCTTTGTGTGGCTACGTCAAATTCTGTAAGAGATATGAGGAGACAATTTCAGCTGTCTGACAGAGAACAGAGCAGAAAATGCCTGTTTTTTATGGAAAGGAAAATGTGGCTGAATCCTCCTTCTGACGCTTGTAACTCAAGAACCGTGGCAGATACAGCTAAAACGAAGACATCCCATCGAAGCGGACGAGTAAAACTACTGTTTTTGAGTAATTGATGAGTGTACTCAAAAAAATGTGGTCGTAGCAGATTTTTGTTTAGAGAAATTGTCTGAAACTGATCATTTCATGATCTGCAGCTCCAAACGTCAAATTGCAGGCCTCGAACGTCGCATCACCATTTGAAAACTATTGCACCGGTTTGAAAAATTCCAAAACCATCAGCGGCCGAAGGCTTTAATGGTGCTCTGTGTGGATTTTTGTGTGCCTATCTTTAATATTGTAGGAGATATGACGAGTACAGTTTAGCTCTCAGACAGCGATCGAAGCACCTCAGCTGAGAATCATTTGTATGGCCGCCAATGGGAGAAAATCTGGCACTATCGGCCTTCTGAGGCTCGTAGCGCCCGCACCGTGACACCTACAGCTAAAATAAAGACATCCTATCGAAGCTGACAAAGATTCCTACTTTTTGAGGTATAATTTGTTTCAGTATCGTAAACGGTGTGGGTGTAGTAAACATCAGTTTGCAGAAAAAGTGACCTTGAAATGGTAGAGTGCGGAATGTTTAGCTCAGAGTGAAGATGACAGATTTTAATAAACTAAAAACCTCACAACTAAATAACGCTACGACCACAGTTTTTGGAGTACGTCCATACATTATACATCAAAACGGAGGAAAATCCGTCAGCTTTCATCCAGCGCAAGTCTCATTTCCCTCGGTTCTACGGTTCTCTCAGGACACTGTCTGAAGTCGAGCAAAGTCGGTTTTCGGCCCTATTCTTTTGAATGGGGGACGGAGGAGAAAATCCTGAAATTTAAAAATCATACCTCAAGTTTAACCTGTGATTGTAGAAAAACCGTAAAAGATATCAAGAAGCTGAAAGTCTCTAGGTTGAAGTTAACCCTGACAAGTAAGAGGTCAAAAAGATGAACGATTTTGTGCAAAATTGAGCGATTTTAAGCATTTTCCATTCATTTCAATGGGCTGAAAAATCGCAGAAAAAGCTGAATAAATCGGAAACGGTTGCAGATATCAATACCAAGAGATATAGCCGGAAAGAGCTGAACGAGCTGAACGGTTTGATACCAAATTTGCTGAAATAGCTGAAAAACTGTAGGAGGGGATACAGTTCAAAAAACGTACGGAAACTGAAAAAGTGGAGGAGGAGACAAACAATACTTTGAATGCTTTACCAAGCATTCAAACTAATTAAACAGCAGTTAAAGCAGAAGAGAGTTGGAGCCCACCAGATATGAATCTGTGGCTTGACCTAAAACAGAGAATCTGATGGACTTGCATTATTACAGTGTCAGGGTGTGGCCTGGAGGCTAGAGGTGTGAATCTTCACTAGTCTCACGATTCAATTCGATTACAATTATTGGGTCAACGATTCAATTCAATATCTCGACGCATCACGATTATTTCATATGGATTTGTTTTCATCGATACATAGTACATGTCAGATATTTGCATTTTTTTAATCAAAGTGTCTGACACAACATGCCATCCCCCTAAGAACTCTTTAAACACAACAGTCCTTAGGATGATGTAAAAGGGCAAAACATTATTAATATATAAGATTTAACAAAGTAAAAAACATCTGTTACCTCATTCAACATCTCAGGCTGTGGGAGAAACATGCTCTGCAGATGCTAACAGATTCTTAAATACTCAAAAGCTATAGGTCATGTCCAATTCTTGCCTTTATTTAGTTGATCAAATCCATAAAAAACAAACTTTTCCACCTCCACACATTGAATAAATAGTTTTATCAGGACTGTTTAACAACTTTATGCCCGACCAAACACAATAACCCTGGTGAAATCATTTATTACTTACCTAGCCATTAGCAGCACGGCTAGGTCAGAGTTCGTAGTACATGCTGTTCTTTCTAAAAGAGCTCTCCAGCGAGGAAAAGACACACATTCCTGGTAGGGCACTTCGCTCAGAGACCCAATTGCTGCTCTCTGTTCCCAGAGCGCGGCTAAAGACAAGAGGGGATAGGGCATTCTCGGTAGCGGGACCAAAACTATGGAACGGCCTTCCCTTAGCTATTAGGCTCTCCTCATCAGTAGAGGTTTTTAAAAAGAGGCTGAAGACCTACTATTATGACCTGGCTTTTAACTCTGTGGGTTAGCTGTTGCTGATATTTTTACATGTTTTTATTCTGTTAGATTTGTATTTTTGGTTTTGCTTGTCTCTGCTGGTTTTATTTTTATTCTTTATTTTGGTTGTACAGCACCTTGGTGGCATGCTTCATGCCTGTAAGGTGCTTTATAAATAAAGGCTGTGTGTGTGTGTGAAAAGACGGCCCAGTAATAACTCTGGTCTTTGCTCTTGCTCTATCACATTTTCCTTTTCTTTTCCTAGATTCCTCTGATACGGGATTTCTAGCTTTCTTTGGTGAATCTGCCGTTGCTACAGCGAGTCTACGTTATACAATTATGGCAACCCAAAGGGATAATAAAATGCGCGTTCTAAACTGGCATTATGTCCGCCAAAACGCTCATTCAAGAGGCGCATTTTGGTGGACATAATGCTCGCTTTTAGAACATGTGAGTTTTTGCCCCCTTTGGCGTCAAAATGCGCATTCAGGACGCGCATTTTGGCAGACATAACGCACGTTCTAAACGCACGCTTTTTTTTATCCCTTTGGCTTGCCATATGCTGCCGTAAAGCAACACCCAATTAGTCCTTCCGGCGGCTACCCGAAGGTCAAAAACTTGTATAGTGCGGTAAACAGACATGGGACTCCCAACACACAATCACAGGTATGAAAATGAACATAAAAGATAATACTATGATGCAAAAACTTAACAAAAAAACCCATAATTTTAAGGTGTAAAAGTTGCGGAATGTTGCTTTAATGCAGAAAACACGAAAACATTGAAAAAATCCTAAACTTTCAATAATATTTGAGATGTTTGTTTCATTCTTGCTGATAATAACACCAGCAGGAGGCTGTGGGCTGGATTAGGATTAAATGATAGTCTACCCAGCTGATGGATCTCCTTCACTAACCTGATAACTACAAACCTGTCCTGTGTGACTTCTATTATCTCCTCATGTCTATTGTGTCTCTGGAGGAGCAGATGGGAAACAAGATCTCCTTTAACTTAAAATGAACCAAAGCTAAGTTAAATTTAACATTAATTTATCATCATGAAACAAAATAATAAAGTGTAACAAGAACTTCTACAGGGTGGACCAGCAGCACAATGTTCTTTATTTCTCTTTGAATGTTCTCTCATTCAGAGGAGCTCTCGCTCTCTCTCCTGTAAACTTCTCTGTCCCTAAATAAGAGACAGATGATTAGATGCTGCAGCCGCTGTCACTCACCCCCACCATCTCCCAACATCACAACACTCGGTCTGAGCCCGACTGAACTTGAGTTTTTAAAACACCAAGGAGGATTCATAAAGCATGTTTAGAGGTGCGTCTTCTGCTCCTCTCTTGTGTGAGCAGACACTCTCTCTCTCTCTCTCTCTCTCTCTGTCTCGCTCTCTCTCTCTCTCTCTGTCTTGCTGTCCGATCACGTTGTGCGACTCAATCCACTCAATTAACATAATTCACCGGCCTAAATCTGACTCAACCCGTCGGGCTTAATGTGTTCGGGTTCGGTCTCAGGTTAGAACTCCAGAGCTCAGCTCTGCAACAGCACATGAAGGCGGACCAATATTTCCTACTCGGTAAATGTGGAGGACACGCCCCACTCTGCCAAATTTGGATGCGACGCAGGTGCCGCGGTTCAAAAAACAAAACTGCATTCTTCTATAATCAATTATGGCGTACTTCTTCTACGATTCAGAATCATTTATGCCCGCATGTCGATGCATCGATTATTTGATTATTTTTTTCAGCTCTAGTTGTAACACATTACTGACTCAACGCTTTTGACTGCTACAATATTACACACAAGCGCAGTTGAAGGACGTAAACGGCAAAGCTATCATAACCTTAACAGCAGTTATCCCTAGCCTGTTTAATGATTTGTTTGATTAACTTATGTAGGGCTGGAATGAATCCTTGAATGGTTCAAATCATTAAAGGTGTGAAACACTGAGAAACTATGTTTTAATTATTATTTCTGATTCTAACGGGTCACTCTGAGTTTTTCATGCAGGCTGAACATGAAAATAGTCTCCTCCACCTATCTCCTGCATTAGCTTCTGATAGAAAATCGACGGTGAAACTCTAGGATTAGAAAAGCCTGAAAGGTCTATGTCACACTCAGTGCGTTTACATGGGCAGTATCAACATCTAAGTCGATCCAGGTCGAACTTATGATAATAAGCTGCGAGTCTTTATCCTTGTTTACATGCGCTTTAGAAAACCGACCTCTCAAATGAAGTTCGTTCCACTCCGGTACAGTAGGGGGCGACATGCGCCCTTTCATGTCGGGCATTGTTCCGGTTAGCTTGTAGCAACACAACTTGTAAACAAACGCTGGCGGGAGTAAATGAGACGGAATTGAAACAGGAAATACACCGCGGATGAAAGAATGGACAACAACAATGCTGCAGCACAGCTTATTGGTACGTACTGCGCTGTTAGATGTTTTTACGCGTGGTACGTTGTGGCAGTGATATTATCAGACGAGCGCTACTCTGGTCGCGTCACTTCCGGAACGCGAGCGTCTACTCTGTTCAGCTCGGCTGACCCGTTTACATGCAGAAGGTAGTCAGATAACTACCGCATTATCTGGGTGCTTCAGCCCGACTAGAAGAAGTTCACCTTCAGCCAGACTAACGCGTTTACATGCATTTAAAAAAACCGATGTTAGTCTTTTTAGGGCAAAAGTTCGGTTTTCTGATGTGCATGTAAACGCACTGACTGTCACTTAACATTCATGGACTCACCCATCTTGACTCATGACGGGAAGGCTAATAGCTAATAGAAGCTAACCGTTAGCATTAGCAACTCTACCATACAGCAGAACTCCTCCAGACTTGTGTTATTGGTGGAGATAAAACATCAACGTTACAGAGCAAACAGAGTCAGTGGTAGAGTCCTGTTGCTGTTAGCCAATCAGAGGAGAGATGTCTGAATATCAGTAAGTAAGACTCCAGATCCTGTCGTGTTCTGCTCTCCTCTAATGTGGCGTTCTGCTAGTTCCTGAAACAAGCGCATCTAAGCTTTTTTCCTCCTAAAGTACGACTTACAAGGCATTCATTCCTACTAGACACCACTGCAAATGTATTGATCTGTGAACGTAATTTAAACCGGAAAATTTGGCAACACGTAAATAATAGACATGCCACCATTACATTGTTACTAGTAGAAATTAAATGTTATTAGCATTTCTAGTAGCTCACTACTGAACATGTTAATGAAATACATTAAATTCTACTGATCATAGTTTAACTGTGGATATATTTAAATATGTTATTCTGACTAGGATGAGTGATATTATTACAAACCTAAAATGTTAATGAAATGTAGGTAATTTTTTTCCATAAAATATTAACTATAAATATCAGATGAGAACGAGGGAACTAGACAACACCACTGTAATACATATTATTGAGCCTTTTATAACGAGTCTGACATTTCAGCCTCATCTTTTTGTTTTATTTCACATTTTAGCAGCAGACCACAATCTAGTTTCACTTGAAACGTTGTTGAATAGAATATTCGATTAATCGACAGAGGATTTGATAGAATATTCAAATACTAAAATGTTCTATAACTGCAGCCCTGTTTCAGACCTTTAGCAGAACAGAAAAACAAACCGTGCCAACAAGAAGGAACAAAAACACAACCTGCACCAAACCAACGTTTGAGAAGGGAAAAGTTTACAAGTACAACATGGCAGTGTTGTGCATGAACGAGTTAATTGAATAATTGTTTGTGAACTCTTTTTTTTGTTAACATAAACTGAACTCGCTCATATTCTGGCTGATGAACGTTAAAGTGAGCGCGCTCATTCTGGCGTGTGTGAACGTGTTTATGAACAGTGCTCTCACAGTTCGAGAGCTCCAGGTCTCCACGGAGCTAAAGCCTTAGCTAAAACATCCTGTTAGCCATAGACTTTATAAAAAGTAGACCCTGAAAATGCAGCCGCCATAGCCAGTAGCGGTCGGTGCGGCATCTACTATTCAATGCTTATGCTGTTGAGGATGGACCTCTGTAATGAACAATTCTACCAGGAAGTCACTCGTCAGCCCGTTTTATTCACAAGGTGTAGGAGAGCATTACCTTCACATTTAATGACTCTGAGACAGACCCCAGTAAAGACATGATTCACCTGTGACAGCCAGATCTATAACACACCTCACTGCTCAAGTTGTCGATTAATGACCTTCCAGCAAATGGAAAGGTCCTCTGACTGCCTGCATTATCTGCTGACATTCAGCCAGCACATGTGGTGATGTTCAGCCTGTGGTGACCCTTGTGCTCTTTCACACACCTGGATGCTGATCAGATGCTACTTAACCTACGGTTTGAAGGAAGGAACATGGTGGACAATCTTGGACAAACGTTACAATGCCAACTTTTAAAAAATATTCTTCTACATAGAAAATTTCTCATATTTAGGGGTGAAATTTACTGATCTGAACAGTTATTATGGTAGAATTTACTACAATTAAGATTCCCATATCTATAATTGTGTCTGTGCGTTTGTGTGTGTCTGTGCGTTTGTGTGCGTGTGTGTGTGTCTGTGAGTTTGTGTGTGTCTGTGCGTTTGTGTGCGTGTGTGTGTGTCTGTGAGTTTGTGTGTGTCTGTGAGTTTGTGTGTGTGTGCGTTTGTGTGCACTTGTGTAGTTATCAAACAGGGGACTTTGGTGTCATTACACATTCACCAACAGTGGACCATCAAGCCAAAAGGGGACATTTTTAGGTCCCCTCTTAGACATGCTTTAAATCATGTTAAAATCATGTCAAAACCCATCAGGAGCTTTTTTACCATTTTGTGTGTGTGTCTAAAGACATCTGTATGAAAGTAGTGTGATGTGGTGTGTTTGTGCGTGTGTGTGTGTGTGTGTGTGTGTGTGTGTGTGTGTGTGTGTGTGTGTCTGTGCGTGTGTGTGTCTGCAATGGAGCATTGCGGCAGGAGGAGGGGCCCAAAACAATGTATGTTCACCACATCACACTACTTTCATACGGATGTCTTTAGATTACTTATTGGCAGGGCTGTACTGGCCGTCGGGCAAGGTGGGCATTTGCCTGGTGGGCCGATGGTAATTTATTAAATAATCTTGATCTGATTATTTGTTCATTTTAATTTGGATCGGCCCAGACTATCCTCCGGGCCGGCCCTGCCTAGTAGTGTCGGGGGCCTATCAGATATCGTTAATAATACTTTGAACACAAGCGTTTCTGTATTGTTATTAATAATAGAGCTTAAAACGCGGCATTTCTGTTGCACCGGAACGTGGAAACTGCCTGATATTTATATCAGCCAACTCCATCTCTCTGTCCTGGTGCAGCTCTCCATCAAACAAGCTATTTTATAAATGTCATTATTTAATTTTCTTCAGTTTTTGCACTTCTCGTGTCAGTAATGATAATGTTACATTTGCTGCCAGTAAAAATGAATCATAATTCATTAATTTTATTTTATTTTCAACAATTTACAAAAACAAAGCATGCTGGGAAATCTGTTCATCCAATCATTTTAATAGACGTCATCACCAACAAATCTTCTAGTTTTGCTAACTTTTTAGTGGGGAAAAGCTAATAAGTGCTAATGTTCGGAGTACAAACAAGAAAAGAAAAGGCACAGGTGGCCGTACGCAATTTAGAACGTCCTTGGGGTGTGAAAAGTGAAAGAAACTAAACTACAGTCAGGGCTTCTCAGAAAGTTCCCACTCAGTCCTTATATGAAATTAATTAATGGATCTTTTAACAAAAAGGCTTTAAAAACAATTGCTATTTGCACTAAATATAAATTATTTGAATTTATTTTATATTTTTGAACCCTGGCACATGTTGTGTGTTCAATTTTTTATACATTTTGAGATTTTGTAACTGTTTGTTCAATAAAGTTCTGAAAAGAAAAAAGTCCCAACTCAAGCGATGAGTCAAGAATGAGTGTGTGGCAAAGACAGGCTGCTTGTAGAAGGGTTGCAGACGAACAAGGAAGAAAAATACCAGACTGGACCACAAGTTGTGGATCTACCTGGCGTGCATTTCTAGTCTGTATGTTACCAGTATATCCTGGTGAGTGCTTGTTTTTCTCTCTGTCAACAAGGCTGTTGCTAGCTGAAGCTAACAGCTGCGGCTGGTGCTAACAGAGGCTCGGCTAACTGTGGCTCAGCGGTAGCGTTGCTGAGACCAGCATTTAAATGTTGCTGACGTTGAAGTGGGTTGGAACATGTAGATGTAGCAGGAGTGGTTTCATTGTGACGTTGTTAGAAAAGCTTGCTCAGAAAAGGAGTTGTTCTCTTGCCTTTTTCAACTTTCTAATTTACATAAAAAGTAGGTCACACACAGCTTTGACTTTTTGGCATGCTACTGTTGACCACCCAAGCTGTCTTTATTCAACAACAAGGAAAATGTTGGTTTTCATTCTAGGTCCCCTTTAAGTTTTCATTTTAGAGATCATTTTGATTTTTAACAAATTTCTTTCTAGAATTTTAGTTATTTCCTTATTATTTAAAGGAGCATGGGGCAGGATTAGTAAAAAATAAGCATGCGTGTTCATTGTTCTAAAGCAAATGGGTGATGAAGCCTTATAAACCAAAAATAATCTATGAATGTAAAATATATGAAAGTCTAATGTTTATCAGTACATTACAGAAAATAATGAACTTTATCACAATATGCTAATGTTTTGAGAAGGACCTGTATATTGAATATGCGATTGAGGAATGGAGGCTTTTTCAACTAGATCTGGGACTAAAAAAGGATGCAGACATGGCTCATTTCCTAGTAACCAGGTTAGTCCCATTAGTCATCATCACACACTGGTGAAATTACAGTACATCTCTGCATTTGACCCATCCCAATGGGGAGCGGTGAGCTGCAGCTGTGGCTACGCTCAGGAACTATTTGGTGGTTTAATCCCCCAATCCAACTCCTTGATGCTGAGTGTCAAGCAGGGAGGCATTGGGTCCCATTTTCCAATGTTTTTGGTTTGACCCGACCGGGATTTGAACCCATATCTCCCAGTCCCAGGGCAGACACTCATACCACTAGGCCACTGAGCTGGTAACATTATAGAAACATTATAGGTTGTGTTTTATGACGTCACCGATGACTTGGAGAGAGCTAGCATGCAGTAGCATTAGCTGTGATCATGCTACAGCTGCTGTGTACTACTGAATGTTTAGAGACCGGACTTTATCCAAACCAAACACCAGAGTCATTAGAATAATGTCATATTTGACCTACAGCCCAACCTGTAAGCAGGGCTAATACTTTAGCAGGTAATCGTATTTTTTATGTTAGTGTAACTAGTTTGTGCACGGTTCCATGCCGGGCTGCAATTACTCACAGCGCCGGGTGCATTGCTCGTGAGTTTTGTTTCTTTATCCTGCCCCATGCTCATTTAAAATGCCTTGAACTTAGGCTAGATTCACACTGCAGGCAAAATGCATCAAATCAGATTTTTTTTCCCTAAATGTGATCCATATCTGATTTTTTTGTGACAGTCTGAGCAGCACAGATCTGATGTTTTTCAAATCTGATCCAGGTCACTTTCATATGTGGTACTTAATCCGATACGTACCTGATGTTTTTGAACGTGATTGCAGTCTGAACGGTCATGTCGCTTTAAATCTGCCTCCTACGTCACTGAGTCAACAGAGGTGAGCATTGTGTGTTGACATTCCTGAGGAGCAGCGCAGACAGAAGGATTCAGGGTTTTGTCAAGGCTTCCTTTGGAATTAAAAATACAGGCAAGCATGAGACCGGGGGCTGCTGCTGGAGTAAAACGTCTCTCCAGTCTCCGTGAGAGCGAGAGCTGGGTAGGGGGGATCCATGAGAGCGGGGGGTGGGTTCTCTGTGAATAAGCATAATACGGGAAAAACTTCAGTGAATATTAATACAGGAAGACAGTGGGAATAAGGAGTAAAATAGATTATAATTTGTAAAATAGTTTCCAGGACAAAGCAGGAGACTTGACAGGTGTGATCCTGAAATTTTGGATGTACTGTCAGTGAAGGCTTCCACATCACAACTCCACCTCTCCTGGTTCCGACCCACAGAGCTTGTTGTGTGGGACTTCTTGTCTTTTCTGCACATGCGGGCTGCTTTGAGGCCGTGAACCATTCACACTAGCCTCTTTTATAAAACAATGCCACCAATTTGCCGCAATGCAGATGCGGCATCAGGGAGTGTTTGGTCGTATATAAGTGGTCAGACCGTGGCGGTAATATGGCGCAATTGTGTCCTTTTTACAAAAGATTACGCGATGGCGGCATAAATGGGGTATCGCTACCACGGACTTCTGTCTATCTTGGACATAACTTTTTTTTATTGCAATCAAAGTTAAGACAAGCCTCTCCTAAAGGCGTCTGTCCTCCACAGTTCCATTGCAGCCTATGGTGATCTGAGCCCCAGCTCTAACGGAGAGAAGCTCCTGTAGCTCTGCATCGCTCCAGTTTATCATCTCAGCTGGTTCTGTTTACGAAAGCTAAACATATACCCGTGTTTACTTTAATTTTCAATGTAGTTGCTGGCTGGAGCTCGGCAGTAACTCCCCACGTGATCATGACACCTCCCTCTGTGTGCCAAAGCGCAATGTGCATTCACAAGTCTGGCGTTGCTACCGCGTGGCGGCACGAATGCCGCAAAATTCCCGCAACATTATGCTGCCACGGCGCGTTCATAAGACACACTGTTGCGGTAATATTACGCTGATTTGCCGGCACGGTGTGTCTTATAAAAAGGGCTACTGGGGAGTGTTTGGTGTCACATCTCAGTTATAATGTGAACAACCACACATAAAAATTTTATTTACTCTAAAAATCGGAATTGAGCGTTAAGGCCTGTAGTGTGAACGTAGCCTAAATCTGAAATAACTAGGGAGGAGCTCAGGAATAATTTAGAGGTAATTCCTGTGGAATTCTGGATATTTTATAGTCAACTCCTCATTCCATTTCCTGTTCCTGAGGTGATCCGGAGGAGTCTTTGGGTGTTCTGATGATTCTGTTTACATCAGTGCCGTCTAATTCAAGGAAAATGAAGTCCTCAGTTGACAGTATCGACATGGGAGAGGTTTGGTTGGTGTGAGTGTAGTTGGGGTTGGAATGAGGAAGGACTTTCTTATCTCTGAGAAAAGTGAGTCAGACTAAACCCTGTTTTTTCTCAACCTTCAGAACATTGAAACATCCAGTCCTCCCACTCAAAAGAGGCGTTTACTGTTCTCTGGAAATTCCAGGAGTGTGACATTTTCTTAGAGGAGTTCTTAGTTATTGAAACATTCCACTGAAAAAGCCTGTTTGGAGGCTGACAGCATGTCTTCATCCCTTATTTATCTCTGTTTAAAGAGGAATGTTCTAGTATGATTCCCAGCCTCTGTTGTCTCTGTTGCTCTTAGCCAGCCTGTTGCGCTGCCTAACTTCTGTTCACCTCTGTGTCTTCACACACTTTAGTATTTAAATTCATGTGAGTTTTAATATATCAGGTTTTGCTTAGCTGCTGCACCCTCAGCTCTTGTATCTGTGTTTGATTAGAGCTGAGCCTCTGGATCAGCCTCGATAGGAGCCTGGGATGGATGAGACACTTTTATTTGTTTTAGCAGTTGGGGGTTAGGGATCAGCTTTAACATGGCTGCCTCCCCCCTCGTTCTGTGTGAGGAAACAGACGCCCTGTTTCTATACCCCACTGAGACATTTGGTTTTCATTTTTCTTTGCGTCTCAGTCAGCTGCTGGCAGAAGACAAAGACCTACATTTAATGGACATTCTCTTTTAACGGCTACTATAAATGTTTTTTGTTTATTTTAATAGTCAGTGTTTTTAGCAACAGGTTCTTCTGTCATAGCTCTTGTTAATTCCTGTTAATATTTGTATTTATTCACATTTTACCAAAACAACTAACAAGTTAACATGCATGTTTGAAAGTTTTAAGAATGAATGATTTTAAACTTTTGCTGAGTCAACAGTGACAGGTGCATCACACCAAACAAATGCATTTATTTCTCTTTAGCATCATGTCTGACTGTTTACAATTTCTGTAATGAAAATGTGATATCTTGATTTACATGCTGATGTTTTCCATCAGCAGGACAGTCTATTGTCCCAGACACCTCATATTCATCATGTTCCACTCTGTTGTGTTTTACTGTCCTCCTCACTGTGAGGGACAGACACCTTTAGGAACAGCTTGTGAAAAAAACTTAAGGAGCAATAAAAAACAAGTTATGTCCAAGCTAAAAGGAAGTCCGTGACCGCCCCCACACCCACTTTATACCGCCATCACGTAACCTTTTGTGAAAAGCACATAACACCACATTGCCGGCAAAGTCTGACTACATATGAACAACCAAAGGGTCCCTGATGCCTGCTCAGCTTTGCAGAAAATTAACGGAATCATTATTTTATGAAAGAGGTAATTGACTCCCATGTTAAAAATGCCAACTTCACAGCAGAAATTAACATGTTTACTTCCTGGTACAAAAAACATTTTAGGTTTAAAAGGTCAAGTGTGTGTTTGTCCATTATTTATATATATTATCTATATCTATATATACACTGCTCACAAAAAATTAAAGGAACACTTTAAAGAAACACATTAGATACATCAGATCTCAATATGAAGTTGGATATCTATACAAATAACAACAGGGCAATGTCTTAGGAACAAAAGGATGCCAAGTCTTTTAATGGAAATAAAAGTTTTCAGCCTACAGAGGGCTCAATTGTGTAGACACTCTAAAATCAGAGTGAAATGAAGATGTGGCAGGCTAGTCCATTATTTCAAAAACTTAAATTCTGCGACTCAAAATGCTTTTCAGTATCTTGTGTGGCCCCCATGAGCTTGTGTGCATGCTTGACAACGTCGGGGCATGCTCCTAATGAGACAACGGATGGTGTCTTGTGGCATTTCCTCCCAGATCTGTGTGAGGGCATCCCTGAGCTCTTGTACAGTCTGAGGAGCAACCTGGCGCCGCCTAATGGACCAAAACATAATGTCCCACAGATGTTCTATTGGGTTTAAGTCAGGGGATCGTGAAGGCCATTCAATTGTTTCGATCCCTTCATCCTCCAGGTACTGCCTGCATACTCTTGCCACATGAGGCCGGGCATTGTCGTGCATTAGGAGAAAACCAGGACCTACTGCATCAGCGTAGGGTCTGACAAAGGGTTCAAGGATTTCATCTGGATACCTTATGGCAGTCAGAGCACCATTTCCTAGGCAGTAGAGGTCTGTGCGTCCCTCCATGGATATGCCTCCCCAGACCATCACTGACCCACCACCAAACCTGTCATGTTGAACGACGTTGCAGGCAGCATAACGTTCTCCTTGTCTTCTCCAGACTCTTTCACATCTATCACAGGTGCTCAGGGTGAACCTGCTCTCGTCTGTAAAAAGTACAGGGCGCCAGTGGCGGACTTGCCAATTCTGGTGTTCTTGAGCAAATGCCAGTGGAGCTCTACGGTGCTGGGCAGTGAGCACAGGGCCCACTACAGGACGTCGGGCCCTCAGGCCATCTTCATGAAGTCTGTTCCTGATTGTTTGGGTAGAGACATTCACACCAGTGGCCCTCTGGAGGTCATTCTGTAGGGCACGAGCAGTGCTCAGCCTGTTCCGCCTTGCACAAAGGAGCAGGTATCGGTCCTGCTGATGGGTTGTGGACCTTCTACGGCCCTGTCCAGCTCTCCGAGAATAACCGCCAGTCTCCTGAAATCTCCTCCATGTTCTGGAGATTGTGCTGGGAGACACATTAAACCTTCTTGCTGCAGCACGTGTGGATGTGCCATCCTGGAGAAGTTGGACAACCTGTGCAACTTCTGTAGGGTTAAGGAATCGCCTCATGCTGCCAGTAGAGATAATTACTCAAGCCAAAACTAGCACGAGTGGAAAACCAGCCAAAAAAGATCAAGAGGGAGAAACTTGAAATGACCTCCACATGTTAAACCAGTCCTGTTTTGAGGGTTTTGTAATTGTTGCCACTTTAGTGCACCTGTCGTTAAGTCCATGAACACCAATACAGCTGAAAGTGATTAACAATGCCCTCAGCTGCTTAATCAACCAGAAAATTATCAGACAGGTTTAATTGATTTCATGCCAGGCCCAATAAAAAAAGTGTTCCTTTAATTTTTGTGAGCAGTGTA
>SSNS01000182.1:162910-173521 GCA_006937985.1 Aphyosemion australe | reverse complement strand
AAACATAATGTCCCACAGATGTTCTATTGGGTTTAAGTCAGGGGATCGTGAAGGCCATTCAATTGTTTCAATTCCTTCATCCTCCAGGTACTGCCTGCATACTCTTGCCACATGAGGCCGGGCATTGTCGTGCATTAGGAGAAAACCAGGACCTACTGCATCAGCGTAGGGTCTGACAAAGGGTTCAAGGATTTCATCTGGATACCTTATGGCAGTCAGAGCACCATTTCCTAGGCAGTAGAGGTCTGTGCGTCCCTCCATGGATATGCCTCCCCAGACCATCACTGACCCACCACCAAACCTGTCATGTTGAACGACGTTGCAGGCAGCATAACGTTCTCCTTGTCTTCTCCAGACTCTTTCACATCTATCACAGGTGCTCAGGGTGAACCTGCTCTCGTCTGTAAAAAGTACAGGGCGCCAGTGGCGGACTTGCCAATTCTGGTGTTCTTGAGCAAATGCCAGTCGAGCTCTACGGTGCTGGGCAGTGAGCACAGGGCCCACTACAGGACGTCGGGCCCTCAGGCCATCTTCATGAAGTCTGTTCCTGATTGTTTGGGTAGAGACATTCACACCAGTGGCCCTCTGGAGGTCATTCTGTAGGGCACGAGCAGTGCTCAGCCTGTTCCGCCTTGCACAAAGGAGCAGGTATCGGTCCTGCTGATGGGTTGTGGACCTTCTACGGCCCTGTCCAGCTCTCCGAGAATAACCGCCAGTCTCCTGAAATCTCCTCCATGTTCTGGAGATTGTGCTGGGAGACACATTAAACCTTCTTGCTGCAGCACGTGTGGATGTGCCATCCTGGAGAAGTTGGACAACCTGTGCAACTTCTGTAGGGTTAAGGAATCGCCTCATGCTGCCAGTAGAGATAATTACTCAAGCCAAAACTAGCACGAGTGGAAAACCAGCCAAAAAAGATCAAGAGGGAGAAACTTGAAATGACCTCCACATGTTAAACCAGTCCTGTTTTGAGGGTTTTGTAATTGTTGCCACTTTAGTGCACCTGTCGTTAAGTCCATGAACACCAATACAGCTGAAAGTGATTAACAATGCCCTCAGCTGCTTAATCAACCAGAAAATTATCAGACAGGTTTAATTGAGTTCATGCCAGGCCCAATAAAAAAAAGTGTTCCTTTAATTTTTGTGAGCAGTGTATAAGAGAACAATGAAGATAAGAACATGGTGAGAAACAGCTAAGAGAAACACAGGAGTCAAAGGTCACTGATACAAAAGTTATCAATGAACACACAATGAATTTAATCTATTTTGGAATGAGGCTGTAACATGAACAAAAAAGTGGAAAAAGGGAAGCGCTGTGAATACTTTCCGGATGCACTGTGTATATATATATATATATATATATATATGTATATATGTATATATATATATATATGTATGTATGTACAGGGTCCGAAACTAAATTTTTGACTCACCGGCCAAATTGGCCGGTGGATGCTAAAATCTACCGGCCAAGCATATTTTTTACCGGCCAAAATTTTAAATGATTTATATCTACCCAAAGCACGTTATTCTATAATATGGTATTATTTTTGATTAAAACAGAGGAGTGACAACATAATTAAAACATCAGTAATAAGAAAAACAACTTTTTAGTAATTTGATTTTTTTTTTTTACTTTTTAAAAATGTTTTTAATGAGCTCTTTTATTGAAATCTAGTAAGACTCCTTGTTTTCTCTGTCCATGAAATCTGGCCTCCATAAACATGAATAGGTAGACGCTGGAGAGCGTAACAGCGTCGCCGCCATATTGGATGGGTCCCTCACGCTCTGAACCCAACTGGAGTTGCAGGGTGCACTACTAAGCCTGTTTTTTCTACAGCCTACAGTTGCAACAACCAGCTCACTATTGAAAACGGATCACGTGGGACTTTTCTGAGACTTTTCTAGCCTATCCGATGGGATTTTATATTTTTATTTATTTTGTTTAATTGTGTTTTAATTATCATGCCATACCATGTGTCTGATTTTGTGAAAAAGTTTGATAAAATGTGTTTTTTAGTTGGGTAAGCACCTTCCTCAGTAGAAATAAATGCACTGGGGGCAAATGGAGACCCATCTAAGATGGCGGCCGGCCACTACGGCAGCACCTGTCCACGGGGCGTCTACGTCTATGTCTGTGGTCCCAGATCTCTGGAGAACACAGCTACACCATGAGAATATCTTGTAATGATAAGAACAAATAGAAGTTGTCTTATTTGTCTGTTTGGTTAAGTGAGGTGAGTTATGAGTGACCTGGAAGTGTTTGTGGGCACACGGAAACGAGAGTTCTGGGGGCAACCGGCATGCATGTATCTGTTTAACAGATTAAAAGAGCGCCGTCTCCTCAAGATATAAAGAGTGTCGTTATTGAAGAGCTCACACACACAAAATGCAACATATCTGAAAGTATGTCAGGGCTTATATTGGACCTCCAGTCAGTCCTATGACAAATGAATTGTTACGGTTCTTCTCCCTAGCGCGCTGGCGGCAAACGGTGCAGCTCATTTGCGCATATTCTGGTTCATAATGTAGCCACAGTTCGCCTGGGATTTTTTCCAGTTCGACGTGTTTTCGTTTTGAAGGCTGGCTGACTCTAGTTAAAAACCTCCACATTTCGCCGCTAGTTTTAACACGAAGCTAACTGCTACCTTGATAAACAGTGAATGGGATAGGCGGAAATGACGTGGGGTGCTGCACTCACGTTTTGCTTTCGCCTGTGTATGTCGCATGCAGGTGGGAGAGGAGCGTCACAGAAATCCATCAAAGAGGACTGATAAACATAACTAATTTGGTGTAAACATTTACTCGCCATGTGGCGAGTGGCGCTCCAAATTTTACTCGCCAAGTGGAGCAATTTACTCGCATTTGGCGAGTGGCGACCGTTAATTTCGGACCCTGTATATGTATATATATATATATATGATTATTAAACAATGGTTCAAATAATTACAAGTTTAAAATGTAAACAGATTCTGTATTTATTTGTACTCTCACTGTGCAAGAACAAACAGTGGCAAAAATAGTGCAAACAGCAAAGGAAAAGCATTTCTCCACACTTGCCTTCAGTTGTTTCAAAATTACAACAGATTTACAGGCATGTGATTTTTGAGCAAGTCTCTTAAAAAGAGGCTCAGGCAAAATGCATTATATTTTTACATTAGCTTATGTCTACTATAAATATTAGCCAAAGCAATTAATTACTGTTCAAAACACTGTCTATTGCCTTGTCACATTACTAATGCAGAATAAAATTCATAAACACAGTTAATATTAAGCTCATATTTGCTCAGTGTGCATGCATTAATTATAGAGTAAACTTACCAATAGCAATGTGTAGACAATGGCCAAAGCAGGACAGTCTTGTCCACTTGTTTAGAGAGACTGCTTTTACTATATTGGCCCCACTGTCCGTTGTTATGCACACTTGGTTCTCCTCGTTTAAATCCCATTCTTGAAGAAACTGCTTCAATCCACTCGCAATGTTTTCCCCCGTGTGGTCCTCTGGAAAAAAAAATTGTTTGGATGCAACAGCTGTTCAAACTCCAGTCACTTGCAATGAAGTGGACCGTAAGGCTGATGTACGGCTCAGTCATTCTGCTACTCCACAAATCTGCAGTTGAAGCATAAAAATCCACTGTAGACAGTGATGTTTGTATCCTACCGCGGCACTCTTCATACAACGCTAGCAGGGCTGTTTTGGAAAAGTACTTCCTCGAGGGCATGTTGTAGCTTGGGTTCAGTTTATGAATCATTCGCTTGAATCCTTCTTTTTCCACCGTTTGGAATGGCAACATATCTTTCGACAAACAGAATGCCACTGCTTCTGTCAGTTCGTTCCATCGTTTACTTTTCTTATCGTAAGGGACGGAATTAGCAAATGCTGGTAATTTCCATCTGTTTCTTACTCCGCCTCGGTTCACTTGTAGTTGTACTTGTATTCCGGTTTGTGTTTGAGATGGTGGAACAAATTGGATGTGTTTCCATCCTTCGTAGCCACAGTTTTTCTGCAAACTTTGCATAACACTGTAGTAGGGCTGCAACAAACGATTATTTGGATAATCGATTAATCGGATGGGGTCTCGACATGATTAATCGATTAATCGGATTAAACGGGAACATTTAAAAACTGCTAGGGAAACATTTTTTCTCTCCTTCCTTTACTTTATTTAACAACAGAACATTATTAGAAAACAGTTCAATATCATTCAAAACAACATGTTCTGTCCTCAACTGTCTTACAGCTTTTGAGATATTGAATAACATTTAATTTCTACTGGTAACAATGTAATGGTGGCATGTCTATAATGTACAGATTGGCAATAGTCCAGTTTAAACTCACCTGTTCAGGCTGGCTTTTGAGTGACCTTTGGTTGATTCTTTGCTACCTTATCTTCATTCTGCTCTGTCTACCATATCTGCCTTTCCCATGATCCACTGATTATCCTTTTCTTATTCATTTTCCTTTTGTCTTTTTTTCACATCTTTTTTTAATCACAATTTTTACTTTTCCCTTTTTTGATATTTTTAATCATTTAATTTTTATTTTACTTTTTGTTCTTGTGAAGTTCCTCGTGATAAAATATAAAAAAGATTGTTTCTTCTTCTTAAATTATGTTCACAGATAGAAGCGTTTGTGAATTACATACTACAACGGCTTGCCATAGTCCTGGAGCGGTGTTGCTCAATGCGCAGACTCGTAGCGGCAACGTGAGTCCCGGTAGCTGCTGACTGTGGTTCTGCTCCATAGCGCTGTAGACAGCTAAGAATAAACAGGATGGTGGGACTTTTCTTCCCCTTGTAGAGTTTAGTCGTTCTTAGTTTCATGATCATCGTGTTTTTTGGAACTCATGGCGTGAGTCTGCTATCCGCGGCTATCCGCTAGCTTAGCATTAGCCAACCTGCCCGTAGCTGCGCGTTTGATCCCAAACTTTGGACCGTTTCTGCCTTTGTGTCTTTGCTGGTTCCTCTATTTTCCTCCACAGCACCTAGATTACCACATTGTGCGCCAGTACAAATCATCTTCCTTACACAAAAACAAATAACTTACATTTGTTCAATAAAGTTCTGAGGGCGAGTTCTAAGTCTGAAAATTATTGCACAGAGCGTTTTTTCATCGCACATGCGGCATGTATGTTTATGTTCTAAATGTGTTGGTCGTTCCTCATCAAAACACCGACTTTCTCTCTCGTTCTGATCTGCCTCGGTCTGCTCTGCTGCCACTGCGGCCTACAGCTGCGCGCATTGACTGTTAAATAAAGGTTGCACGACACAAAAAAAGTTGCACAACACAACGAATCGATGACGAAAGCGTTGCCAACGCATTTATTAATCAATTTTTATCGATTTGTTGTTGCAGCCCTACATGGTAGTCTGCTCCTCATCTACTTTTCTGTAGCTGAAAAAGTTCCAAATTGCAGAGGTAGCTCCTCGCTTTATAACAAATTTCTCCTCAGCCTCGCCTCCGCCTTCCGCCATGTTTGCTATCACTCTGCTCGTGAATCAGGTGCGTGCAAAACTACGTCATCAACGGGACCTATCGTTATTATGGCGAGAAGACAATTTTATTGTGAGGATATTTTTCAAAGGTATATCGCAAACGATAAGATACCGCCCATCCCTACTCTTTGTTGTCAGCCATAACGTGATTCCTTTAAGATGCTTGTGAATCACTGTCATTCTGCCACAGAAGACAGATTCTATTGTGCAGGTGTTGCACGTGCTTCTCTTGAATTTTTATAAAATTGTCCCAAACTTTTGAGCTCTGTTGCCCGGTCACCATAATTGTTTGGGCTTTTCTTGTCACACCACTGCTGAGGTTAGGATATGACAGAGATGTTAGAACCCCTGTAATACATGTTTGTTACACATAATTAACACACTCAGTGGTTAGGACTTAATCATTCCAGATGAAATAAATTTCAAAACAACCCTATGTGCTTACTGTTGTTCTCATTGTCCCACACTGTCTAAAAACCTTTGTTTTTAATCATTGTATTTATTTATTTATTTATTTATTTATTTATTTATTTATTTATTTATTTAACCAGGAAGGTCCCATTGAGATTAAAAACCTCATTTTCAAGAGAGTCCTGGCCAAGAGGCAGCAAAAGTTACAGTTACAACATATATATATTTTTTCCAGTTACACAGACATGTTATGTACAGAATTACAGAAGACAATTACAACACAGGGAATCTGTCTCAAGGGCTCTCAGTCTGGTTTTAAATGTATTCAAGGAGATGAGCTCGGTTAGTTTCCAGTTTTCCTGCAGCCTGTTCCATGCAGAAGGAGCAGAGTGAGCGAAAGCTCTTTTACCCAGTTCAGTGCGAGCAAACGGAACACAGAGTAACAACTGATCGTTTGCACGCAGACTGTGAGAAGTTACGCTTCTCCGTGAGATTAAGTTACATATTAATATAGGGCTGGGCGATATGGCAAAAATTTCATATCCCGATATAGCTCATTTTATATCCTGATAACGATATACATAACGATATGGCATTGTTTCTTTTAATTAAATTCATAGTTAATATAAAATTGCAAGTGTTTGCACCAACTCACCAAACCCACGTTTCTCGACCGTGTAGATTGGAACCATATCTTTGCAGATGTGCTTGGCAACTGCAGTAGTGATCTCCTTCTATCTGCGGGAGCTGTGGTTATATGGTGCGCCACGGCTAAACGCCTGTTGCAGCGTCTGTGTCTGGAGTTTGTTATGAGCGCTTACGCTACCACTCGACGCTGCTTTTACGGCTTTTGCTTGTTGACTCTCTCTGTATTCTTTATCGTGGTTCTTGCGCAGCTGATAAAATACATTTGTAGTGTTGGAGTCTGTTGTTGGCACCGGGAACCGGCAAACTTTACAAACAACTGCTTTCTGGTCCGCGTCGGCCTTCCTACACCCAAACCACATCCATACAACAGAAGTTTCCCCTCTTTTAGGTACAAACTCCTCCGTTTGGGTTGGCAGGTCATCCTGTTGAAAATTACCCTGGTCTGAACCGCGTCCGCTACCGTCCTCCTCCATGTTTGTTTATGCATGGCTAGCGTGGCGCGCTGCGCGTGCATGGACATGCCGTAAGGCATCATGACGTAAAATACTGCCGTAAAACGCCGTATCGTGGTGTAAACGATAGAGCTTCATATTAAACGATAGACATTTTCTATCGTACAGACGAAACATTTCGTCATATCGCACAGCCCTAGCTTTAGTTTGTATTTACTATTTACAGGTATTTACAGGTCTTCATTCCTTTACTGATCTCTGCATTTACGAAGTTTCAATTTGGAAATGTATTTTTAAAGAACTTCCTCTACCACATTATTGTAACAACTTGAATGGAATTATATGTAAACATGACCTATAGTTTCCTCAATTTGTGAATTTCCAGCTGTTTTTGAAATTACAAATGTTTGTAAAGCTTAAGCATGGTCTGCTTTTATTGATTGAGCAGTTATTGTATATATTTGAAGTGTAATTGTTTTATTTATTGTCTAAATTTGTGACTGAGCAATAAGCAGTTCAGCAGGTATGGCCCACATCCGGCACCCATGGCAGATCTGGCTCACATACCGCAATGAATGACGGCCCACCACTGGCCCACATCTGGTTTGCCGCGTCCGAGCCGCACCTGCCTGAGCTGGGCCTGGTGTGGGCCAGTGCAGGTTACCACAACTGGCCCAGTGCTGGAACGGCTATGGGCCATACATGGCCCACCTCTGGCAAACTGGCCTGGGCCAGTGGGGGCCCCTCATTCATTGCGGTATGTTGGCCAGATGTAAGTGCCAGATGTGGGCCACATCTGGCCCAGACCAATTTTGCTACCTCCAGTCAGTTTCATTAATCTGCTTTGGTTCTCCACTTTTTATTTATCTTTTGTCAGCTGTATTTTACTGGATGATAAATCTTTATTACAAATTAAGTTTTTGTCAATTTTTTGTATCGAAATCTGCCAAAATAACTAAGACCCTATCCTGGAGNGATTCAGGAGGAGCAATGTGGTTTTCGTCCTGGCCGTGGAACACTGGACCAGCTCTATACCCTTGGGGGGGTCCTGGAGGGTGCGTGGGAGTTCGCCCAACCAATCTACATGTGTTTTGTGGATTTGGAGAAGGCGTTCGACCGCGTCCCTCGGGGGGCCCTGTGGGGGGTACTCTGGGAGTATGGGGTACCAGGCCCCTTGATACGGGCTGTTAGGTCCCTGTACGACCAGTGTCAGAGCTTGGTCCGCATTGCCGGCAGTAAGTCGGGCTCGTTTCCGGTGAGAGTTGGACTCCGCCAAGGCTGCCCTTTGTCACCGATTCTGTTCATAACTTTTATGGACAGAATTTCTAGGTGCAGCCAAGGTGGTGAGGGGATCCGTTTTGGTGGCCTAAGGATCAGGTCTCTGCTTTTTGCAGATGATGTGGTCCTGTTGGCTTCGTCAGAACGTGATCTCCGGCTTTCGCTGGAGCAGTTCGCAGCCGGGTGTGAAGCAGCTGGGATGAGAATCAGCTCCTCTAAATCCGAGACCATGGTCTTGAGTCGGAAAAGGGTAGAATGCCTTCTCCAGGTCAGGGACGAGGTCCTGCCCCAAGTGGAGGAGTTTAAGTATCTCGGGGTCTTGTTCACGAGTGAGGGAAGGGTGGAGCGTGAGATCGACAGGCGGATTGGTGCTGCATCTGCAGTGATGGGGGCGTTGTACCGGTCTGTCGTGGTGAAGAGAGAGCTGAGTCGAAAGGCGAAGCTCTCAATTTACCGGTCGATCTACGTTCCTACCCTCACCTATGGTCACGAGCTTTGGGTAGTGACCGAAAGAACGAGATCGCGGATACAAGCGGCCGAAATGAGTTTTCTTCGCAGGGTGGCTGGGCTCTCCCTTAGAGATAGGGTGAGGAGCTCGGTCATCCGGGAGGGGCTCAGAGTAGACCCGCTGCTCCTCCACATCGAGAGGAGCCAGTTGAGGTGGCTCGGGCATCTGATTAGGATGCCTCCTGGACGCCTCCCTGGTGAGGTTTTCCGGGCACGTCCAACCGGGAGGAGACCCAAAGGAAGACCCAGGACACGCTGGAGAGATTATGTCTCTCGGCTGGCCTGGGAACGCCTTGGGATTCCCCCGGAGGAGCTGGCCCAAGTGGCTGGGGAGAGGGAGGTCTGGGCTTCCCTCCTTAAGCTGCTGCCCCCGCGACCCGACTCCGGATAAGCGGGAGAAAACGGATGGATGGATGGATAAATAGTATGTGGCAGTGTTTTGCAATAAGCATTACTGCACCCATGTTGAGGCTCGCTCTTCCCTGCACAACACGGCTCATACCGTGGCTCTAGGAGACTGCAAAAACCAACGTTTGCAACCAGAGAGTCATACAGTGTGATTAATATATGGCTATCTTGGCTGTGTTTTTGCTGTCAGTAGACAGTTTCTCTTTGTCTTTTAGTGTATCTTGAGTGTCAGATGGCTGTGTGTTTTTGTCCGAGTTGCTGCTGTGAACTGGGAGAGCAGGGTGTTTGGTTTTAAGGTAACATACTAGAACTAAAAGCAGGCAGGTTAAAATTAAAACTAAGTCATTGTCATTTCGTTTGAAAATTTCTATCTGAGGATAAATTAAGGTCACGCTAGTTGCTTTATAAGGTTATAGCTAATCTTTTTCACCTGATTCCAGTAATTTAAAATCACGTGATCAGGCCCGATTTTTGATCCTGTGATCGGATAAGATCATCTCTATTATATAACAGTAATAAATTCATATGATAGTGAGGTGAAACTGTCCTCTTGAGTCCTAATGTATTGTTTTGTCTTTGCCGTGTGGTGCTTGAAAAGTTTGAAAATTTACCTTGAAAATGCTTGAAAAGTGCTTGAATTTGTCAGTGGAAAAAGTGTAAGAACCCTGTACAGGGCACCAGTGGCGGACTTGCCAATTCTGGTGTTCTTGAGCAAATGCCAGTCGAGCTCTACGGTGCTGGGCAGTGAGCACAGGGCCCACTACAGGACGTCGGGCCCTCAGGCCATCTTCATGAAGTCTGTTCCTGATTGTTTGGGTAGAGACATTCACACCAGTGGCCCTCTGGAGGTCATTCTGTAGGGCACGAGCAGTGCTCAGCCTGTTCCGCCTTGCACAAAGGAGCAGGTATCGGTCCTGCTGATGGGTTGTGGACCTTCTACGGCCCTGTCCAGCTCTCCGAGAATAACCGCCAGTCTCCTGAAATCTCCTCCATGTTCTGGAGATTGTGCTGGGAGACACATTAAACCTTCTTGCTGCAGCACGTGTGGATGTGCCATCCTGGAGAAGTTGGACAACCTGTGCAACTTCTGTAGGGTTAAGGAATCGCCTCATGCTGCCAGTAGAGATAATTACTCAAGCCAAAACTAGCACGAGTGGAAAACCAGCCAAAAAAGATCAAGAGGGAGAAACTTGAAATGACCTCCACATGTTAAACCAGTCCTGTTTTGAGGGTTTTGTAATTGTTGCCACTTTAGTGCACCTGTCGTTAAGTCCATGAACACCAATACAGCTGAAAGTGATTAACAATGCCCTCAGCTGCTTAATCAACCAGAAAATTATCAGACAGGTTTAATTGATTTCATGCCAGGCCCAATAAAAAAAGTGTTCCTTTAATTTTTGTGAGCAGTGTA
>SSNS01000182.1:102795-153894 GCA_006937985.1 Aphyosemion australe | reverse complement strand
TTTTGTGGTGATTGAAATAAAGGCTGATTTTTGGGAAATTTCCCAGTAAAACATGACCTTTTTGGTCCTGAGTGGGCGGGGCTTGTGTGATGTCATCACTTGACCATTCATTTTTCTTCGGGGGCGGATGAGGAGTAACCAAAAAAAATTTTGTGACTCTAGCCCTTTCGGTTATGAAGTTATAGCCATTTAAAAGTTTTTGGCGAGTAGTCGAACTTCGAGGCCTGGCCCCGCCCCTTCAGCATATACGAAAAGTCAGTTTTATTGTCTCATTTTGATCGCCCATCCCTTCTGAGCAAAACAAGACCGTTTTCGAGACAATCGTGCGAAAAATGACCGAGTAGGTCAATCAAGAATGGACCCTACAAACGGCCAAAACGGGGTCAAAATCGCTACTTCAATCCAAAATGGCCGACTTCCTGTTTGATGTTGACCATGGCTGCAAGAGACTTTTCTGTGCGGACTGGGGAGTAGGACAAGCGTGCAACGTTTCGTAATTTTACGATGAAAAAAGGTCAATGGGGGGGCTGTTTTTTCACTTTCTAGGGGGCGCTGTTCAGCCATTTTTTGGGCGATTTTTTCGGGACCTTTAAAATATAAAATTTTACACCAGGCCTGACATGTGTGCAAAATATTGTGAGTTTTGGGATATGTTAAGGCCCCCAAAAAGGCAAAAAAGTTTCGGGAAGAAAAATAATAATAATAATAAACAAAGCAGATACAAGAGGCCTGTCGCAGCGCTTTCGCTGCTCGGGCCTAATAATAATAATAATAAACAGAGCAGATACAAGAGGCCTTCGCAGCGCTTTCGCTGCTCGGGCCTAATAAGAAAAGGTAATCATGGGATCCCGAGAAAGGCAGAATTGGTAGAAACAGCAGCATGAAAAGAAGGTAGTGAGGAAGAATCAACAGAAGGTCACACCAAATCCACCTGAACAGGTGAGTTTTTGATAGATAGATAGATAGATAGATAGATAGATAGATAGATAGATAGATAGATAGATAGATAGATAGATAGATAGATAGATAGATAGAAAGATTGATACTTTATTCATCTCATAGAGAAATTCTCAGTGCTAGCAGCTTAAGAAGGGGTACTATAAAAGAAAGGTGATTTAAGTGACTTTGAACGTGGCATGGTTGTTGGTGCCAGGCGGGCTGGTCTGAGTATTTCAGAAACTGCTGATCTTTTGGGATTGTCACGCACAACCATCTCTAGGTTTACAGAGAAAGGTCAGAAAAAGGGAAAACATCCAGTGAGTGGCAGTTCTGTGGGTGAAAATGGCTTGTTGATGCCAGAGGTCAGAGGAGAATGGCCAGACTGGTTGGAGCTGATAGAAAGGCAACAGTAACTCAAATAACCACTCGTTACCACCAAGGTATGCAGAAGAGCATCTCTGAACACACAACACGTGGAACCTTGAGGCAGATGGGCTACAGCAGCAGAAGACCACACCGGGTGCCACTCCTGTCAGCTAAGAACAGGAGACTGAGGCTACAATTCACACAGGCTCACCAAAACTGGACAATAGAAGATTGGAAAAATGTTGCTTGGTCTGATGAGTCTCGATTTCTGCTGCGACATTCAGATGGTAGAGTCAGAATTTGGCATCAAGAACATGAAAGCATGGATCCATCCTGCCTTGTATCAACAGTTCAGGCTGGTGGTGGTGATGTACTGGTGTGGGGGACATTTTCTTGGCACACTTTGGGCCCCTTAGTACTAATTGATCATCGTTGCAACGCCACAGCCTACCTGAGTACTATTGCTGACCATGTCCGTCCCTTTATGACCACAGTGGACCCATCTTCTGATGGATACTTCCAGCAGGATAATGCTCCATGTCATAAAGCTGGAATCATCTCAGACTGGTTTCTTAAACATGACAATGAGTTCACCGGACTCAAATGGCCTCCACAGTCACCAGATCTCAATCCAATAGAGCACCTTTGGGATGTGGTGCAACGGGAGATTCGCGTCATGGATGTACAGCCGACAAATCTGCAGCAACTGCGTCATGCTATCATGTCAATATGGACCAAGATCTCTGAGGAATGTTTCCAATACCTTGCTGAATCTATGCCATGAAGGATTAAGGCAGTTCTGAAGGCAAAAGGGGGTCCAACCCAGTACTATTTATTTATTTAACTTATATTTTATGAGGATAGAAACCACTTGATGTGTCATCTCATTTTTGAGTGGGTCCTCAAATCATACAACAAAATAGCAATTAAGACAGCAGAGTCATCTTCATATTCACAACACAATCACAAAATCAAGCCAACAAAAAAAATCCTGCTAAGCTATGGCTCACCTATAATATTAGCCAGGGTCATTTTGAGTAAGTATGATAATATAAACAGACCCAATGTACACATGCATACGTGTCCACATTAGGCAGTTAAAGCAAAATAATCACAAATAGGCATTAAATTCTCATACAGAAAATTTCTAAATAAACGAATTGAAGAAATGGACCTCAAGTTAGAAGGTAACTTATTCCAGTCATAAGGAGCTTTAACACAAAAGGCATGTCTCCCCACTTCTTTTCTAAACCGAGGAATAATAAGTGACAGCTGATTATTAGATCGAGTTTGATGCTCGGGGATGACGGGAACTAACGAAACTTTCAAATAAGATGGAAAATCAAAGTGAATACATTTAAAAATAAAAAGCAGCCAATGAAATTGACATCTAGCTTTCAGTGAGTACCATGAAAGGCCTTTGAACATAGAATATAATAGAATAGACTTTATTGATCCCACAGTGGGGAAATTCACTTGTCACAGCAGCACCATCACTCAAAGGGTAATTAGAAGAAAGATAAAAACAAGGATACATCTATATGCACATAGGCAGTAATCTAGTATTGTAATCTTCGATCACTAAAAAACCACAAATAAAAGATGAAAACAAACTTGGTACCAACACTATGCAGCATACTGTAAGAGACACAGACAACAATGAGAATCCGGTATTGCACAAGTATAGAACACATGAATATTACATTGGTGTTATTGTGTACCAGGATGATACCAGTACAGCTTAAACTGAGGAGTTATACACTCTTACAGCAGAGGGGATGAAAGATCTGCGATAGCGCTCAGTTTTACATCTGGGATGTCTCAGTCTACCTCTGGAGGAGCTGTCCATGATCTCCACAGTGGAGTTCAGTGGATGGGAGGGGTTTCTTAAGATGGAGGTCATCTTCCCCAGCATCTTCCTTTCACACGTCTCCTCAACAGAATCCAGTGGGCAGCCCAGAACCGAGCTAGCTTTGTTAGCTAGCTTGTTCAGTCTCTTCCTGTCTCGGTCAGAGCTGCCTACACCCCAGCAGACCACAGCAGAATGAATAACAGAGAAAAACAACAGAGTGATAAAAGGATTTTAGCAGCTGGGAGTTAACTCCGAAGGACCTCAGCCTCCTCATGAGATGAAGGCGGCTTTGGCCCTTCTTATACAGAGCATCTGTGTTGTGGGACCAGTTCAGTTTACTGTTGAGGTGAACACCCAGGTACTTAAAGATGTCCACCACCTCAATGTCTGCTCCC
Source organism: Aphyosemion australe (assembly GCA_006937985.1). Classification (NCBI taxonomy): domain Eukaryota; kingdom Metazoa; phylum Chordata; class Actinopteri; order Cyprinodontiformes; family Nothobranchiidae; genus Aphyosemion; species Aphyosemion australe. Next base: position 150,342 of record SSNS01000182.1, on the reverse strand, counting down.
TGGATGTTTACTGGTGAATGAGGAGGAGTGTTTCTCTGAACATGCGACAGTGATGGGTTCTGAACGGACAACGTTAAACAAAATGACAAACACTATTGTAGATAACATCCAGCGAATGAAGACATGTAAAGGAAGAGTTCTGATAGATTATATCTGCATATTAAACGAAAAATATTGCGATCAGTGATGAAAAAAAAGAATTAAACCTTAATAATGACAACCTTGAAAGGCCAATGGCATACAGTTTATCTAGAAGTAAATAATGGTCAACCATATCGAAGGCTTTAGTTAAGTCAAGGAAAACTGCACCACCCACTAGGTTATTGTCAATGCCCATGTAAATGTCATTAGTAAATTTGAGAAGAGCAGATGTAGTGGAGAAATGTTTTCTAGCAAGGTGTTCCCAATAAAGTGGCCGGTGAGGGTATAATGTTTTTCTCCACTGCCAGGATTAAAGCCATGAAAAACACACCGTTGCACAACGATGCAGGGAGTAAATAAGCCATGAGGTCACACATATAGACATAATCTACATAGATATGAAATCACATCGCTGCAATAGACGTTTATTTTGAAAATTACTGGACATTTTACACTGAAACCACATGTGATTTCCTGTCTAGCCCTATGGTAACTGCGGAAATTGACACATCCCAGAAGTGGCTCGCAACAAAAACAGAAGCCGATCCTATCTTTAGCGGCACGGTGTGCTGCTTCTGGGACGCATCTGAAAATTGCCACGTCGTGGCTGGTTTGAATCATCCCCACAGACTACAATGGATTCTATTTGAAACAGTGACATTCCACGCCACTGATGCTTCCAGTGTGAAGTAGGGGTCAGACTCCAAATACTGTCGTCTGAAGCTACTTTCTCCTTTTGCTTCATTATCCGTGCTGATACAAGCGCAAATGAGCCTTTTTTCCCCAAATTACAACTTACAAGGCATTCATTGCTCAAGAAGGCACATGTGCAGGCCCGTCTGAAGTTTGCCAGTGAACACCTGAATGATTCAGAGAGTAACTGGGAGAAGGTGCTGTGGTCAGATGAGACCAACATTGAGCTCTTTGGCATTAACTCAACTCGCCGTGTTTGGAAGAAGAAGAATGCTGCCTATGACCCCCAAAACACCGTACCCACCGTCAAGCATTGAGGTGGAAACATTTTGCTTTGGGGGTGTTTTTCTACTAAGGGCACAGGACAACTTCACCGCATCAATGGGAGTATGGACGGAGCCATGTAACATCAAATCCTGAGAGACAACCTCTTTCCCTCTGCCAGGAAACTGAAAATGGGTCGTGGATGGGTGTTCCAGCACGACAATGACCCAAAACATACAGCAGAGGCAACAAAGGAGCGGCTCAAGAAGAAGCACATTAAGGTCATGGAGTGGCCTAGTCAGTCTCTGGACCTTAATCCAATAGAAAACCTATGGAGGGAGCTGAAGCTCAAAGTTGCACAGAGACAGCCTCAAAACTTACAATTCTTTGTAATTTTATATTTTAAATTTTCTTATTCTCATTTTACATGCAAGTTTTATCATGTTCTTGTGAGGTGACCTTGGGTTTTGAAAGGCGCCTATAAATTAAATGCATTATTGGAATACATGTAAAATCCTTTAGCTCCTCCAAATTTTCAACAAAATCTTTCTTCTCTTTGAACTATAACTACTTGGGCATACTTCTACCTAGAAACTCCATTCAAACTTTAAAGCAATCACAAGTCATTCAGGTATGTTCAAATGATTCAGCTTCCTGATATGGAAATAGAAAACCTATGGAGGGAGCTGAAAATCAAAGTTGCACAGAGACAGCCTCCAAACCTGAGTGATTTAGAGATGATCTGCAAAGTGGAGTGGACCAACATTACTCCTAAAATGTTGGCAAACTTGGTCATCAATTACAAGAGACGTTTGACCTCTGTGCTTGCAAACAAGGGTTTGCCACTAAGGTATTAACTCATTCACTGCCATTGACGATTTTAGTTGTCATTTGCATTTTTTTACAGGGCGGGCGTTGGAGCGAGCCCCCGCACCGTGAGAACAAACATCACATGTCTAAAGCGGATCTTCATCCGTGTATGTCACACAACACGTGATCAGGAAACGGGAAATCAATTCAATTCAATTCAGTTTATTTATATAGCGCCAAATCATGACAAGAGTCGTCTCAAGGCACTTCACAAAGTAAACATTCCAATACAGTTCAGTTCATTAAGCCAATCAGTAAAAAGGTTTCCTATATAAGGAACCCAGCAGATTGCATCAAGACACTAAGCAAGCATGTAATGACAGTGGGAAGGAAAACTCCCTTTTAACAGGAAGAAACCTCCAGAGGATCCTGGCTCAGTATGAGCAGCAATCCGCTACGACTTACTGGATTACGAGTTTGTTTTGGGACGCTGCTGTGAAAAAAACGATGCGCCGAACCGGAAATGCTTCTGCAGCAGCGCTTGGGCACCAGATTGTGAAAGAACAGATAATGCTAGAAATACGGTGATTCTTCCTGATGTAAGAAGTGAGTCTACTCTTTCTTTTGGTAGTTTTGGCGTTTACATGATCATAGAGCACAATGTTCTGTGACTCTTCAAAAAACAGTAAAATGCTCAAAAAATGCTGGCAGTCAGGGGCTTTCTGATCTGAAAACGGCTGGCAGTGAATGAGTTAAAGGTGAAGTGATTGATGTTTCTGAATTTCAGGAAAGAACCGCCCTCTCCACGTTGAGCAACACTCTATTAGCGCCTGTTTACAAGCAGCTGCTGGCTGTAATGTGTAATTGTGCCATAAAAATAGCATGCCAAATGTTAGCTTACCTCTCGAGCAGAAAATCGCCTACAGCGTCGTCTGTGGGGAGCCAAACCGGACCGCGTTTGCCTCTTCCTGGTTTCCGTGAGAGCGTGGGGGTGCACGGAGTGTGCATGTGCAGGAAGTGAAAACTAACCCAGGATTGGCTTCACCAGAAATTGACAGTTATGCGGACCAATGGTTTAGGTGATCCACCCGGAAGAAAAAGGTTGAATGCTTCACCTTTAAGTCTTTTTTGTTAGAGGGTTCAAATACTTATTTCACTCAATGAAATGCAAATCAGTTTCTATCTTTTATTTAAAGTCAATTTCCTTTTGATGTGCTATCTGTCACTGTTAAAATAAACCTACCATTAAAATGATACTGTTCTGAGACTTTTCATTTCTTTGTCATTCAAACTTACAAAATCAGCGAGGGGTCAAATAATTATTTCCTCCACTGTATGTACCAATTTGAGTTGAAGTAAATAAACTTCCGAGAATAATTTCAAAGGAGAACTTACTTCCCATTTCATAAATCTCCTCTCTGTGTCCTCCCACTTAACCTTTTCCTCCTGCTCCTCACCTCCTTTCCTGTCTATCCATGTCGCTCCCAGCCTCTTTCACGTCACCTTTTAAGCACCACAGCAACCTTCTCCAAGGGATTGGTTGCCAGGAGACAGGATTCTCTCCCATTGTATGCCCACAAAGGTGAAGGGGGTGGGTTCTGAGGTTACAATCAGCAGGACCAGGAGGCTTTACACTCCACAATCAGCTGTGTTAAAGAGGAGCTCAGAGACACTGGTGATGAGACTCTGATGGAGACAGGGGTGTCTGGGGCTCTGATGAGCTGCAGTCATGAAGAGTTTTTATAACAGACTTTTAATTAGCCTGCTTGCCCCCATCCTCCCTAAAGCCTACAATGGAAACAGACGTGCAAGCATGCAAACACACACACACACACACACACACACACACACACACACACACACACACACACGTGTGTCTGATGTGCAAGCTCAGCTTCATTTACTAGGAATCCATATTTCATTAAGAAGAGCCTGTAAATTTCCTTCAGGCTGGAAAGAAAGCAGTTGTGCCAATGTTTAAAGCAGGGAACCAGGACTCCATGTGCAATTACCGGCCCTTATCAATTTTGCCTATACTATCAAAATGATTAAAGCCCTTTTTATAAGACACACCATGCCAGCAAATCGGTGTAATATTGCCACAATGGTGTGTCTTATGAACGCACCGTGGCAGCATATCGATGCGGGAATTTTGCGGCATTCATGCCACCATGCTTGGTAGTAATATTACTGCAACACCGGACTTGTGAATGCAGAGTAAGCCTTGGTGAAACAGAGGGTGGTGTCACGATCATGTGATGAATTAATGCCGAGCTTCGACCAGCAACTATATTGAAAATGAAAGTAAACACGAGCATAAGTTTCGCACGTGTGTGTGTGTGTGTCTGCCTGTCTGTCTGTCTGTCCGTCCGTCTGTCTGTCTGTCTGTCTGTCTGTGTCTGCCTGCCTATGGAAGGATTTTTCCACGACACAGATGACCACGTTTATATGGATGTCACATTAACAAAGAGAAATGCAGTAGAGCGGAATGTTTAACTTGGTTGTATTTTTTAGGTAAATCTAGCAAAATGCTGATGTTCCTCAAAGAAAATTGAGAAACAGGCTTTCCCTTGAATATGCTGATAAAGATTAACTTTTGGTGAATTACTTGTTTACAAACAAATCTATTTTAGAGATGTTTTTTTTTCCAGCAAGCCTTAAAGTAACACTAACTAGTTTTTTAAACTTTAAGCTGGAGCTTTAACATTGATCTCGATGATTGTTGATCTAGAATCTTGATCAGTTTCATATTTGACACCACTCTGCAGCCCTCTACTTACCGATACTGCACTTAACAGTTTTGTGGAGTGGGTTGGTGTTCTAGGGGGGCACTCATGTCTGCTTTACGGCTGTTGGCTGTAATGCTAGCAGTTATCATTTTCAGTTTGTCGATTGTCAATAAAAAGCACAAGAAAAAGTTTGCTTTTTCTGTTGGCATCATGGTAGAGCCTGGAAGTAAAAGTAAGAGAGTAATGTATTTGGAGGTAAAGCAAAGAGCTAAAACCAGAGTGAACATCGGCGCGGCCTACGCTAGTTTGAGGGAGCTAAAGAAAGCTACAAAATCACGGACTGATGGTGACCTGGCTTTGTTGCTACTGGACTTGTAATAATATTTTTGTCCAACAGTGTGGCTCTTTTTACTTCGTGATTTGTTTTAGTATTAGTTGGCTCATGTTAGTGTTAGCTCATTGTTAGAGCTAGCTATAGCAGGCTGCTGCAGGGTTGTTTACGGTAGTTGTAATTCCACTTTCAACCAGTAGGGCGGAGGAGCAGGAAACTGCTCTGTTACTTTAAGCTGAGCGACATCTCTTTGCTTTTTAACTCATTCACTTCCAGCCGTTTTCTGATCAGAAAGCCCCTGACTGCCAGCGTTTTTGAGCGTTTTTACTGTTTTTTGAAGAGTCACAGAACACTGTGCTCTATGATCATGTAAACGCCAAAACTACCAAAAGAAAGAGTAGACTCACTTCTTACATCAGGAAGAATCGCCGTATTTCTAGCGTTATCCGTTCTTTCACAATCTGTCGCTGAAGCGTGAACTGCAGAAGCATTTCCGGTTGGTGTATCGCTTTTTTTCACAGCAGCGTCCCAAAACGATCTCCTAATCCATTGATTTTATGCTTCTTGATCACGTGACGTGTGACATACACGGATGAAGATCTGCTTTAGACACGTGATGTTTGTTCTCACGGTGCGGGGACTCGCTCCTACGCTCACCCCGTAAAAAATGCAAATGATGACTAAAGTCATCAATGGCAGTGAATGAGTTAAGTCAGGTGTGTCAATCCATTAAAACTATCAACTATTTGCTGCCTCTGCTTTACTGACCATGAGCCGTCATTACTGAGACTTTTTTTCCTTAAATTTACATATTTATTCTGACCAACCCATAAAACCAACACCCCAAATAACATTGGGTTGGGTCGATTACACTTTGGTCCTGTTTGCATTTGGCAAAAAAAAAAGAAAGTCAGCTGTCATAGTTTGTTTCCAAACCTCTGCTTATTAATATGGAAATAAACCGCAACCCAGCGCATGTGACCATTAAACAAAAACTCTGCATGAAAGACATTGAGATACAGGCTGTTGGTCTCCAGCCCTATTATATCCCGAGAGAGTTTTCACATGTTATAGCGTTTAATGTGTACACCCCCACCCTCACCTGACGCAGTCGCTGCATGCGAGCTGCTCCAAAGTTCTGTGGAGAACTTGCAGACAGCTTATCCAGATGCACTTATTCTCATCAGTGGGGATTTTAATCACGCCTCAATCTCCTCCACTCTCTCCACTTTTACACAGTATGTTAAGTGTCCCACAAGAGACTATAGAACAATTGATCTTCTGCTCATGTAAAAGAAGCATACACTTCCTTCCCCCTCCCTCCGCTCGGCCGCTCAGACCACAGCCTCATCTACCTGAAGGTACCCAGGGTGATTAGGGAGCCTCCTCAGAAAAGAAACATGAAAGTGTGGAATGAGGAATCAACAGAAATTCTGAGGGACTGTTTCCAAACCACAGACTAGGAAACACTCTGCAGCGCTCATGGTGATGACCTTGACAGCCTGACCCACTGTGTCACTGATTATGTAAATTTCTGTGTAGAAAATACCGTCTCAACAAGAAGAGTGAGGTGTTTCTCGAACAATAAACCTTAGTTGACCACGGAGCCGAAATCCCTGCTGAACGAGAAGAAAAAAGCTTTTATGGCTGGAAACAAAGAGGAGCAGAAATGAGTTCAGAAAGAGCTCAAATATAAAATAAGACGAGCTAAAGACATCATTTTACTTTTTGTTCTTTTTAAAACACAGGAGATCTTTTTACCTTTTCTGCTGACATTTCGATCATCACTGTGATCTTCAGCGGCTTCACTTCCGCTTTCGTTTAAGCGCGGGCAGCAGGGGACGATATCGCCCCCTGCTGCCCGCGCTTTCCTCCTCAATGACGCAGTCCCATGCGTGGTCCAACGTGTACACCCAGTCGTCCCTGTTCATGTTCCCATGTCCACGTCTACTTATTTCGATAGCTTCCTTTATCCATCTTTTATATTTCTGTTGCTCTGTGTTGATAATCTTTGTGCTGTCCCAATCCATGATGTGGTTTTCTCTGGTGCAATGGTCTGTGACTGCTGATTTCTTCATTGTGTTCTCTGCTTCCTGTTTTACTGCTCTTGTGTGTATTCTGCTTGTCTCTTTTTCGCATTCTTTTTTGTGTTCTAATGTTCGTGTGTTAAGTTGGCGTCCTGTTTCTCCTATAAATGTTTTATTGCATAATTTGCATGGGATTTCGTAAATGACTCCGCATTTTTTTCCTGTTGGGATCCTATCTTTGGGGTGTACCAGTCTTTTTCTAACTGTTGTGAATGGTTTGATTGGTGTGTTTATCTTGTATTTTTTCATTGTTGCTACTATTTTTTCTGTCGTTCCTTTGATGTATGGGAGGGTTATTACTGGCTTCGGTTCCTGTTTTTCTGGGTTTTTTGCCCTTCTCTTTGGTTCTATTCTTTCTGCTCTTGTTTGTTGTTTCCCTCTACTAATCGCCCATGCCGGATATCCACAGGTTCTTAATGAGTTGTGTATGTGTCTGTTTTCTTGACTGCAGTCTTGTTTTTCTGTTATAATTTTCGCTCAGTTGTATAGCGTTCTTATCACTGACATTTTGTGTACAGTAGGATGTTCTGATGTCCATAGTAAATATTGATCTGTGAAATATAAAAGATGGATAAAAGAAGCTATTGAAAAAACGAGACGTGGACCAGCTGTGTGAAGTGGTCACACCTGAGCTTTCGACTGGAGCAGGTCCCCATCCTGTGGAAGACCTCCTGTGTGGTTCCAGTCCCCAAAACATCACATCCCAGGGAACCAGACCACTACAGACCTGTCGCCTTGACCTCTCATCTGATGAAAACTATGGAGAGACTCATCCTCACCCATCTACGTTCAGTGGTGACCCCAGAAATAGACCCACTTCAATTTGCATACAAACCAAACATGGGAGTGGAGGACGCCCTCATCTACCTGCAGCATCGGGCTCTGAATCACCTCGAGATGCAAAAAAGCACTGTGAGGATCATGTTCTTTGACTTCTCGAGTGCCTTCAACACCATCCAGTTGTGTCTACTGCTGCAGAAGATGAGGGGTGCAGGAGTGGACCAACATCTGACTACATGGATCATCAACTACCTCACCAACAGGCCTCAGTACGTGAGGCTGCACAACTGTACGTCTGAGGTGGTTGTGTGCAGTACTGGAGCTCCGCAGGGTGCAGTGCTCTCACCTTTTCTCTTCACCTTTGAGGTTTCTCATATCCAACAACAAAGTAGGATGCGGGTGTTCCTCTCAGGGTTTTTTCACAATAAAATGAAAGAAACACACAAAAAAAGTTTGTTGTGGTTTCAAGTTAAGATTTTTCAGCCACATCCTTCTGGGTTCCTCGTCTCTGGGGAGGCAGTGAAAACCGTACCGACGCTCGCAGCTGCACGCTCTCTCACTCTGGAGGTGCATGTTCAAAATATTGCTCTTGTAGCTACAAATTTTATTTCCTCTGCTTGTTATTGCAAGCGCAAACAGCACAACATCTTTCTGAGCCACTTGATTACATTTTTCAGGGGTAAAATCTTTTTAAAATCCTCTTCAAATGTTCAAATAAACTATTACTAGCAACGAAACCTCATAATGCAAACCAATGGGTAAGCACCACTTCCGGTATCTCACCAGATGTTGCTTGCATCAGTGTTTCTCCATAAGGCTACTCAAAAATAAGGTGGATAATGCTCCACCTGTGAGAATAAAACTGTAAGGCTTGTTTTCGACACTCAGACATCAATTCTGAGTGCTCTTCCACTTATCCGGAGTCGGGTCGAGGGGGCAGCAGCTTAAGGAGGGAGGCCCAGACTTCCCTCTCCCCAGCCACTTGGGCCAGCTCCTCCGGGGGAATCCCAAGGTGTTCCCTGGTGTTACGTTTTATAAAGTTTTTATTATTTATGAAAATAGGATCTTTTGATTGCCAGGGAAGTTTATTCGCCAATGAAACCCAAAAACCCAAAAATAGTTAATAAATGAATTATTACTATAATTATACTAAAGATCAGAGAAAAATAGAACAAGGATAATGAAATGAAATAAGATAATAAAATGAGCTGAAATGACACTAAAATGAAATGGAATAAAATGATGATGTGATTAATGTGATTATGGGTGTTCATAATGTCAGATGGAGTCTGAGAGAGAGGAATGACTATGGTATTGAGCAAAATATGAATTTAGGGTTGGATCTATTTATCTGATGAAAACCCATCTGACCCTGAATTTGAGGAGTTTTCCGCATTTGGTGAGGCCGGAGTGGATCCGATGCTGTTGTAGAAATTTGGTCTCCTGACACTCAGTTCTGTCACGAGTCTCCTACGGTTAAAAGAACCATGGTTATTTACTCTGCACTGGTCCTGGGTCCTCGGGACACGGTAGCAAAACTCTTTCTGGGTGAATGGTCAGCTGTTGTAACTCCAGATGAAAAATTGTGTGGTTGGTTCTTAAAAGTTCTTTTAACAGCTAAAGTTACTCTCTAAAAACCTGGTTTGATGCCTTGAGAGATGTAAATAGCTTCCACTTTACGCGCTGGATTGAATTCTTCTCTAGAACCCTTAGTGGTTCTTTCCTACTAGAAACCAGGAAAAAGATTTCAAACAACCAGAGCATTGGAACGTTATCAAGGTCATTACACACACACACACACACACACACACACACACACATTCTATTTCTCAGTCTTCATTGAGGATTACTCTAAGATGAAAATGAGTGTTATAATATAAAAGTCATCTTTCTATTGTAGTATGGTTGTGTGGCATGATTAGTGTAATATGATTAACTTAAAATCATCCTTAAGACTTTCTATTAATTGTTATCACAATTACTCAAATCTAAGCAAATGCACTTTCAACATTATTGAACAGATAATCTGATTCATGATTAATCAAACCTTCAAGGCTTTAAATTCATAATTAAAATAAGCAAGAGGGAGTCTTTAATTTTACTCATCCTGTGAAAAAGAAGGTTTATGCTACTGAAGATAGAGAAGGAAGTTTTTATTAAGCTGGAAGTGTCCTTGGAGGCGTCTGTGTAGAGGAGCTGCAAAACAAGTTTGTTATTCTTCTAGGCAGCCTTTAGCTTTGGCTACAGATGCAGCTGTGCGTCGTCTGGATGTATAAACAGGCACTTGTTATTCTATGAGGAGAATAAACCTCGTGTCTGGTTATAGATTTTGTAGGAAGGTGAAAGTTCTGTTGGCCAAAGGTCACCAGACATGACCTTTCTTCCCTGACACTGGCCAGCCGAGAGACATAGTCCCTCCAGCGTGTCCTGGGTCTTTTTTTGGGTCTCCTTTGGTGCCCAGAAAATCTCACCAGGGAGGCGTCCAGGAGGCATCCTAATCAGATACCCGAGCCACCTCAACTACTTCCTCTCGATGTGGAGGAGCAGCGGGTCTACTGCAAGCCCCTCCTGGATGACTGAGCTTCTCACCCTATCTCTAAGGGAGAGCCCAGACACCCTAACAGCCTGTATCAAGGGGCCTGGTACCCCATACTCCCAGAGTACCCCCCACAGGGCCCCCCGAGGGATCGAACGCTTTCTTCAAATCCACAAAACACATGTAGATTGGTTGGGCTAATATGATTTGTTTAAATTTGTTTTGCCATACCACCCAGCCCTTGTCTGCTGTTTTCATACAATTTCAATTCCCTCAGATTATTTTCAGAAGAGCAGTGGTGTTAATGATGCAACATTTTAGCCAGTCATATGGGCAGAAAATGCCACTGTGTTGTGGGAGAAAAAAAAGATGCAGCAGTCTGTTTACAGTTGGCCTGTCGGATGTTAATTATTACAACCATGTCACAGTAGACCATGCAGCATTGGATTCTCCAAACAATGAATGTTGTGTTTAGTCATTATTTCTGTTACAGGCTGAAAAGTTGATTCTTAGATCTATGAGGGAGATTTTTTAAGAGGAAAATAAAAGCTGCTCACTGGCCAAACTCTTGGCTGTTAAAAAGAAAACAGCTCTGCAGACACACCCTGTAGAGTTGTGTACTCTCATGCTCTGTTCTTTCCAAAAAGAGCAGACTAAATACATGATAAATGGTAAATGACCTGTATTTGTATAGCGCCTTCTTAGGGTTCTACAACCCCCCAAGGCGCTTCACAACACAATCAGTCATCCACCCATTCACACACACATTCACACGCTGGTGGGGATGAGCTACAACGTAGCTACAGCTGCCCTGGGGTGCACTGACAGAGGCGAGGCTGCCGAGCACTGGCGCCACCAGTCCCTCCAACCACCACCAGCAGGCAAGGCGGGTTAAGTGTCTTGCCCAAGGACACACAGCAGCATTCTCTGGCCGGAGCCGGGATCGAACCTGCAACCTTCCAATTACTGGACAACCCGCTCTACCTCCTGAGCTACTGCTGCCACAAATACATGTGTTGGTTAAGAGCTTGCAAACATCCAGTAACAGTGCTGGTTTGTCTTGACCTTGTTAAAATTTGATCCCAAATGTTTTCTTTGCTATTGTGCATGTAGTGTCCCTGACTTTAATGTATGAACTAATAACTCTTTGCACCTCTCTGTCTAGCCTTGGCCTTTGGTTTGGAGATCACATCTACAGGAACAACGCCCATAGAGAAGGCCAGCGGTCAGAGTGTGAAGCTGGATTGCCAGTTCACTTTGGCTCAAGCAGATTCTGGACCACTGGATATTGAATGGAGCTTGCTGGCTGCTGATAACCAGAATGAGGACAAAGTGGTATGTGATGGTGCTCTCAAAAATCAGTTTTTAACTTTGCACAACTCTTTCTTTGGTTGTTAATACAATTTTACCAACCTAATCTCCATTAAGTGGTCTCCGACAAACCAAAATGTTAGAATGAACATTGTTTTGTACCTGGTAGGGCTGGGTGATGAACCAAAAATTTATCGTTATCGAAATGTATTTTTATTTTATTTTTTCCTGTGTGCTGTCCGGCTGTATAGCAATCAGAATTGATGTCTGAGTGCTGAAAACAAGCCTTACAGTTTTACTCTCTCAGGTGGATCATTATAGTTTCAGCTATATTTCCCCGCCTGATATCAAAACTTTATTAGAAATGTTTTCGGTTGTTTTAACTCCCAACGGACACGGAGACGGAAATGAAAGAGAAAAGGTGGAGAGGAAAGGAAGAGGGAGTGTGGGTTTCACAAAAATAAACATTAAAGGACGCAAAAGAGTCCGCTTGTAGACCTGCAGAAAGTGAAAAAAAGGGGTCACACAAAAATACAATACAACAGAACCAAAATATCACTTAACCAACAACATGAGCAGGGTTTCCCCTAGCGCTATATTTGCCTGGCGGGCTGCCTGGCTTTGCCTGTTACCCCGCCAGGCTAAGCGTCACTTATTTATTTGTTTTAAAGTTTTTTTAATGCACCAAACTAACATTTAAAATGTTAAATTTAGCGCTAAAACAAATACACAAATGTTTCGATTAAAAAAATTCCTCAAATCATTATTATTTACTAGGACTGTCAAAATTAGCGCGTTTTTAATGCGTTAATGCAAAGCCCCCTTAACGGCATTCATTTTATTAACGCGCAGGCTTCCGTAGTTTTGTTTTGGCCCTCCTCGCGTTCCATAGTCTGACGTAAATAAGAAGCAGGAACAAGCCATTGGCCAGCGGCAAATTCCTTTGAATCACGTGTGTAAAAATGTATTAAACCCTCAAGTCATTTTCTTTTTAGGGTTTCCACAGCTGGATTTTTAAGATAAAACCAGTGTTTTTAAATCGCGCGGGGACCAACGCCTACCAGGCTTTCAGTATGAGCGTAAAGCCGGCGATGACGTAACCGCTCAGAAAGTGTAAACGGTGTGTAGAAACTGACCCGCAGCTCTGTATTTTTCTCTGGATTACGGTGAGGCGGATAACAGGACGAGTTCGACCGAACATAATCGGTGGCGAAACGGAGGAGGAGGGTACAGTTTGTTTACTTTTATTGAGTATTTAATTCCTGTGTTCGAAGCGCTGCAACCAACCGGGACCTCTCAGCTGAGGTCTCAGCTGATGAGACAGCGTCATCATTCTGTCCCAATATAATTCAATAATCTACAGAAAAATAAAATGTGCTGCCCGTTTTGCCGCTGGAAAAAATCCGAGAAAAATTAATTGATAGCTTACCAGAATAACTTTGTGTGTGTGTGTGTGTGTGTGTGCGTGCGTGCGTGCGTGCGTGCGTGCGTGCGTGCGTGCGTGCGTGCGTGCGTGCGTGTGTGTGTGTGTGGGCCACAGTTCAGCAACATCAGCTGAGTTTGGCCCCTGTTGCATTATTTTTGTCTGAGTTCAATGGATTAAGTAAACAAAAAAACAAAACAAAACAGAAGTATTGCCTTATATTTTTGTTAAAAATAATAAGATATATTTAAAATGTGCTAAATAGGCAGAGTCCATCCATCCATCCATTTTCTCCCGCTTATCCGGAGTCGGGTCGCGGGGGCAGCAGCTTAAGGAGGGAAGCCCAGACCTCCCTCTCCCCAGCCACTTGGGCCAGCTCCTCCGGGGGAATCCCAAGGCGTTCCCAGGCCAGCCGAGAGACATAATCTCTCCAGCGTGTCCTGGGTCTTTCTTTGGGTCTCCTTCCGGTTGGACGTGCCCGGAAAACCTCACCAGGGAGGCGTCCAGGAGGCATCCTAATCAGATGCCCGAGCCACCTCAACTGGCTCCTCTGGATGTGGAGGAGCAGCGGGTCTACTCCGAGCCCCTCCCGGATGACCGAGCTCCTCACCCTATCTCTAAGGGAGAGCCCAGCCACCCTGCGAAGAAAACTCATTTCGGCCGCTTGTATCCGCGATCTCGTTCTTTCGGTCACTACCCAAAGCTCGTGACCATAGGTGAGGGTAGGAACGTAGATCGACCGGTAAATTGAGAGCTTCGCCTTTCGACTCAGCTCTCTCTTCACCGGTACAACGCCCCCATAAATAGGCAGAGTCCTAGTTCTTTATCACACTCTTCCCTCTGTCCTTGTTTTACTACCACGTGTTGATTTTGTGATTCCTTATGGTGAAACCATATAAGGTGTTATTGTGTGGGAGGTAATGCCTAATTGCACTTTTAAATATTTTTTTTTCTGAGGAGAATACTGGACTGTATTTATCATGTTTGTTTGGTACAGTTATAATAAACATATTTTCTTTAAAAAGTATATTTGTCCACTCCATAGTTGAAATAAGAAAAATTTGAATAAGAAAAAAAAATTGCGATTAATCGTGAGTTAAATATGGACACTCATGCGATTAATCGCGATTAAAAAATTTAATCGATTGACAGCCCTATTATTTTCTGATTCGAGGCTTTGTTAAATGCCACCGCAGCCGGACTCTAATTTACACAGACACATTTTACTGGCACACAACGTTGGATATCACCGATGATCATGACAGCATTGGTCGAGTGTCTCCACTGTAAAATGGAGTTGTCTTACCATAACAGCACAACTTTATCCTTGAACAGGAAACCATTTCAGCCAGCCGAATCCACGACCAGGTAGGCTAATGCTAATACGTAGCACGCACGCTAACTTTCGCTTCATGTAGGGACCGGAGAAAACACGTTAATCGTGTTCACGTTAAACTAAGACTGAATAAACTCTACAACTAAAGAAAAATCCCTACGGCAGGCCATTGTAGCATGTAATTTAGTAACAGATCTTTCTTTGAATATAATTTTAGGTTGAATTATTGCCAGTCTGTGTATATTTAGAAAAATATGACACCATTACATTGTTACTAGTAGAAATTAGTAGCTAGTCTTGGCTCAAAATGCCCGGGCTGATTTTTTGTCCCAGTCCAGCCCTGCTTGTGAGAACACCATGTGTGCGAACATGCGATTGTGTATGTACGGTTCCTCTATAGCAGTGTTTCTGAATTCCAGTCCTCAAGACCCCCCGGTTTTCCATGTCTCTGCTTGCCTCAGGAGAACATCAAGTGCAGCAGATGCCTGTTAATCCCTCATTCATTTAAGTCAGCTGTGTGGCAGCAGGGGAACACTGGTGTTTGAAAGGGAAACATGGAAAACATGTAGAGCAGGGGGTCCTGAGGACCAGAATTGAGAAACACTGCTCTACGTGAATGTCCAATAGTGAGTGTGAGGGGCCACAGACCTGCCCCCAAAGTCCCATGGAGGAGCTCCAAGCCCCAGAGTTCCTGAAGTCTACCCCAGGGCATGAAGACCCCAGGGAGACCATCACTGGAGCAGTCCCAACCCCTCTCCCGATCACCCCAGGGGGGCCAACCAACAGCTGTGGTAGAGGCCCAGGAGATAACAACGGCAAGGCCCCATGCCCTCCCGAAGCCGCCCACTCAAGGGTAGACCACGCTCTGAACACAACGGCCCTAGACCCAAGGGTGCCCAACCCCAGCGGAAACCTGACAGAGCCCAGGGGCCCGCACCCCACCAGGCAGCCACCAGGAGCGAGCCAGTGGGTGTAACACCAACAGATGCCAAAAACTTTCAGCCCCAGATGCGAGAACTGCTAATACGCAGGCAAACCGAAGTACCCACTAGTGATGCGCGGGTTGCCTTCCGGGTCCCGCGGGTTACGCGCGGGTCGGGTTGGTCGGGTTAATAAATTATTAATTCAGTGCGGTGCGGTTTGGGGCGGGTTCATCAAATATATATATTATATAGATATGCACACTGAAGATAAAGACATTAATCAATGCTTAATTTTGTAAAACATAATATTTAAGACAGTTTTTTAAACACGGTCATGTTTTAAAATGTTATAACGTCAGATAACCTTTGACCCTATGACGTAGGCACGTAGAACGCGGCAGCAAAGTGCGCTCCAAGCAGGTGGCAGGCAGCCACATCAACAAAACGATAGAGGAAGATATTTTGGATAAAATTCGTTTGGGTGTTTGGGAAAGATTCAGCGAGGTAAGAAGCTCAATATTATAACGTGTTTTTAATGAGGCGAGGCGGGGCGGGGCGGGTTGTAAAACTAGACAAAGTGATGCGGGGCGGTTTGTTGCGGGTCAGACTTTTTGAAATCTGCTGTACCCGCGGGTTGAAGAAAACCCTAACCTGCGCATCACTAGTACCCACCACTAGCAGGAAATGTGGAAGGGGGAGGGTAGGTCAAGATGTTATAGCATCACAAGATGTCCCAGGACAGGGGAGGAGTCCAAGACTCTACCTGACAGACAGTCACACACAAACAGTCACACACTCCCACCCTCTTACTCACACAAAAACACATTCCACCTAGACACACAAGAATGCACATAATACACCCACTCACACTCCCCATACACACCCTACACACTCTGGTCCGATACTGCTGCACAGAGGGCACACCCACTATCGGACTCAGAGATGGTCCCGTTCTAACTGGGCTAATGATGAGCCGGCAACCCCGTCCAAGGCAGAGCAAAGTGACCCACCACCCCAGACCCCAACCAGATGGCCAGCTCCCACTACTAGCCTCCAGCCCCAGGCAGCAAACCAAGAACAGTAGTGTGAGAAGACCCCTAGTCTCTCTCCACCTTCTCTAATGTGGTGTTGATGTGTGTTGTTAGAGTGCATTTTGCGGTTGGGGGGCGGGAGTGCAGACATTGTTCGGCCTACACCAGCTGGTGTCAGCACACAACCCCAATTCCTCTCAGAACCCTCATTAACTAAGTGCAACTTAAAATTGGAAGTGGGCACCGACACCTGAGGCGAGGCCGAGTGATCCTCCTTTCTAGGTGCCGTTGAGTGTGCTCACCCCCCAGGCCATTGATGGAAGTGTTCAATATGCAAAATAAAATTGGGGCGCAGGCCACCACGGGACTGCGGAGATGGGAACCATACCTGCACCCCCTGAACTTGCCCACACCCCAAGGCCCTATGTGGTGATGTGATGGAGCAGGAGGAGGGAAATGTCTGAGGATGGGGAGGAAAGACTGGGGCGGCCTAAGCCCTCCCAAGGAGCAAGCTACCCCGCTGGCACCAATAGGCACCCTCGTTCCCAAAACCCACCTGGGGTTAGAGAGACCCCAGCCCATCTAACCATGGCCCACAGCAGCAGCATTACAGAGCCCCAAGGAGCCCGAGGTTGCCAACTCAGCCCCACCCCAGCAGAATATCTACTCCTACCCCCGCATTTGGTCAATTTCCAGACTACATAAAACATCAGACACCCAGGCAGAGTTGGATCCTCCCCCTCCCGGAGATCCCCCTCCCCCGTGATGGAATAGAAGTGTTCTTGCCAGTTGAGGAGGTACCAAATATGACTTTATGAATTTATGACTCTTCAACCTTCTACATTTTAAAAATAGTCCTTTGCCTTTTATTTTCCGTCCAATGTTTCCACCTTAAATTTCTCTTTTCCATTTTCTATTCCATTCACAAACTTGAACCTTCTGGTGGGTTACATGAACACAAATCATCCAGGAGATGAGGAGAGGAGTAGGTTAGTGGTATCAGCTGATTTCCATGAAAAGTAAGTGATTGGCATATTCTGAGCCTTTTAGTGCCGATCACCTGTAGCTCATCCTTTGCAGCCTGCAGAAACCATGTTTGCAGTGTCAAGTCTTCCTCCCCTTCTTTCACACTGCTCAAGTGCGGTGGCAAATCATAAAAAAACATGTCTGCGGTGTGGAGCTTTTACACCATGTGTGAGAGGGATGTAGTTTGCATCCTGCAACACATGCAATGAAAGGAGGAAGCTTGTTAAAATCCTTCAACACAATGAGTTTAATGCGACATTTAAGAACAAAGTCTTAGAGGAACGAGGTGACTCACCGCTAGTCTGTATGAGCATGACCGTCAGAAGACTGAGCAACTAACCCCAAAAATAATATAATTACTAGGGATGCAACGGTATGCGGTAAAATCCCGGACAGTTCGGTCCTCTCTGCACGGGACAATCTACCCTCTTGTACCGCGGGACTTCGGTTTTGCCATTATTTTCGCGCTAGTCCTTTATTTCATGCTTTACACGGCACCAGGGTACGTTTGTCTGTCCAGACAGATGAATTTCATTCCGTGTGCCTGCTCTAGTCTCGTCTGAAGCTGCTCACAGCAGACCCCCTCCCTACCTGCGAGTAAATATCCAATCACAGGTTTGACCCGCCCCACTGAAAGCTGAGCTGAAAGTTTTAGCAGAACAAGCGGTAGAGAGAGAAACTTAGCCATGGCGACATGCGACGAGAGGCAAACAATTCAAGACATGCCGTCTTCATACAAACCTTCCGTGTGGGAACATTTCTGGTTTGCAGTTGGATATAAAGACGGGGAGAGAAAACGGTGAACAGTAAAGAGACTGTCTGCAAGCATTGTCTGACCCATCTCCCATACGCAGCGGTAAAAACATGGCCAAGCACCTCTGACGCCCCCACCCCAATGTGTCGCTTTCTGGAAGCAGAACATTCGAGCAGGTAACGCCAAGGAAAAAACGGCAGCCTCTCGCTAATGCCTTTCAACAAACGACAGCATCAGATCAGATAATCACAAGGGAATGAGCCACGCTGTCGGCGTGTTTACATTGTTTAGCTCATTTGTTGGATGTTTACAACTGAGTGTCCCTGAAGAGACTGGAGGTGATGTAGAGTTGAGCAAACACAAGGAAAAATGATAGTCGTGAACTCAGAGGGTCACTTTATTTGACGCCACAACCCCTCACACAACACACTCCTGAGTCGAGACCTTCCTTAGACATCCTACAATTCCAAATTACGCGTCCCTCCCGGTCCCGCTTCAGTTGCCCTAGCCTCTCACTAGCCTCTTTTATAAAACAATGCCGCCAATTTGCAGCAACGCCGATGCGGCATCAGGGAGCGTTAGGTCGTTTATAAGAGCTCAGACTGTGGCGGTAATGTTGCGCAATCATGTCCGTTTTATAAAAGATTACGCGATGGCGGCATAAAGGAGGTATGGGGGCGGTCTCTGCACTGTCGCTGACATCCGTGTATCTTGGACATAACTTGCTTTTTATTGCGATCGAAGCTGCGCAGGTGTCTGTCCTCCACCATCCCTGTGAGCTGTCAGATGATCTGAGCTGCAGATCTAACGGAGAAAAGCTCCCGGAGCACCGCAACGCTCCAAATGATCATCTCAGCTGATTCTGTTTACAAAAGTGAAACTTAAGCGCGTGTTTACTTTCATTTTCATTATAGGTCGAGTAGTTCCCGGCCGGAGCGCAGCATTAATTCATCACGTGGTCATGACATCTCCCTCTGTTGCGCCAACGCTTAATGTGCGTTTATAAGACCAGCGAATCCGTAATATTACCACAATATTACTATCAAGCGTGGTGGCACAAATGCCACCAAATTCCCACAACGTGATGCCGCCATGGTGCGTTCATAAGAAACACGTTGCGGTAATAATGCGCTGATTTTCCGGCATGGTGTGTCTTATAAAAAGGGCTACTGACAGCACATTGAAAAGGTGTTTTAAAAGTGACATTTCTGTTTGTCTCTGAACATATTATTATACACTGGACTACAAGTAATACATCTGAAAAATTATATTGCGTGAATAAAATAAAGTTTGGAAATTTCAGATTTTCTTAAGCTTTTCTACGATTCAAAGTGGACCGAAACCATGACCCAAAAACCGAGGTACGGACCGGTTTTTGGGGAAAGTGGACCGTTGCATCCCCAATAATTACATCAGCTCTAGAGATGAGCATTCCCACCTGTTTTTACTTCTCTATTTAGTTTTTCTCATCCCATGTCCTGTGGCTTTTGTGTTTTGTCTTTTTCTTTTCTTTTTTGTCTTGTATTGTTAGAAGTAGGTCAGTGCATTATCATTAAGCACCCCTGTTTTTGTCTGCTGACCCAACTAGCCCTGCTCACATTCACCACAGCTCTGTCCCATTGCTTCACTTCATTGTTTTCTCTTCTTGCCTGGACTTTTTTCCTCAGCTATCTTGATGTAGCATCTAAGTAGGTCCACTCCTGTATATAGCTAACTGAAATTGTAGAAATATATAAATTATGCACAAATGTTATTTTGTGTCTCCTTTTATCTTCTGTATTACTTGTCATTTACTGTGGTCTAGCGTTCACGCGGTATGCTCTCAAACACATTTGTTCTCCTTGACCGATTAGATTCTGCTCATTATATTCACATGCTCACATTCCTGTAGCCCTGAAACCAACTTTTAGTCATGCACAGACTAAATTCTTTGCAATTAGTGGTATTCCAATCAGCTGTTTTTAATGTATGTGATGGGGTTCAATAGAATTAGATCATTCAGCTGGGACCAGTGCTAACATGGCATGGTAAATCTACGCTCACAGGCTGAACTTTAGAATATAAAACCAGTCAGGAGGACAAGTCTGTGCAGAAATCGTAGCTTTTTATAAGAGCGTAAAGATGGGTTTTTACCTTCATGTTCTTTTGAAATGGACCTGACTTTACAAAGCTTGCTCCTAAGGTTGTTCCATGTTTACTCTGTGTTGGTGCTCTGGTATTTAATACTTGGGTTGGTGTGGCACATTATCCATTCAGTCCAGTATTGAGAGGAGAACCACGCCCCCTCATGCATCCCACATATCATCAGTATCTTTTAGTGTTTGGTGGAGCGTAACTAATTCCTGTTGCTTTGTTGGGTTTGAACCGGAGATGCCAGGCGTTCCTACATGAACATTTGCATTTTGCTCTCACTGTGTTTCCCACAAAAACGAGAACAATGACAAAACAATCACCTAGATCAAATGTGACAAACACGAATAGAAGATGGGAACATATTTAACTTATCCTGTGTCACACAGACGACCTGTTTTGTCCTTTGCTCTGACAACAGAGTGGTTTTGTTTGCAGATGTTGTGGCAGCAGGAAGGATTTCCATGACAAACCTCAACAAGGATTGATAAAAATTTATTAAAACATCATTTGTTTGCACTTGCTCGTGGCCTTGTTTTCCAGGTAAATATTTTGTGTTAACTCTGAGTTGAGTCTGAAGCTTAAACTGTTTTTGTGTTAGCTCAACCTTGACTCATGCCAGTTAAGTGCCTCAGTCTCTGCCTGTCTCACCAAGGTCTGCAGGCTGTTTGGAGCATGCAGGTATGCTGCTCTCTGCTTTGCCTTTCAAATAAACACTTCCCCTCTGATTCAAAGCATCACATGACAGTGATGTCATCATTGAAGTGTTTTCAGTGAAACTAAGGCTGGTCCCCGATGAAGCCGTGCCGAGTGTCCGTTGTATGACTGAGCGTACTAAACCCTGTGGTGCTCCTGTCCCAGATTAGCTGTTTTCCCTAATTATGCTGTTTTCTCAGGATATTTATAGCATTCCTTTCCCCTAGTGGATGATGATTTTAGAGGTAATTGTGCAGTGTTGTTGGTTTTAGGGCATGCCTGTGTGTAAACGCTCCCATCTGTGTGCTTGTGAGATGGCTGAGCTTCAGTGAGGGTTCTTGTTTAGCTCACCTTGGGCCAATTTAATTTCCTTTCTTTTGTGGCGTAACTGCTATTCCTGCTGGTGTAGTGATGCCCAGTGAAGTTAACATGATCCACTTCCCTCTCCTAAGGGCATTGGGAGATTTAACAAAATTACCTGTTTAAAGGTTGTAGTCTACACACTTCTCTCTCTTACCCTGCAGCTTTACAACTATTCTCATTAAAGAAAGTAGAGCAGAACAATTCATTTCATATTAGTTTATTTATATAGCAACAAATCACAAGAGTCATCTCAAGGAACTTCACAAAGTAAACGTTCCAATTGAACCTACTTATCAGTGCATTGAGTTCAGTTCATTGTGCCAGTTAGTTAAAAGTTTCTTATAGAAGGAACCCAGCAGATTGCATCGAGTCACTGACTAGTGTCAGTGTCTTTACAACAGTCCTCATACTAAGCAAGCATGTAGCGACAATGGAGAGGAAAACTTCCTTTTAACAGGATGAAACCTCCAGAGGATTGAGAAGACAGAGCACACACACACACACACACCAGGTGAACTAGTAGTAGCACATTCTATGTTAAAGAAAGTAAGATGTAATATCAGGAGAGGGAGAATGTTCAGTGGTTGGCAGCAGTGTGCCAGCCGATGGCCCCCACCATGAGGCCACCACAGCTCAGCAGAACGCCAGTGTAGCTTCTTCAGCCTGCCGCACACAAGAGCAAACCGCTGACTTTGCTCAGCAGATTCTTCGCTGTGTGCGCCTAATTTTCACTGAGTTTTCTGCCTTACAAGAGGTGAAAATCAAACCGGTTTGATATTTTTCGCTTCACAAGGGCAGAAACTCGCCGTGTGCGCCCTACGTGAGCTGTCGGCTGAGGTGAAATCTTCAAGTGACCAATCACAGCGCGTTCTCCCCTCACATGATTCCAAGATGGCAGCCTCCTGTCTGCATGTCAGAAAAATAAACAAAACAGAGACAGAGCTGGATATGGAGGAAATTCTTCTACTTGTTTTGCTGATGAGGCGTTGCCGCCACCGTCGTTTGAAGTTTAGGAAAGTATGGGTACGATCATTGCTGCAAAGAAAAGCCAGGCAAGGAGTTTGACAGTGAGAGCGACGCTCCCCCTTACGACGTGTGAAGGCTTTCTCAGAACAGGAGGTTTTCTCTCGCCTTTTTCAACTTTCTAATTTACATAAAAAATAGGTCACACACAGCTTTGACTTTTTGGTATGCTACTTTTCACCATCCAAGCTGTCTTATTCAACAACAAGAAGGAAAATGTTGGTTTACATTCTAGGTCCTCTTTAAGCAAATTCCCCTCTCTGACTCTACAGCAGCAAGACCAGCAGAGATACTGGCTGCTGGTCTGACTAAACAGCTTTGTGACAGAATATGCAGAAAGCATTTCCTTAGCTGTGGATTAGGGCTGGGCGATATATCGATATTTTTAAAATATCGATAAAAATTTAAAAGAAGATATAAAATGACGTTATATCTTAATATCGATATAACTAGTCAAGCTGCGGAGCAAGCTAGCCGCTAGCGATAGCCGCTATGGGCTAGCTTGCGCCGTCTCTAAGCGGTCATTACATGTATTCTCAAGCGTCTACTTAATCGTGAAACCTCAGGGTCAATGTTCTGCTCTAAGCTTTACATTTGGCTTAGTGGTTTTTAATTATTTGAGGACGTTTGTTTATGTTTCAGCGAGCTGTTGCACCGTAGCTCCCGTCCCGGCACAGCTCTGTTTATCCTGCTTATGTGAAGATGGGCCAAACCCCTCCTTGTAAACAGGTACGGCGAGCCGCAGTGGCCAAATTACCTCAGGCATTTGTAATGGTTTGAAGACTCATGTTGCGGGTTAACATTTTATTTTGAAAGGAAATTCAGTGGGCAGGAGAAGTAGTTCCGGTTTTCGCCGTTTTGTTACGCGAGGAAGCTGCTTCGTTACCAGCGATTCTGTTGAAAAAGTTAAGAGTTTATATATCACTTGGTTCTTTTTTTAACACAGAGAAAAGATAGTTTTTCCTTTCTTGCTGACGTTTCGACCACCACCTGTGGTCATCCTCAGAGCTAAGTCGCTGTCGGCGGCTTCACTTCGGATAAACAGAGAAGGAAGCCACCGACAGCGGCTGTGAGGATGACCTGGTGGTCGAAACGTTAGCAAGAAAGGTAGAACTAAATTTTCTCTGTTAAAGAACCAAGTGATATATGAAGTAACGCACAGAATGAACGCACAAAAGAAGTTAAAAGTTTGTAAGGCGTGGGTTACGCCGACAGTAGCCCTAAATGAATACCCATAAAGAGCAACCAGAGCCCGAGTCATTACAGTATGATCGCTGATATGAGTCAATAATGTGATATTCCTGCCATGTTTGCCTTAATAACTTTTAATAACTCCATGCTGCATGCGCCACGTGACTGTAATCCTCTGAGTAGTTGATGCAATTACATCATGAATTTAGCTTAACATGATAGATTATTTTCGCTGGACAAGAAATAGTTACTGGTAATATTGTGAATGATAGGATATATGAGCCACCTCTACAATTTAAATGATGTTACATTACATTTACAGTTACAATAATAGCTTACTGCTTATGTGTTTAACTGTACTTTATTACCTTTCTTCTTTCTCTAAGTTTATAGGCTGCTGTAACAAGTTAATTTCCCCACTGTGGGGTTAATAAAGTCTATTCTATTATATTCTATTAACTATAAATATATAATAAAAGCTTTAACTGAGATAGAAAGATATTATTACAGACTCAAGGTCCAGTTTACATTAAAACAGTAACAAATCCAGTATAAAAATGAACCATGTAAAACACATAAAGATATAACCGACGTGTGCGTTAACAGACAGCTGTACCAGTGTTTCTAAAGCTCAGACTGATAGAGAATGGCACTAAGGTTAATGTTGGACAAGAATCAATACATTTTTATGCATTTAAGCTGCTGATTCATTTATGTATAGAAAACAAGATGGCACCCGCTATTGCTGCTGTGGTGGCTGCTCGTCTTGGTCTATGGCTGTTTTTCTTCTCTGCACTATCTGTTTGCTGCTGTTGTGCTACGTTTTGTCCTGGGATTACATACGACAGACCTACCCTCCTTGATGTACGTCGGAACGTTGTTTCCTCTCCTTTCTTGACTACAGACTTCAGGAAATCCTTCGGCGCCCTGTTTGCTGCTGTTCCAACATTTCTGCTCAGGCATTCATGTCCGGCCTGGCACTGGATGAAGCGCCGCCGTAGGCGAGGTAAGCGAGGAGGCCGCCGGCGGAGGAACCGCGGCATTTTTTCATCCTAGCAGCCCCAGATGGATTCTACCGGGAAGCAAATGGATTCTACCATTGTGGTGTTGTCTCCGGATTGCTGTCCTTGTGAATGCCAGTCTTACCCCATCCAGGCTCACTGGCAGAGCAGGATCAACCCATCTGGTGCCTCCGATGTCTCCCTGGATTATTACCGTCGGCCGCGCTGCTTCCGTGGAGCTAACATCGCTAACCTCCGCTACCCTACGAGGTTCGAAGATGGCCACTGCCACTCTGGTTCTGGTTCTTCAAACCCCCCTTCACCACTGAAATTTGTTCTCCTGAATGCCCGATCAATTGGGAACAAGACAGCTCTTTTAAAGGACTATTTTACTGACCAAGAGGCTAACATCTTCTGTGTGACTGAGTCTTGGGTTCGTCCCGGTGAGTTTGCTTCTCTATCTGAGCTATGTCCAACTGACTGTTTGGTGCTGAATGAACCGAGGCCTTCCGGCCGTGTGGGGGGGGGGGGGTACTAACTTTGTACAAAGCATCACTAAACATTAAGCGCCTGTTGGACTTTACAGTTCCTTCAAGCTTTGAACTGTTAGCTTTTCAAGTGGAAGTCTCTCCTCCAATGCTTGTTGTTCTTTGTTACCGCCCTCCAAAATTTAGCTCTGTGTTTATCAGCGAATTCTCTGATTTTCTTTTAGATGTTCTACCGAGATATGACAGAGGGATAATCCTGGGTGATTTTAATATTCATGTTTGTTGCACCTTAAAATCTATGGTGAAGGAGTTCCTAAACACTATAGATGCTTTTGGTCTTCAACAGTTAGTACAAGAACCTACTCATGACTGCTCCCATACATTGGACCTGGTTCTATCTTTTGGCTTATCTGTTTCTGATTTATCCGTAGACCATGTGTGTCTCTCTGATCATTATCTAATTGTTTTTAATATCATGGATGTAACATCTTACCCTTCTAGATATGTATCTAAATGCCTTGTTAGATATATTTCCCCTTCTACTCCTTCTGCACTGTTGGATACTCTGGAAGCTACTTTATCCATGCAGTCTCTGTCACTCTCTCCCTTCAATGAAGTCAACGACCTGGTGTTATCATTTAATACACTTTGCTCTGATGCTCTTGATAAAGTGGCGCCTCTACGTATTAAACGTAAAAAGACTATCTCAGATCCCTGGTTAAACGATTACACCAGGATGCTAAGGCGTCACTGCAGAGTATGTGAGCGAAAATGGAGAAAAGACTAACTTCAGATCTCGTTAGACCTGTTCAGAAATTCTCTCTCCATCTATCAGAAAGCTGTCAGGACTGCAAGAAATAAATATTATGCAAACATAATTTCTAGTTACAATAATGATCAGCGCAAACTCTTCTCCACCATAAACTCTGTTCTTTCACTGAATGAATCTCTGACCCCTCCGTCGCCATCAACTGCTCTGTGTGTTTCTTTCCAACATTTTTTTCTTCAAAAGATTCAATTAATTAGGAAAAGCTTCACCTCTCTGAGCTCAGACACCTTTAGTGATATGTCTACTGTGCACTGGTTTTCGTCCTTTGACCTTCTATCTATCCAGGATTTAGAAGAGCTATTAACTTCAATGCGCCCCTCAGGTTCATCAGAAGACCCAATCTCACCTAAATTAATGGTTGAGTCTTTTTCAGTCCTGGGTCCCATTATTCTGGCGATTTTAAATACCAGCCTGTTAAATGGAGTGTTCCCAGATGTCTTTAAGAAGGCGGTCGTCCAACCACTTCTAAAAAAACATGGCCTTGACCCTACAGTTCTTTCAAACTATCACCCAATCTCAAAATTACCATTTCTCTCCAAAGTTTTGGAGAAAGTGGTACATATTCAATTGGCTTGTCACCTTGTGGATCATGATCTATTCGACCACTTTCAGTCTGCTTTCCGGCCGAATCACAGCACTGAGTCAGCTCTCCTACGTGTTGTGAATGACGCCTTGGTGGCAACTGATGCAGGCTCCCATGTCCTCCTGATACTCCTAGATCTCTCGGCCGCCTTTGATACGGTGGACCATGAGATTCTTTTGGGTAGATTAGCATCGTGGGTTGGATTGGATGGCCCAGCATTAGAATGGTTTAAATCATATTTGACTGGGAGATCTTTCTGTGTCCAAATTGGTGACCACTCCTCGCCTTACCTGCCACTTCCATGGGGTGTTCCGCAGGGATCAATCCTTGGACCACTACTATTCACCATCTACATCCTTCCCCTCGGTTCTATTTTTGCTAAACACTCCCTATATTATCACCTGTACGCTGACGACTGTCAGATTTACCTCTCGCTGGATCAACCTGGATCTCGTAGCTCTCTTGAAGAATGCCTCTCAGATATTAAAACATGGCTATCATCGAATTTCATCGCATTGTATGTTTGTTGCTGTTTTGATTGAAGAAGGCAAGTTTTATGTAATCTAATTTTATTATGGTGTGTTAACAAACGATAATAAATGGACCTTTCACTCATTGATACTTTTATTGTGGCCCTATGACACTTGTATTTGTGTAGAATTCTTACTGATTGTACCTTGAAGGCTTATCCGGTTTCCTTTTTCATCACTTCTCTGGGGCTGGGATGAGGGGTAGCAGCTCCAGCAGTGATCTTTCTGAACTATTATTCAAAGAGCCCAGCTCACAGAGCAGAAAAAACAAACTGGTGATGTCTTTAAATAATACAGTATAAAAAAATGAGGTGCTTTTGAAGCCCTGGTAAAGATTAAGGTGTGTGTGTGTGTGTGTGTGTGTGTGTGTGTGTGTGTGCACGCGTGTGTGTGCAGTAGTATCGTTATAAGTAAAAACAAAGACATGCTGTTAGCATTGCTGCTGCTAATGATCCCTACAGACCATTGTTGTCATGTGGCTGTAATGTTTTATTAACCTTAACTCAGACAGACTGGTAACTCAGTTGTGTTGCTGTTTGGTGTCGATTTCTGTCTCCATGGAAAATAGACTATAAAAGAGACTGAGAACCTTTTTCACTAGTTGTGTTTCCTACAGTCGTCTGTGGAGGGGGATGGGGGGGCTCTGTGGACACAGCAGGTGTAGCCCCCACAGTGGAGGCTTTGTTTGTTCCACTTTCATTAACTTAATTAGCATAAAGAGGGCAAAATGACACATAACAAAATAAATAAATAAGCCTTGTGTTTGATTTAATTCCTGATTTCTGGTCACTTTGATAACAGGTTGCTTCATCTCATCTAGAACACAGTTTTCATTTTATGTGTTTGTTGTTTTCCAGTAAAATTTAACCTGGAATCTCACAGGGCTGCAGCTTTTGGTGATGAATTGTGAACAGAAATCCACAAGTTTATTAAAATGTCTTAAATTATTTGTGAGGTCTCGGTTTTGTTGGGCTTTGCTGTCATGTTGCTGTAGTGTAAAACATGTCCAGAAAATGAACAAGACAGCTCTTACAAGCTCAGTGGCCTAGTGGTAGAGTGTCCGCCCTGGGACTGGGAGATCGGGGTTCAAATCCCGGTCGGGTCATACCAAAGACTTTAAAAATGGGACCCAATGCCTCCCTGCTTGACCCTCAGCACTAAGGGGTTGGATTGGGGGGTTAAACCACCAAATAGTTCCCAAGCAGCTGCAGCTCACCGCTCCCCACCACGGGGATGGGTCAAATGTGGAGATGTAATTTCACCAGCGTGTGATGATGACTAATGGAACTTCAACTTTACGTTAGTAAGCAGAGTCCTCCCAGGTGTCTGAACTGGTCTGGAACTCCTCCCAGTTTAGTTTTTGTGAGTTTGAAATATGACGAATATGTAAGAAAGTATGCGAGGGGTTAGAGGCCCATTTGTGAATAAAATGATGGAAAATGTGACCAAATTGAATGAAAACACTTTAACAACATATTTTGCACAACTGTTTGTGATGATGTCATGAGCATCATGTGACCTGACAATAAATTCTTCCCATTCCAGGTGAAAAAATAAAATTGCACATTAATGTCCAGTCAGTTGCCTGGTGAGATACTGACTCTATATTTTTATGAATAGTGCTTAATTCAGCTTGTTTTCTATGACCAGGTGATCCTGTACTCTGGTGACAGAGTATATGAGAACTACTACCCCCCCATGAAGGATCGGGTTCACTTCAATGCACCTGACCCCAAGAATGGCGATGCCTCCATCAACCTCAGCATGCTGACGTCGTCAGACTCGGGCACCTACCAGTGTAAGGTGAAGAAGGCTCCTGGTATCAGCAGCAGGAAAATGCAGCTGATTGTTATGGGTGAGTGGACCTGACACTAGAACAGGATAAACCACTGAACGCCACATCTGAGGAATAACACAGTTGGTGATCCAGGTATACTGCTGGTCCCACGTCACTAGGGTGTGGCACCCCCTCAGGCCTGAATATAACTGATGATTGTGTAAAACAATTTGTATGATACAAATGTTGTGTTGTTGTCCAACCCTGACCCCAGGACTTGGATCAGCGTTGGAGTCTGAGATGTTGCCATTCATGTTTCTTATAAAGTCTAATTGAATGACCAACAGGGTGGTGTCCTGGGGAAAAGATGGATAAGGTGTATTTTCATATATCCGTGTACAATATTCAGATAAGATTCTGATTTTGCACAACAGAGAAATGGGTGTTTCAGTGCATGTATTCCTTCCCTCCAGTGTTTCACTGTGAATCTGGGTCCTCAGGAGGATTCCCCTAAGTACCAGCGTCCCTTGGAGCCCTCGCTCATGACTGAATGTTGGGATGTTCAGCTGTTATCCAATGTGGGGACTCCGAATGAACAAATCAAAACACACAAAAAACATGCTAAGGACCTTCATTTATGAAACATTGAGTAGAATCTTTACTAAATCTCTACTTAAGCTCAGCAAACAATATTTACTTAGGCAAACTAATGGTCTGACCTATAAAACACTGCTGACACACAATTCCTGCTTTATTCACTCTTCCTAGAAATGTGCTCAGGTGTTTCTGGATCACTTCCCGCCTTCCGCCACGCCCACTTTCTGCCATAAATTGTCAATGCAAAGCTCTTTCTGAATATTCTGCATGTAAATGAGCCAGCTGATCGGTGGCATTTCACAGGTAACCATGGCAACCAAGAGGTCTACAAAACACATTTTACAGAGACTGAAACAAGGTATTGGTGGGGGAGGTAGAGGCACAGACAAACGTTGCTGCTGTGAATGCTATAAGAGTGGCAGAGCGAATACAGCAGACATGAAAAGAGAAAAAAAACATAAGTGGTCAGAGCTGAAGGTGGAAGTACAGAGTAAGATGGCAATAATCGTTTGATTCATCCAAAACATCTGCATTATGGTGCTCAGGTATCGCTGAGATATTCCAGATCTAAGGGGAACATTAAAGTCAACCCAAAAGGGGTTTAGGCAGGAAATGACATTTATTTTTTCATTGTATAAAACAAATATCAACCGTCCTGTTGGCTAAATCTCACTGGAATGAGCCAATTGACCTTTCGCCGAGCCCTGCCCCCCTTAGTTACTGTTGCTAAGTCCGACAATAAGTGGGTCAAACACTGACCAGCTCGGCAGATTTCCGGGATGGAAAGCAGTAGACAGATGCGTGTCAGCGACATTTTTTGGAGCAATTCCTCCTCAGCATCATCCAGATCGAGGCAAAAGGGTTACAGTACGCAGTGGAGGGATATATTCAAAATATAAAAATACGTGTCGGCTCCAAGGAGTTGGGAGTTTGTAAGGAGGCGGCGTCCAGGGATGCGTGGATCTGAGTAGTGGTGGCGGGGATGCAGTGGGAGCAAGAGGAGTCAAGTGTAGTTAGGCTGGTTGGTTCGTGAGTAAGGTTTACTCGGGGACTGGTAGGATGGAACATGGACCAGGAGGAGCTCATGCATGAAGAACACACGATGACTGAGCAAGTGAGAGGTGAGTGAGCCCTTTGGATAGTCTGGGAGGCGGACCTCCGCCCAGCCGCGGGCGGGGAGCACTCATGCTTGGCTGTTGCTGGTTGAGCTTGATGAGGAGGTTCTGACACTACGCAATGAAGGAGACACGACTACTCTAATGCTTAGCTTCAACTTCTTGTTTGAAGTTATCGGACAGTAACAGTTGCGATGATGTGTGATTGGACAATTACTGTTTTGGGGCCGGGGCTGGCGAAAGGCTAATTGCAGGAAACCAGAGTGCAGCAGCTGCAGGTGTGCCAGTGTCAAAATGGGTCAGCGTTTGTTTAAAATTGCCACATTTTTTTTTTATCACAAAGTTTGTGTAGAGGATGACGCGCAATTTTTAGACCCCATTTTGTTCACACCTCCATATCCCCAAGTTCAACAACACAAATAAAAAAATAAGGTCAGTAACATTACATACTAGTTATAGTGTTGGTAAATGTAACTGAAGAGGTTAATTAGCTTAACAAAAAAAATAAATTTTAGCATTTACTCTAGTGTTTCAAGAACAGCAGATCATTTAATTAAAAGCTTTTTTAGGTATTATCTGCATTTTAGCTGTAACTGATACTAGCAAGTTCATTGTAGCTACAACTTTCCATCCATGTAAAAAAAAAAAATCTATTTCAGTTTCTTATTTTGTTTACCAATTCTGTCATTAAATCAATTTAAATTAAATAAAATTCTCTCCTCTCTTCAGCAAACAACCTTGACCTGCATATGTGCACTAGCTTCTGTAAACATTGGCGCTACTCGGTAGCCTGTTTCATAAGACACACCGTGGCAGCAAATCAGCGTTGTCATGGTATATTTTATGAAAGCGTTGTGGCGACTTAGTGATGCGGCATTTGTGCCACCAAGCTTGATTGTAATATTACCTCAACTGCTGACTTTTGAATAAAGATAATACCTTCACGCAACAGAAGGTGGTGTCATTATTACGTGTGAAATGTCCGCCGAGCCCTGGCCGGCAACAGCATTGAAAACGAACGTACACATGGGCAGTCCGTTTTGCTTTTGTAAACAGACTCAGCTGAGATGGAAACTGGAGCGATGCAGAGATATGGAGCTTCTAGTCCTTTAGATCTGAAGCTCAGATTACCAGGACTCAGTTCAGGAGGACTATGATGGATATACACCTTTTGGAGCGGTTTGTGAAAAAACTTGAGCGTTGCTTCAATAAGGATAAAAACAAGTAACGTCCAAGCTAAGGGATGCCCCCTGACGGTGCATCAACAGGGCGGAGACCACCCCAGCACCCCCTTTGTTCCTCCATTATTAGCCTGGCAAGCCATCCTATATATGTGTATATATAGTCTGGCCACGAACCATTGACGGCTCTCAGTCGTGAGGCGGGAACTACGGTTGTCTTTCAAAATGTCAGCACGCAATTGGATAGCGCTAGGACCAAACAGAGTAACGAACAACGTGACGTAATCACAGCGACGGAAAAGCGGGAGGCAGCTATGGCGTCTAACATCAATGATTTCTGTCGTTTTTGTATGGAAAACATGTGAATATCAGGTGTACTGGGACATTGCACTACTTTGTTTGATAAAAATAAGAAGCCTCTAAGTATATCAGACAGACTTACGTACGTTGGAGTCTAAATAATCCAATGTTGATGACAAAGCCATTTCAAACAAGCGTGTTTCCTGCGCCGCCGCCATGTTGCTTGGGTTCGCGGCCGCAGCGCTGACGTCATCGGCTACTCCCGCTCAGTGATTGGCCCACAATATAGAGCGCTGTGATTGGCCCAACCAAAACTATAGCGATTGGACAGCCACAGGCTGCGAGGGTTCCTATGAAGCGTGCCTAGACCAAACTCTGCAAAGCAAGAATTTGGTCTAGTTCACTAGGCTACTCCATTATGTAATCTTTAGTGAAAAACACATTATCGCTGTACATTACCACCACAGACTGACCACTTATGAATGACCAAAGGCTCCCTGATGCCACCTCAGTTTTGCAGCAAAATTATGCCATTGTTTTATGAAATAGGCTAGTGACTAGCTGTATTTTCTTCAGTTTTGTTGTCCCAATGATTACAGATGATAGTGTTCACAGCTGCAGCGAAAAGTCTGAGCTATATGTCTGAGCCCTGCATGCATTTCTAACCAACATACAGTGGAGGAAATTATTATTTGACCCCTCGCTGATTTTGTAATAATAATAATAATGTGGCGGCCCTGCCCACTGCCAGGCCTGACAGAGGCCGCGGGGCATTGTTGGAGTGGGTTAGGGTTGTTTTGTGCAGTTTTGTTACATTCGGGGTGGTTCTATTTGTTCTGGGTTGTGTTAATTTTGTTTTACTTTTGTTTAGCGTCCTTTTTGTGTTCTTTTTAAGTTGGTGCCAGTTGGCACCGTAAGTTAATGTTGTATGTTGGGAAATGGGGAGGGGAGCTGTTCCGCTCAGTAAATGTTGTTGTTGCCTGCTAAACTGACTCTCACATCTCATTGGCTGAGGCTGCTCTGACCCCAGGTTATTGGTGGCGACGGGCTGCCACAATAACAATAATAACTAGGTTAATTGCATTTCTAGCAGAAATGCGTTTGAATGGTGAATTGCCTAAAATGATAGCTGAAGGTGCTTAAGAAATGAATTCAAGCTTAAAATGAGCTTAATTGTCAAAATGAGCTGAATGGATTTGAAGATTTATGAGCAAAAATCTCTAAGAAATGTTATGAAGCTCAAAAAAATAGGTGAAGAATCAAGAAAAACTGCTAAACAGCAGAAAGCTGAAATCTCCATACAAAGTTTACAAAGCTGGACAGTGGAAATGTTTAAACTTCTGGTATTTCAGTAGCAATAGTGAAATAGTTAAATTTTCACAATTAGCTGAAGTGTGAATTTAGCAGCATGTGCTGAGGTTTTAAACTGATAGCTGAAGATGCTTAAGAAATGAACTGAAGCTTAAATTGTGCTTAAATGTCAAAATCAGCTGAATGTATGTGGAGAATTAGGAGCAAAAATATTTAACAAGTTTAATAGAGCACAAAAAGTAGATCAAGAATGAAGAAAAAAATCCTAAACAGCAACAATCTGAAATCTATAAACATAGTTTAAAAACTGAACAGCTAAAATGTTTAAACAAAGAATATTTGAGTAGGAATAGTTTAATAGTTAAATTTTCACAATTAGCTGAACTGTGAATTTAGCAGCTGAAAATGATGAACATGCATTAGAACTGAAGTGAAGTTGAAAATGAGTTCAATTGTCAAAGTTAGTAGAATGAGATAAAAAATAAACTGTTAGAAAGAGCAGAAATTGAACTTTAAGGTTTCAAAACTTTCTCAGCCAATCAAAGACCAGGGATGGTGGACGGCTGGTTTACAGAGTTCAAGCTGATCCATTTGGTGTATAATATGTCTGGGTGCGTATTTCTGTTAACTTGGAAGAAGCTTGAACTCTCTCAGCCAATCAGAAAGCAGGGATGGGCGGGAGGGGGGGGGGGCACCGGGTTCATCAGACCAAGCTGATCAATTTGATGTATTATATGTGTGGGTGCGTATTTCTGTATAGCCAGAAAAAATTTGAAAACTCTCAGCCAATCAGGGAGAGAGAGGGGAGGGGGGGGGGAGCGATAGAGAGCGAGAGAGGGAGAGAGAGAGTAAGAGAGAGGGGAGAGAGGGAGGAAGAGTGAGGGACATAGAGAGAGGTAGAGAAAGAGAGGGGGGAGACAGAGAGATGGGGGAAGACAGAGAGAGAGAGAGGGAGAGGGAGAGACAGGTGGAGAGAGAGAGAGAGAGAGGAGTAGGGAGGAAGGGAGGGAGAGAGAGTGAGGGACAGAGAGAGAGGGAGAGGGGAGAGAGAGGGAGGAAGAGTGAGGGACATAGAGAGAAAGGGGGGAGAGAGGGAGGAAGACAGAGAGACAGGGGGAGACAGAGAGAGAGGGGGGGAGTCATAGTAAGGGACAGGGAGAGAGAGAGAGAGGTAGGGAGGAAGGCAGAGAGAGAAAGAGGGAGAGAGACAAACTGAGAGAGATAGACAGAGAGAGAGAGAAACAGAGAGAGAGAAAGAGAGGGTTAGGGAGGAAGGAAGGGAGGGAGAGAGAAAGAGGGAGACAGAGAGAGAGAGAGAGATCCTGGTTCTGGTCTTAAATCAGATGCTGGTTCTGATACTGGTTTGCTGAAACAAGCAGACAGACTGACAGAGAGGCCACAAGGCTCCAGTAGGATTGTACTTAAAATAGCTTTTCCGTATATCCGCTCTCAGACAGTAAATAGCGGGAAGCGTCTGAACCAATCAGAAAGCTCCATTATCACACCACTGCTCTGCTGCTGTAAGATGCAGCAGGCAGGCCCTTTAATGAGCAAGGCTTTGGATCCGTGCTTCAGATGTCTGATCTGAGGCCTCCAACTTCGAAAAGTATAGCACTGATTTGAAAAATTCCAAAAGCGTCAGCATCAGAAGGCTTTGGTGGTGCTATATTGAAATTTTTGTGTGCCTACCTAGAATATTTGTAGGAGATATGATGAGATTATTTATACTGTCTGGAGCAGAAAATGCCTGTTTTTTATGGGAGGAAAATGTGGCTGAATCCTCCTTCTGATGCTTGTAACTCAAGAACCGTGGCAGATACAGCTAAAACAAAGACATCCCATCGAAGCTGACAAAAAAACCTTATGTTTTTGAAAAAAATTACACATGAACTATAAAAGATGTGGTCGTAGCAGATTTTTCTTTAGAGAAAGTCATCGGATCCTGCAGCTGATCTGCAGCTTCAACAGTCACATTGGAGGCCTGGAACCTCTCATCACCATTCAAAAAGTATTGTACCGATTAGAAAAATTCCAAAGGCGTCAGCAGCAGAAGGCGTCGAAGGTGCTCTGTGTGAATTTTTGTGTGGCTACGTCGAATTCTGTAGGAGATATGAGGAGACAATTTCAGCTGTCTTACAGAGACCAGAGCAAAAAATGCCTGTTTTTTATGGGAGGAAAATGTGGCTGAATCCTCCTTCTGACGCTTGTAACTCAAGAACCGTGACAGCTACAGCTAAAACGAAGACATCCCATCGAAGCGGACGAGTAAAACTACTGTTTTTGAGTAATTGATGAGTGTACTCAAAAAATGTAGTCGTAGCAGATTTTTGTTTAGAGAAAATCATCTGAATCTGCCGTTCTCCAGATCTAAAGCTCCAAACATCAAATTGCAGGCCTCGAACCTCGCATCACCATTCGAAAACTATTGCACCGGTTCGAAAAATTCTATAACCGTCAGCGGCCGAAGGCTTTGATGGTGCTCTGTGTGGATTTTTGTGTGCCTATCTTTAAATTTGTAGGAGATATGACGAGTACAGTTTAGCTCTCAGACAGCGATCGAAGCACAAGATCTGAAAATTATTTGTATGGGGGCCAATGGGAGAAAATCAGGATCACTCCTCCTTCTGAGCCTCGTAGCGCAAAAACCGTGGCTGCTACAGCAAAATCGAAGACATCCTATCGAAGCAGACAAATAAACCTACTGTTTTTGAGAAAATTACGCATCTACCCCAAAAGATGTGGTCGTAGCAGAATTTACTTTTCTGGATTCAAATCTGAAGCTGTCAGTCAGTGTGGGAACTGCATGACCATATATGGGACAGCACAACTCAACTGCTGGAAGGAGAAATATTTTAAAACCTTTCCAAACTAGTTAACGCTACGACCACAATTTTTCGTGTACGTCCATAAATTATACATCAAAACGGAGGAAAATCCGTCAGCTTTCATCCAGCGCAAGTCTCATTTTCCTCGGTTCTACGGTTCTCTCGGGACACTGTCTGAAGTCGAGCAAAGTCTGTTTTTGGCCCTATTCTTTTGAATGGAGGGAGGAGGAGAAAGTCCTGAACTTTCCAAAATCGTACCTCAAGTTTAAACTGTGATTATAGAAAAACCGCAAAAGATATCAAGAAGCAGAGACGTTTGAGAATAGCTGAACTTGTTCTGAGTTTGTTAAAAGTTGAATGAAGTCTCTAGGTTGAAGTATGTTGAAGTAGTTAAAGTTCAAAGAGCTGAAAGGATTTTGTGAAAAATTTTGTGATTTGAAGCATTTCCCATTCATTTCAATGGGCTGAAAAATCGCAGAAAAAGCTGAATATCTCGTAAACGGTTGAAGATATCAATACCAAAAGTCATTCCCGGAATGACCTGAACGAGCTGAACGGTTTGATACCAAATTTGTGTAAATAGTGTAAAAAATGTGGCACTAGTTAGATGCCAAAAAACATACGGAATCTGAAAAATGGAGGAGAAACTCAATACTAGATCAATTGCATCTCTTGCAGAAATGCGTTTGAATGCTGCGTCATTGGAATTCAGAGGCGAAGCTGCCGAAAACTGAACTGACGCTGAAACTGAGCTCAATTGTCAAAAATAGGTGAATTTAGTTGAAGAATTAGGATGAAAAATAAGGAACAAGTTTAATAAAGAGCAAACAGTAGACGAAGAATGAAGAAAAAAATCTTAAACGGCAGAAAACGGAAATCTCCAAACGCAGTTTAAAAATCTCGACAGCTGAAGTGTTAAAAAGGGGTGTGTTTGAGTAGGAATAGATTAATAGTTTCATTTTCACAACGAGCTGCACTGTGAATGTAGCAGCATCTGCTGAATTCTGAAACTGATAGCTGAACATGCCTTGGAACTGCAGTGAAGTAGAAAATGAGTTCAACTGTCAACGTTAGCAGAATGAAATCAAGATTAAACCGTTAAAAAGAGCAGAAATTTAACTTTGAAGTTTCAAAATTCTCTCAGCCAATCAGAGAGCAGGAACGGTGGAAGGCTGGTTTCCTGAGACCAATCCGATCTATTTGGTGTATAACACGTCTGGGTGCGTAATTCTGTTAACCCAGAATAAGCCTGAAGTCTCTCAACCAATCAGAGAGCAGGAATGGTGGACGGCCGCCTTCCTCAGACCAAGCCGAACGATTTGGTGTATAACACGTCTGGGTTTGTAATTCTGTTAACCTGGAATAAGCCTCAAGTCTCTCAACCACTCAGAGAGCAGGAATGGTGGACGGCTGGCTTCCTCAGACCAAGCCGAACAATTTGGTGTATAACACGTCTGGGTGCGTCATTCTGTTAACCCAGAATAAGCTTGAACTAAGTTTGAAATGATCCAAACAGTTATTAAAAAAGTAATTGAATGAAGAGAATTCAGACTGAGGTATTAAATGAGAATAATTCGGTGTAGTTTAGCTTGAAACCTTGGATCTAGGATGAAGATGAAGAATTTCCAAAGAGAAAATCAAGACATTGTTTGCAGAAAGAAATCTAACACATTAAAAGTGCTTTGCTGTGGTCTGACACAAGGTGGCAGCAGAGTACTGTGTATTTATATTGGTTGAGTGTAGAGCATAAGTGTTTGAGTGTTAGTATACATAGTTAATTGTTTAAATGATCCAAAAATATTGTAGAAATTATTGAATGAAGAAGAGCATTTAGGCTGAAGTATAAAATGAGAATAATTAGGTGTAGTTTAGCTTGAAATGTTGTAAGTTGAAATGCTTGAAATAGTTTAAACAGAAGAATGATGAAGTTGCCACGGGTGGGATTTGAACCCAGGTCTCCTGCATGAAATCCCTCCAACTATCCCACTGAGCAAACACTCTGGCTGAAAAGCACAGGTGGATGTCGTTATGTAAGATTGACTGAAGAAGAGCATCTAGGCTAAAATGAGAATACTGACGAAAATACCTACTGTTTTATAAAAAAATCATGTGTGTACTCAAACATATAGAGCAGTGGTTCTCAATTACTTTTGGTGAAGCCAATCAGGGAGAGAGAGAGGGGGTAGATTTTTTCACGACCCCCCCCCCCACCCCCCCGCGGGGTAAGGGGGGGGGGGGGGGGGGGGGGGGGGGCGCTACTTTGAATTGGCCCCCAAAACGCCTAGAAACAGCCCTGGGTGTGGGACAAAGTTTTGAAGGTGACTGGAATTGTATCAAACAAATAAATATTACATGCTTATGAGTGATTGCTTTATAAAGTTACAAACGTGTAGTGGGATAAATCTACCTGCATTTTCCTTTTCAAGCACTTTGTTTTATTTTTTTATGCAACCATTTTCCTGTCCTGTCTGTATTTTAGCTGCATCTCCTCTCAATCCTCCAGAAAAACGGCTGCCTGGCTTAATTTTTCACGATTTAAGCAGATCAAAGAGATCTGTGAAACATAGCAGAGTGCGCTGCGCTCGCTGCTGCGCTAGTGAGGTAAAGTCGCAGAAGCACGGGTGATGGACCGCAGCAGCGGAGCGTCAGACACAAATAAAAGACAGAAAGTTCTTGTATTTTTAATTCCAGAACTTGACAGGATGTCCAGACAGACCTCTGAATCCCTCTGTCAGCGCTTCTCTTCAGTGCTCCTCACGTGACATTTGCACACAGGCAGGTGACCAGTTCACGCGTAGCACAATGTGCGTTCGGGCGGCAGCAGATGAAACGCTAATTAAAGTGAAATCGTTTAATTGTGTTGTTTATATGTTACTGAGGAACTCTGGTCAGCTTGTGTGGGATAAATATTAATGAAAAAAGAATGGATATTTAATGGTTTTATTGAATATTTATTATTATTTTAAAAATAAGCGAAAATAGATCATGCTGCCTCTGGCTGCAAACAAATGATTCTTTCCATTTCTCATATAAGAAAGAAAGGAAGTTATGTTCAGAAAAAACATTTTATTTAAATAAAATCAAACAGTGGTGCAGGGCAACTCAGGGAAACAAAGATGAGGCATCTTTTTAACATTACCATGTTCAATAGGGCTGTTTATACGTCACTCTACCAAACAAAAAATATAAATGAAACAAAAAGTAAGAAAAATCTAAATTTCTCTTCCATGGAACATTTGCACTGCTCCATTAAATAAAATCCATGTTTGGACTTTTTCTGTGTTCACAAATCAGTTCGTGCATGTATTGTGGAATCTGTTTTACTCTTCGTTGGGGAAGCTCCGAGCTGGGTGGGGGGAGGGGTTGGGGGGGGTCAGGTGCGGTGCCCTGCTCCTCCTCCGCGCCCCCCAAGGGGGGCCCGCCCCACTAATTGAGAACCACTGATATAGAGCAACTTTTGGTGTATAACACGTCTGGGTGCGTCATTCTGTTAACCCAGAATAAGCTTCAAGTCTCTCAACCAATCAGAGAGCAGTAATGGTGGACGGCTGGTTTCCTCAGACCAAGCCAAACGATTTGGTGTATAACATGTCTGTGTGTGTCATTCTGTTAACCCAGAATAAACCTCAACCAATCAGAGAGCAGGAATGGTGGACGGCTGGCTTCCTCAGACCAAGCCGAACGATTTGGTGTCTAACATGTCTGGGTGCGTCATTGTGTTAACCCAGAATAAACTTGAACTAAGTTTGAAATGATCCAAACAGTTATTAAAAAAATAATTGAATGAAGAGAATTTAGACTGAGGTATTAAATGAGAATAATTTGGTGTTGAAACCTTGGATCTAAGATGAAGATGAAGAATTTCCAAAGAGAAAAATCAAGACATTGTTTGCAGAAAGAATTCTAACACAACATTAAAAGTGCTTTGCTGTGGTCTGACACAAGGTGGCAGCAGAGTACTGTGTATTTATATAGGTTGGGTGTAGAGCAAAAGTGTTTAAGACTCATAGTATACATATTTAATTGTTTAATGATCCAAAAATATTGTATAAATAATTGAATGAAGAAGAGCATTTAGGCTGAAGTATAAAATGAGAATAATTAGGTGTAGTTTAACCTGAAAAGTTGTATTTAAGTTGAAATGTTTGAAATAGTTTAAAGAGAAGAACAATGAAGTTGCCACAGGAGGGATTTGAACCTAGGTCTCCTGCATGGGAAACCTCCAACTATCCCACTGAGATAACACTCCGGCTGTAAAGTACAGGTGGATGTCGTTATGTAAGATTGAATGAAGAAGAGAAGTACAAAATGAGAATAATTAGGTGTAGTTTAGCTTTAAAAGTTGGATGTAAGTTAAAACGTTTGACATTGTTTAAAGATCAGAAACATGAAATTGCCACAGGTGGGATTTGAACCCGGGTCTGCTGCATGTGAGCCCTCCTAGTATCTTACTGAGCTAACACTCCGGCTGAAAAGCACAGGTGGATGTCTTTATGTAAAGCGAAGTTGGGCTCTTCCATGCTGCCCTTGAGGCAGAAGACATGACTCCTCTGCTCGTTAGCGATTGTAGCAGAAGAACCGTTAGAGTTACAGCAAAAACAAAGACATCCCCTGAAAGCTGACGAAAATACCTACTGTTTTATACAAAAATCATGTGCGTACTCAAACATATAGAGCAACTTTTAGACCATTCTTTCACTTGAAATGAAGCAGTCTGCCCCTCCTGCTGCTGCTCACTGCTAGAGTGGAGTTGTGTTTCCTGAACTGTTTTCATAAGCACCAAAAAATGTCTTACAGCCACAATACTTTGAGTAGATTGATAAATTATAGCTCAAAACGTAGGTTTATCTGTCAGCTATCATTCAGTGCAAGTCTCAATTTGATAGGATTTACTGCTCACCCAGGACAATGCCTGAAGTGGCACAAAGTCACTTCTGAGCTCCTATCTTTCCCAGTCATTTTGTGGTGACGTTTCCTGAAAGAGCCCAAAATGTACATAAAACTCAAACTGTGATTTTTGGAAAACGGTAACAGATATCAGGAAGCTGAATCATTTGAACATACCTGAATGACTTGTGATTGCTTTAAAGTTTGAATGGAGTTTCTAGGTAGAAGTATGCCCAAGTAGTTATAGTTCAAAGAGAAGAAAGATTTTGTTGAAAATTTGGAGGAGCTAAAGGATTTTACATGTATTCCAATAATGCATTTAATTTATAGGCGCCTTTCAAAACCCAAGGTCACCTCACAAGAACATGATAAAACTTGCATGTAAAATGAGAATAAGAAAATTTAAAATATAAAATTACAAAGAATTGTAAGTTTTGAGGCTGTCTCTGTGCAACTTTGAGCTTCAGCTCCCTCCATAGGTTTTCTATTGGATTATGGTCCAGAGATTGACTAGGCCACTCCATGACCTTAATGTGCTTCTTCTTGAGCCACTCCTTTGTTGCCTTTGCTGTATATTTTGGGTCATTGTTGTGCTGGAACACCCATCCATGACCCATTTTCAGTTTCCTGGCAGAGGGAAGGAGGTTGTCGCTCAGGATTTGACGATACATGGCTCAGTCCATTTTCCCATTGATGGGGTGAAGTTGTCCTGTGCCCTTAGCAGAAAAACACCCCCAAAGCAAAATGTATCCACCTCCATGCTTGACAGTGGGTACAGTGTTTTGGGGGTCATAGGCAGCATTTTTCTTTCTTCAAGCATGGCGAGTTGACTTCTACCTCCCGGTGGCTGCCTGGTGCGGTCTGGGCTCTGTCGGTTCTCGGCTTTGGGTGGGCCTGGGGGATTGCCATTGTTATCACCTGGGCCTCTGGCACGGCTGCTGGTTGGCACCCCCAGGAAGAGCCTCTGCGCCTATCGGGAGTGGGGTTGGGGCTGCTCCAGCGACTGTCTCCCAGTCTCAGGGCAGACACTCAAACCACTAGGCCACTGAGCTGGTCAGACACTGGTCGTACAGGGACCTATATATACACGTGCTGGTCATAAAATTAGAATATCATGAAAAAGTTGATTTATTTCAGTAATTCTGTTCAAAAAGTGAAACTTGTATATTAAATTCATTCATTACACACAGTCTGATATATTTCAAATGTTTATTTCTATTATTTTGATGATTATAACTGATAACTAATGAAAATCCCAAATTCAGCATCTGAATTCAGAATCAGAATTTTAGAATATTGTGAAAAGGATCTATATTAGCCTCTTTTATAAAACAATGCCAATTTGCCGCAACGCCGATGCGGCATCAGGGAGCGTTAGGTCGTTTATAAGAGCTCAGTGGCGTTAATGTTGCGCAATCATGTCCGTTTTATAAAAGATTACGCGATGGCGGCAAAAAGGAGGTATGGGGGCGGTCTCTGCACTGTCGCGTACTTCCGTGTATTTTGGACATAACTTGCTTTTTATTGCAATCGAAGCAGCGCTCCTTAAGTTTTTATTTTAACGACCAGCTACAGGTGTGTGTGCGCTCCACCATCCCTGTGAGCTGTCAGATGATCTGAGCTGCAGATCTAACGGAGAGAAGCTCCCGGAGATCCGCATCGGTCCAGTTAATCATCTCAGCTGGTTCTGTTTACAAACGTGAAACTTAAGCGCGTGTTTACTTTCATTTTTAATATAGTTCCCGGCCGGAGCGCAGCATTAATTCATCACATGGTCATGACACCTCCCTCTGTTGCGCCAACGCTTAATGTGCGTTTATAAGACCGGCGAAGCCGCAATATTACCGCAATATTACTATCAAGCGTGGCGGCACGAATGCCGCAAAATTCCTGGAACGTGATACCGCCATGGCGCGTTCATAAGAAACACGTTGCGGTAATATTGCGCTGATTTGCCGGCATGGTGTGTCTTATAAAAAGGGCTATTGAAGACCCCTGGTGCCACACTCTAACCAGCTAATTAACTCAAAACACCTGCAAAAGCCTTTAAATGGTCTCTCAGTCTAGTTCTATAGGCTACACAATCATGGGGAAGACTGCTGACTTGACAGTCGTCCAAAAGACGACCATTGACACCTTGCACAAGGAGGGCAAGACACAAAAGGTCATTGCTAAAGAGGCTGGCTGTTCACAGAGCTCTGTGTCCAAGCACATTAATAGAGAGGTGAAGGGAAGGACAAGATGTGGAAGAAAAAAGTCTACAAGCAATAGAGATAACCACCCTGGAGAGGATTGTGAAACAAAACCCATTCAAAGATGTGGGGGAGATCCACAAAGAGTGGACTGCAGCTGGAGTCAGTGCTTCAAGAACCACCACGCACAGACGTATGCAAAACATGGTTTCAGCTGTCGCAGTCCTTGTGTCAAGCTACTCTTGAACAACAGACAGCTTCAGAAGCATCTCACTTGGGCTAAAGACAAAAAGGACTGGACTGCTGCTGAGTGGTCCAGAGTTATGTTCTCTGATTAAAGTAAATGTTGCATTTCCTTTGGAGATCAAGGTCCCAGAGTCTGAAGGAAGAGAGGAGAGGCTCAGAATCCACGTTGCTGGAGGTCCAGTATAAAGTTTCCACAGTCAGTGATGGTTTGGGGTGCCATGTCATCAGCTGGTGTTGGTCCATTGTGTTTTCTGAGGTCCAAGGTCAACGCAGCCGTCTACCAGGAAGTTTTAGAGCACTTCATGCTTCCTGCTGCTGACCAACTTTATGGGATGCAGATTTCATTTTCCAACAGGACTTGGCACCTGCTCATAGTGCCAAAGCTACCAGTACCTGGTTTAAGGACCATGGTATCCCTGTTCTTGATTGGCCAGCAAACGGGCCTGACCTTAACCCCATAGACAATCTATGGGGCATTGTGAAGAGGAAGATGCAATACGCCAGAGCCAACAATTTAGAAGAACTGAAGGCCACTATCAGAGCAACATGGGCTCTCATACACCTGAGCAGACTGCTGGACTCCATGCCACCCCGCCTTGCTGCAGTAATCCAGGCCAAAGGAGCCCCAACTAAATATTGATGTTGTACATGCTCATACCTTTATGTTCAGACTTTTCAGTTGGCCAACATTTCTAAAATTCCTTTTTGCATTGGTGGTAACTGATATTCTGAGATACTGAATTTGGAATTTTCATTAGTTGTCAGTTATAATCATCAACATTAAAAAAAATAAACATTTGAAATATATCTGTCTGTTTAATGAATTTATCTAATATACTAGTTTCACTTTTTGAATGGAATTACTGAAATAAATCAACTTTGTCATTATATTCTAATTTTATGAGCAGCACCTGTATGTGTGTTTATATATATATATATATACACTTCCTCCCCCCTGCCGCCGCTCGGCCGCTCAGACCACAATCTCATCTACCTGAAGCCTGAATACACACCCAGGGTGATTAGGGAGCC
Source organism: Aphyosemion australe (assembly GCA_006937985.1). NCBI lineage: Eukaryota > Metazoa > Chordata > Actinopteri > Cyprinodontiformes > Nothobranchiidae > Aphyosemion > Aphyosemion australe. The sequence goes on along the minus strand of SSNS01000182.1, from coordinate 105,870 downwards.
TCCTCAGAAAAAAACTGTGAAAGTGTGGAATGAGGAATCAGCAGAAATTCTGAGGGACTGTTTCCAAACCACAGACTGGGAAACACTCTGCAGCGCTCACGGTGATGACCTTGACAGCCTGACCCACTGTGTGACTGATTATGTAAACTTCTGTGTAGAAAACACCGTCCCAACACGAAGAGAGAGGTGTTTCTCAAACAATAAACCTTGGCTGACCACAGAGCTGAAATCCATGCTGAATGATAAAAAGAAAGCTTTCATGTCTGAAAACAAGGAGGAGCAAAAACGTGTGCAGAAAGAACTTAAACACAAAATAAGACGGGCTAACGACAGCTACAGGAGGAAGCTGGAGAATCAGCTGGGGCAGAACAATGCTCGTGGTGCCTGGAGAGGCCTCAGGAACATCACAGGTCACAGTGGGAGGAGTGGTGCCAGTGGGTCTGCTGATGGGGACCAGAACCGGGCCAATGAGCTTAACCTGTTTTTTTAACAGATTCGACTCCACTCCCCCCACTGCTGCTACAGGCACCACCAACACCACCACCCCCCAACCACCTCCACTCAGCCAGCCAACTCCCCACCTCCCAACTTCACACCCTTCATCAGCTTCTCCCCCCTCCTCCAACCATCCTCAGCAACAAGCCCCCCCTCACTACCCCCTCTCAGTTACATCGGACCAGGTGAGGAGAGAACTGAGGCGCTTAAGAGCAGAAAATCAGCAGGTCCTGATGGAATCAGCTCCAGACTGCTCAAAGACTGTGCTGACCAGCTGTGTGAAATGGTCACACACATGTTCAACCTGAGCCTTCGACTGGAGCAGGTCCCCATCCTGTGGAAGACCTCCTGTGTGGTTCCAGTCCCCAAAACATCACATCCCAGGGAACCAGACCATTACAGACCTGTCGCCTTGACCTCCCACCTGATGAAGACTATGGAGAGACTCATCCTCACCCATCTGCGTTCAGTGGTGACCCCAGAAATAGACCCACTTCAATTTGCATATAAACCAAACATGGGGGTGGATGACGCCCTCATCTACCTGCAGCACTGGGCTCTGAATCACCTTGAGATGCAAAAAAGAACTGTGAGGATCATGTTCTTCGACTTCTCCAGTGCCTTCAACACCATCCAGCCGTGCCTACTACAGCAGAAGATGAGGGGTGCAGGAGTGGACGAACATCTGACCTCATGGATCACCAATTACCTCACCAACAGGCCACAGTACGTGAGGCTGCACAACTGTACATCTGAGGTGGTTGTGTGCAGCACTGGAGCGCCGCAGGGTACAGTGCTCTCACCCTTTCTCTTCACCTTCTACACCTCAGACTTCACCTACAACACCAGCAGCTGTCACCTCCAGAAGTTCTCTGATGACTCGGCTGTGTGTCTGAGGGGAACGACCAGGAGTACAGGTCAGTCATCATGGACTTTGTGGACTGGTGTGAGCGTAACCACCTTCGCTTGAACACCAGTAAAACAAAGGAAATGGTGATTGACTTCCAGAGAAACACTCCTCCTCACTCACCAGTAAACATCCAGGGAGCAGACATTGAGGTGGTGGACACCTTTAAGTACCTGGGTGGGTAAACTGAACTGGTCCCACAACACAGATGCTCTGTATAAGAAGGGCCAAAGCCGCCTCCATCTCATGAGGAGGCTGAGATCCTTCGGAGTTAACTCCCAGCTGCTAAAATCCTTTTATCACTCTGTTGTTGGCTCTGTTATTCATTCTGCTGTGGTCTGCTGGGGTGTAGGCAGCTCTGACCGAGACAGAAAGAGACTGCACAAGCTAGCTACCAAAGCTAGCTCGGTTCTGGGCTGCCCACTGGATTCTGTTGAGGAGACGTGTGAAAGGAGGATGCTGGGGAAGATGACCTCCATCTTAAGGAACCCCTCCCACCCACTGCACTCCACTGTGGAGGTCATGGACAGCTCCTCCAGAGGTAGACTGAGACATCCCAGATGCAAAACTGAGCGCTATCGCAGATCTTTCATCCCCTCTGCTGTAAGAGTGTATAACTCCTCAGTTTAAGCTGTACTGGTATCATCCTGGTACACAATAACACCAATGAAATATTCATGTGTTCTATTATTGTGCAATAATGGATTCTCACTGTTGTCTGTGTCTCTTACAGTATGCTGCATAGTGTTGGTACCAAGTCTGTTTTTATCTTTATTTGTGTTTTTTTTAGTGATCTAGGATTACAATAGTAGATTACTGCCTATGTGTATATACATGTATCCTTGTTTTTTTATCTTCTTCTAATTACCTTTGAGTGATGGTGCTGCTGTGACAAGTGAATTTCCCCACTGTGGGATCAATAAAGTCTATTCTACTATATATATATATATATATATATATATATATATATATATATATATATATAAGGGGTGGGACTTGATTAAAAAATAAATCTAATTAGAGGCTTTGTAATTAATTAATCTTGATTAATCACATTTTAATCATTGAAGAAAATTTGCCCCGAAAACAAATTTTTTTAATTTGTTTGAATGCAGTAAGCATTCAAACTATTGTTTTCCTGTTTCTCTTTATTATTAGTTTGAATGCAGTATGCATTCAAACTATTGTTTTCCTGTTTCTCTTTATTATTCTTCTTCCGTATTCCGTACACTTTTTTGAACCGCTTCTTCTTCAACAATTTTTCAGCTATTTCAACAAGTTTGGTATCAAACCGTTCAGCTCGTTCAGCTCTTTCCGGCTATGACTTTTGGTATAGATATCTTCAACCGTTTCCGAGATATTCAGCTTTTTCTGCGATTTTTCAGCCCATTGAAATGAATGGGAAATCCTTCAAATCTTCAGATTTTTCACAAAATCCATTCAGATCTTTGAACTTTAACTACTTCAACATACTTCAACTTAGAGACTTCATTCAACTTTTAACAAACCCAGAACAAGTTAAACTATTCTCGAATGACTCTGCTTCTTGATATCTTTTACGGTTTTTCTATAATCACAGGTTAAACTTGAGGTACGATTTTGGAAAGTTCAGGAACGTCTCCTCCTCCCCCCATTCAAAAGAATAGGGCCAAAAACTGACTTTGCTCGACTTC
>SSNS01000182.1:86997-100568 GCA_006937985.1 Aphyosemion australe | reverse complement strand
TCTCTCTCTCTCTTTCTCTCTCTCTCTCCCTCTTTCTCTCTCTCTGTCTGTCTTCCTCCCTCCCTCTCTCTCTTTCTATCTGTCCCTCACTATGCCTCCCTCTCTCTCTCTCTTTCTGTGTCTCCCTCCCTTCTGCTCTCCCTCTCTCTCCCTGTCCCTCACTCTTTCTCTCTCCCTCCCTTCCTTCCTCCCTACCCCTTTCTCTTTCAGTTTTCTGCTGTTTAGATTTCTTTTCTCTTTTCTCCACTTACTTATTTGGCTTTATTACACTTGTTAGTGATTTTTTGCTCCTACATCTTTAAATCTTTTCAGCTCATTTTTACAATTACGCTAAATTTTCGCAGCAGAAAACGGCTTATTTCAGTTCAGCTACTCAGCTATCAGTTTCAAAATTCAGCATATCCTGCTAACTTCACAATTCAACTATTTGTGAAACTTTAACTACTTGTACTCAAATATGAGCTGTTTAAACATTTTAGCTGCTCAGTTTTTTAAACTATGTTTAGAGATTTCAGTTTTCTGCTGTTTAGGATTTTTTTCTCTATTCTCTACTTACTTTTTGGGCTTTTTAAAACTTTTTAGCAATTTTTGCTCCTAAAACTTCAAATACATTCAGCACATTTTGACAATTAAGCTTAGTTTTAGCTTCAATTCAGCAGTTTCAGCTATCGTATTCAGCAATAAAGCATTCAAACGCATTTCTGCAAGAAATGCAATTTATCTAGTTAAAAATAATGAGACAGAGAATCAAACAATAGTCATTGACATTATTATTGTAAACACAAGCTCTTTTAATTTCTAAAAAAATGCTTTTAAATTGTATTTCAATTCAAAACAGAAAGAAAATATATATATATATGTATATCACTGGCAAAAGTAGGACAGACCTAAAAGTACAATACTATTTTAGGTACATTTTGATAATGGTATTGTCTTTAAAATAATAATGTGTGTGCAATTTGATTTGATTTAGCATCATTAGAGACAGAAATGAAGGCAAAAACACATGAAGAGGGATTTCTGATCACTCATTTGATTGTAGTTTTAGTTGTGTTTGGAGCACATAAAAAAGGTTACATGGGCTGTGTCCAAATCCAGGGGTTGCGTGCTCATGAGTTCGGATTTTAAGACCAGTGACGTCACAGCGCCATGTCGAAGACCGTCCAAATTCCAAGAATGCTCAGAATGCGGTCTTGAAATGCGTTCTTCTTTTCCCCGATTTTGAGAACGGGTGCGGTGTAGTCTCCGTGGTCTCCTCACCTCCATAAATCCTGTGATGCGGGATTGATTTCTGTACCGGCAACAATGGCCGCAAAGAGCAGCAGTACAATTTTAAATGACAGCTTATTAAAATGTGACTGAACAAAAAGTAAAAGCCTGAAGTGGTTGTGTTTTTATGCATTTCCTGTTTTCATTAGGCCTGTCATGTGTTTTAGTATTCTTGTTCTTAATTACAGTTCATTAAATTGGTAAATCAAAAATCATAAAATAACCAAGGAAAAAGTTTAAAACATGTGTGAGCTCCATTTCTGCAGCTTCTTCTAGTGCGGTAGCAGTTGCTAGGTGACAGGAGGACATCCTCCGAAGTAGGGGTGGGACTATTATTTAAGGCTCTACTGTCCACATTCACAGCTGTTAACGTCCGGTCTAACCGGTCATGGAAAAACACTCATGAGCATGCAACCCCTGGATTTGGACATAGCCATGATCTTGTAGCCAAGGTTCTGAGCTTTCTTTAGAAGTGCAGCTTGACTATATTGATGTTTAGGACATGGATTTTGCTGCTAAACTTCAACATCCCCCAATTGGGGACCCTCGGGCTTAAAGGGTTAAATGAGTTAATTTTTTTACGCGTTATTTTTTTCTAATTAATTAATCACAATTAACGCATTAAATTCCCACCCCTAATATATATATATATATATTTTTTAATTATTTTATTTTATTTTTTGTTTTGAGAGGCGCTATATAAAAAATTGCTTCTTCTTAAATTATGTTCACACCAGATCACTCCTGTCAGCCCTTTAAATTTCTTTTGTGTCAGTGAGTGTATTTCTGCCGGGTAATTTCTCTTTTCACTCTCAGTTCACCAAATCCCTTGCCTTTGCTTCCTCAAATGTTGTTTGGATGTAATCTACGTTAAAAAGGGAGCACACAACCTTGCCAGTAGCTACAGACTGCTGTCCTTTCTGAGATTAGTTCTGTTCACCCTAATTGTATTTATTTTTTAATGAAACGTGATTATCCTCAGATATAAAAGAACTTAGTTAGATTTTCATTGTTAACATTTGTGTTTTAAGTAGTTCTTTTATCTAAAGTAGGGTTGATTGGTGTTTTACAGATTCATGTAGTCGCTGGCGTGTTATTTTTTTCATCTTTGTGGACAAACCAAAAGGAAATAAAGGCCCCTAGCTTTTTTCCACAGGGGAAAATGTGTGACATATCAGAGTTGTATAAGTCAGATGATTCACTCCCTAGGCAAACACACACTCACACACAATGGCCTTGCTGATCAGTCAACCAGTTAAATGATGTCGAAAGTGAATCGCCTCCCGAAACTCGCCTGTCGTTTGCATACGAAGGAAAACAGCAGACATGTGAACTACCAGTGTGTGTGGAGACAAAGCTGTGCTGTCCTGGAATCACTCTGTTTGGAACACTTCCTCCTGGGAAAAGAAAACTCAAGTCTCTGAACAGGGCTACGTCTCTCTGTAGAAATGGTACATGCAGTAAAAAGGGACTGGCATACACAAAAACAGGTTTATCTGTTGGTGCACTAAACTGTTCTCTAATGATGTAAGTGAACATCAACAAGTGATGTCATTGTTTATTTTTGCTGCAGCTGACTCAGGAACCGGTGAACTAACCTTTCAATGGCGGGGACTCGTAAAACACACACACACACACACACACACACACACACACACACACACACCTCTGTGGAAGGCATGCCAGGTAAATACACATTTGGGTAAAGCCTAAATTTGGGTTTGGGAACATGATCGAGGTAGAGCAAATTATCCAGTCCTGTGGATCGGTGTAGAGAGCTGCCCATAGCTCAGCCATGGCTTTAGTTTCCACTTTATAATCCTTTCAAAATAAAATCACAATGGCAGAAATCTAGTATTGCTGGGTTTCACTCACGTGACCCTTCAGTCGCGCAACACTCAAATTGGGACAGGAAGTGTTTTGCTCCACTACAAAACAGCGCAATGGATGAAAGTGAGTATACTAAAGCCGACTGCACACTGGCAGCGCGTAACGGCAGCGGAACGTCGCTTCTTCAAATAGAATCCATAGTCTATGGCGGTTCTTTCTCAATAAAACATGCTGATTTGTGTTCACTGAAAAGTAAGTTTCTCTTTAAGCAATCTCAAAGCGATCTCCCACACGTTTCTTCCTTATTAAAATAGTCATTTTCTGTTGTTAAATAATAAAAATAGGACATTTGCAACCTGGGAAAATACAATCATATTTAAATCCATAAAAAACTCATCAAAAATAAAGCGAAATACAACAAAACAAAGATAATCGTGTGTCAAAAGATTGATTTAAGGGTTAAACGCTAAATAAAAGTAGCGCCGCAGTTCTAAATGATTAAAAAAAGAAGCGCTGAGGTGACGATTTATAGACCCATGCGTTTCAAAGACGCTGAAACTCGCGTTGAGTAGCACGAAAAAGACGTATTCGTGTCCACGAGCATGAAAAATTACATTTCAATTTGTGTGACTGCGTCACGAAACGCCGTGGGACCGGGTTGGCAAAGCATATGAAAGCCTTTTCTAAGCCTACAACTATTTTATTTCAGGCTGGGTTAACCGTTTAGTGATCCCGAGAAGCTCTAAATGACTGTCGTCTTGTTTTTGCTCAGGTAAGTAGTGAGTTGTGCTATTTAGCTCATGATAATGCTATCGCTATTGCTAACGAGTATGTTTGTGCTAGAATCTGCTTGTTAATATCTTATTATGCCCTTTTAAATCCAAATTTCTGGTACGTTTGTTTTTAATAGGGAATAAACTTCACGTTACAACTCTAAGCTAACTGCTAACAACATTAGCACTCTGATAGCCATTTGCGGTACGGACTCGGTGTCCTGCCAAGTTGGTACGAGGTGCCTGGTTTTCTTGTCTGCTTTCAGGACCTGTGATATGGCCTTCTCTTGGTCAAGCAGCCTCTGAATCATCTGTTGACGAGAGCCCCATCTTGTTGGTGTTTCAGTTATGAGGCGGTGAGGAGGCATGTTAAGCTCAGCCTGGGCATTAGCCATTTCTCTTTTTCTTTTCCAAGTGTAATAAAATTAACTCACTATTTTCTTGCACTTGCCGATTGCACGTTCAACACCGACGTCTTTCACACTTCACTCTACGGACAAAATTGGAAGATACATTGCTCACAAAAATTAAAGGAACACTTTAAAGAAACACATTAGATACATTAGATCTCAATATGAAGTTGGATATCTATACAAATAACGACAGGGCAATGTCTTAGGAACAAAAGGATGCCAAGTCTTTTAATGGAAATAAAAGTTTTCAGCCTACAGAGGGCTCAATTGTGTAGACACCCTAAAATCAGAGTGAAAAGAAGATGTGGCAGGCTAGTCCATTATTTCAAAAACTTAATTTCTGCAACTCAAAATGCTTTTCAGTATCTTGTGTGGCCCCCACGAGCTTGTGTGCATGCTTGACAATGTCAGGGCATGCTCCTAACGAGACAACGGATGGTGTCTTGTGGCATTTCCTCCCAGATCTGTGTGAGGGCATCCCTGAGCTCTTGTACAGTCTGAGGAGCAACCTAGCGCCGCCTAATGGACCGAAACATAATGTCCCACAGATGTTCTATTGGGTTTAAGTCAGGGGATGGTGAAGGCCATTCAATTGTTTCAATTCCTTCATCCTCCAGGTACTGCCTGCATACTCTTGCCACATGAGGCCGGGCATTGTCGTGCATTAGGAGAAAACCAGGACCTACTGCATCAGCGTAGGGTCTGACAAAGGGTTCAAGGATTTCATCTGGATACCTTATGGCAGTCAGAGCACCATTTCCTAGGCAGTAGAGGTCTGTGCGTCCCTCCATGGACATGCCTCCCCAGACCATCACTGACCCACCACCAAACCTGTCACGTTGAACGACGTTGCAGGCAGCATAACATTCTCCTTGTCTTCTCCAGACTCTTTCACGTCTATCACAGGTGCTCAGGGTGAACCTGCTCTCGTCTGTAAAAAGTACAGGGCGCCAGTGGCGGACTTGCCAATTCTGGTGTTCTTGAGCAAATGCCAGTCGAGCTCTACGATGCTGGGCAGTGAGCACAGGGCCCACTACAGGACGTCGGGCTCTCAGGCCATCTTCATGAAGTCTGTTCCTGATTGTTTGGGTAGAGACATTCACACCAGTGGCCCTCTGGAGGTCATTCTGTAGGGCACGAGCAGTGCTCAGCCTGTTCCGCCTTGCACAAAGGAGCAGGTATCGGTCCTGCTGATGGGTTGTGGACCTTCTACGGCCTTGTCCAGCTCTCCGAGAATAACCGCCAGTCTCCTGAAATCTCCTGCCATCCTGGAGAAGTTGGACAACCGAGCCCCTCCCGGATGGCCGAGCTTCTCACCCTATCTCTAAGGGAGAGTCCAGCCACCCTGTGAAGAAAACTCATTTTGGCCGCTTGTATCCGCGATCTCGTTCTTTCGGTCACTACCCAAAGCTCGTGACCATAGGTGAGGGTAGGAACGTAGATCGACCAGTAAATTGAGAGCTTCGCCTTTCGGCTCAGCTCTCTCTTCACCACGACAGACCGGTACAACGCCCTCATCACCGCAGACGCAGCACCAATCCGCCTATCGATCTCACGCTCCACCCTTCCCTCACTCGTGAACAAGAACCCGAGATACTTAAACTCCTCCACTTGGGGCAGGACCTCGTCCCTGACCTGGAGAAGGCATTCTACCCTTTTCCGACTCAAGACCATGGTCTCGGATTTAGAGGAGCTGATTCTCATCCCAGCTGCTTCACACCCGGCTGTGAACTGCTCCAGCGAAAGCCGGAGATCACGTTCTGACGAAGCCAACAGGACCACATCATCTGCAAAAAGCAGAGACCTGATCCTTAGGCCACCAAAACGGATCCCCTCACCACCTTGGCTGCACCTAGAAATCCTGTCCATAAAAGTTATGAACAGAATCGGTGACAAAGGGCAGCCTTGGCGGAGTCCAACTCTCACCGGAAACGAGCCAGACTTACTGCCGGCAATGCGGACCAAGCTCTGACACTGGTCATACAGGGACCTAACAGCCCGTATCAAGGGGCCTGGTACCCCATACTCCCAGAGTACCCCCTACAGGGCCCCCCGAGGGACGCGGTCAAACGCCTTCTCCAAATCCACAAAACACATGTAGATTGGTTGGGCGAACTCCCACGCACCCTCCAGGACTCCCCCAAGGGTATAGAGCTGGTCCAGTGTTCCACGGCCAGGACGAAAACCGCATTGCTCCTCCTGTATGCGAGGTTCGACTATCCGACGGACCCTCCTCTCCAGAACCCCTGAATAGACCTTACCAGGGAGGCTCAAGAGTGTGATCCCCCTGTAGTTGGAACCCACCCTGCGGTCCCCCTTTTTAAATAGGGGGACCACCACCCCGGTCTGCCAGTCCAGTGGAACTGCCCCCGATGTCCACGCGATATTGCAGAGCCGCGTCAACCAACACAGCCCCACAACATCCAGGGCCTTAAGGAAATCCGGGCGGATCTCATCCACCCCCGGAGCCTTTCCACTGAGGAGTTTTTTGACCACCTCAGTGACCTCGGCTCCAGAGATTGGAGAGCCCAACCCAAAGTCCCCAGACTCTGCTTCCACACTGGAAGACGTGCCAGTGAGATTGAGGAGGTCTTCGAAGTACTCGGCCCACCGATTCACAACGTCCCGAGTCGAGGTCAGCAGCACACCCTCCCCACTGTAAACAGTGTTGGTAGTGCACAGCTTTCCCCTCCTGAGGCACCGGATGGTGGACCAGAATCTCTTCGAAGCCGTACGGAAGTCTTGTTCCATGGTCTCACCAAACTCCTCCCATGCCCGGGTTTTTGCCTCCGTGACCACCCGAGCCGCATTCCGCTTGGACTGCCGGTACCTATCAGCTGCCTCCGGAGTCCCACAGGCCAAAAAGACCTGATAGGACTCTTTCTTCAGCTTGACAGCATCCCTAACCACTGGTGTCCACCAGCGGGTTCGGGGGTTGAACATGGTGTTCGTTATAGACAATCCATGACGAGCACAGAAGTCTAATAACAAAACACCACTCAGATTCAGATCAGGGGGGCCGTTCCTCCCAACCACACCTCTCCAGGTCTCACTGTCGTTGCCCACGTGAGCATTGAAGTCCCCCAGCAGAACGAGGGAGTCACCCGAAGGAGCGCTTTCCAGTACCCCCTCCAAGCTCCCAAGTTCCCTCGGAACCTCTCAACCTCACACACCAACTCCGGCTCGTTCCCCACCAGAGAGGTGACATTCCACGTACCTAGAGCCAGCTTCTGTAGCCGAGGATCAGACCGTCAAGGTCCCCGCCTTCGGCTACCAAATCAGACATGAAAATCCCTCACCTTTCGGCGAAATTCACCGTTTTGAATCCAAATTGGGTCACCTACGTGATTCGTGCAGATCCGATGACAAAATATGGGGGGGGGGGGGTGATGATGCGCTTATTCAGCAAGGCAGGGTTTTGCGGTTTGACCAGTTTCACTATTAACTACGGGGGGTAATATACCAGAGAATTTTAACATGCACCAAACACCACAAACTGTAGAATAAATAAATAAGTCCGTCAGAACCGGTGACGTGCGACCCGCACGAGCGCATCTCGTCTGGAGGTCACCTGTGTAGACCTCAGGTGAAGGGCTCTTCCCCACTCTTACGATCCGAGCCTGAACCAAGTGAGCCCGATTGGTCGGATTTGGGTCGATTAATAATTTGAGCGCGTTGAGTCGCGTTGGACAGCAGGAGGGAGGGAGAGAGAGAGAGAGATGGCGGCCGCACAATATGAGGAGATGAGGACACGCCTCAAACCAAACAGTGGAATCATTGTTATTCCTCCATGGTGGTAAAGAAAAAATGTGTCTGTAATGATGTCGGGCGAACTTAAACTCCGTCGGGTCATTTCGGTTTCAGTCTGGGGCTTTTGGAGACTCTACTGCGCTGCTCCGAGGTGGGGGGAGGAGAGGAGAGGAGAGCGCTCAACAAGAGAACGGCCAGTTGAAATAATAACAATATTGTTCTGATGTGTCGGCCTGTAGAAGTTCTTGCTAAACTTTATTGTTTCATGAACCAGGATGACTTCAAATTATGTTAAATTCAACTTAAAGAAAACTGGGAGAAAGTTTACCTTTTGTTGTTTGTTTTATCTGCTCCTCAGAGACACCATGGACATGAGGAGATAATAAAAGTCAAAATGTCCCCAAAGAACAGGAGGTGGGAGGGTTTGTTAGCTGGTTAGTCAAGGAGATCCATCAGGTAGCTAGCTGTCATTAAATCCTGATTCAGCCCACAGCCTCCTGATGGTGTTATTATTATTATTATTATTATTATTATTATTATTATTATTATTATTATTATTATCATCAGCAAATACAAAACAAACATCCAACATTTTTATTAGAAGTTTAGTATTCTTTATGGTTTTAGTATCTTCAGCAGCAGCAGAGCTTGGTTCATTCTCCATCACATTTCTGAACGAGACCATTGGGTTCTAACAAAAAAAAACCAGGCCAAACCTGTCATTTCATGCTGATGTTGATCTGATTTCATTGATAACTGGTTTAGTTTTTAAAGCTTTACTTGTTTAAGTTGTTCATTTATAAACAATCATTTTAATCTAACAAAACAACCTGTTTAAAAGTACTAGAATGCAGGAAATGACATCTACTTCACTAAAATGTTTCTGTGGCCTCCAGACCAAACCCCCCCATCACCCTAGATCCTCTCTCTGTCTCCTTCCTCAGAGCTGAGGACAAAGCTGGGACATGTGGTTAAACACGTCTCAGTCTTGTCCTCTTCTCAGGAGGAGCAGCAACTTGTTAGCAGAAGGTAAACAAAGGCTCTGCTACTCTGTGTTAAAATAGAACCCCAACTTGATATAGAATCAGGTGTGTCTGAGCAGGGACACATAGAAAACATGCAGCCACTGTGGCCTTCAAGGACCAGGTCTGATCCCCCTGTTAAAGTATGGAGGTTGGTCTTATTTCTTATAATGCTTAATGTGTAGCATGTAACTCTGCATGATTATTTTATTCCATAAAGTTCACCAGGTTGATGCCTTCAAATCTGCAGAGGGCTTACTTGCTGGGGAGTGTGTGTGTGCGCGTTTGTTAGCGGATACTTTCCCCAATTTAGAGTCTCGCCGGGGGGGGGTTCCTCACCTTTTTCGCCTGGGGGGGGTGGGTGTCTCACCTTTTTCACCCTTGACCCGTTTTCATGTCTGATAATACTATAAATGACTGTGTGTGTGTGTGTGTGTGTGTGTGTGTGTGTGTGTGTGTGTGTGTGTGTGTGAGAGAGAGAGAGATAAATCCTGTGGAGGGTCACATATAAACGGGTTGATATAATTTGTTTGGTTTAGTACTCTAATGAGTACCTACAATAATTAACTAAAAGAAACCTACCGATGGCGAGGTGGAGCCTGTGACCAAAGCGCTGCAGTCCACTACTTTTACAACATTTGCCCCATTGTCGGTGGTTATGCAGACTTGGAACTCTTCTTTAAGGCCCCATGCTTCCAGCGCTTCCTTTAATCCTTGAGCTATCAGTTCCCCAGTGTGATCCTTGGGGAAATATGACGTTTGTAGGCATCTGCTGCACAACTTCCACTCTTCGTTGATAAAGTGGACCGTGAGGCTAATGTAAGGCTCCATTGTGCAACTAGACCACAAGTCAGTCGTAGTTGCATAGTGTTTTATTCCTTGGAGTTCTTCCTTTACTTGCTCGTGGACATTCTCGTACAGTTTTGGCATCTCTGTTTGGCTGAAGTGTTTGTGGCTCAGTACCGCGTAACGTGGGTCGAGCGTCTTAACCATGTCCCGAAAGCCGCTTTTCTCCACTGTAAGAAATGGGACCATGTCCTTACACAGGTACATGGTAATGGCATTTGTGCCTTTAGCAAATGCTTGTAAAATATCCGTCTGCTGATGTGTAGGGCCACCCTGTTTCTTACCGCTCAACTGACTGGGTGTTTGTTGAGGACGCAGTTTTAGGCTTTCTTCGTATTCCAAAACGTGCTTTGTTTTGAGGTGGTAAAACAAATGAGATGTATTCCCTCTCTTTGCTAATACTGTCTTCCGCCATACTTTGCAGGTTACATTTTGCTGCTCAACATCCGACTTCTTAAACCCAAACCAGGTCCATATGGCCGACATTGCACCGGTCTTCTTTACGAGAACCTCCTCCTCCCCAGGCTCCATGCTTTCAGCCACAACAGGCGCAGCTTAATGACATCATCAACATGCGCTATTGCGATAGGTCAATATAGTCCAAAATCTCTACCGTTGGCCAAATTAATATAATTTCTGCCGTATACCATTGATACCGCCCCCCCCCCTACTGTGTTCAGTAAAATGTTATAAAAACATTTAGTAAACCCTTACCTGTTAGAAAGTGATCACTGCAAACTCTAGCATTGTCCATTTCAGCTCCTCCTGATTTTAGCTGGAGATACTGCCATCTTCTTTCAGTATGTTTTTAAAAAAAAAAAATTGTAACAACCATAGACAGCACACAATTTGGGCATTTTAACACTAAATCAACAGAGTAAACAGGCTTCTGTGTAGCGGCAGCAACTGCATGACCCCCATCTGGTGCACTTGGTGACGTGGACGCTACGTCATGTGAAACTCAGGTTTGTTCTGACAGGTGTGCTGACCTGGAAAAGCACTCTACTGCAGCACAACCAACAGAGGTGTTACTAGCAGCTGTTGATGTGGAAAAGTCATTTCAGTTGCATTGATTATTTCTATATTTTAGCAATTCTTCAAATATAGAAAAACATCTCAGCCCATCACAAGTCTGGACTACCTTGTCATCAGGGTCAGTACCAGCAGCCACAAGTCATGATCCTCATTTTCCACTGTTGTTTTTTTATTGTCTCTCTCTTTTATGACTTTTTAAATTTAGAATGTTATGATGATTTTTATTGTAACACAAAAATTTTCCTTTGGGGTTTAATAAATTATTCAGTGGAATTTGAATGAAACGAGCTGAATAAATAAGTAGGAGCTCATCAGACCTGCGGCGATGCTAACATGTCCAACGTGGGGTGAGCCCTCTGGGATCAAACTGGCTCGTGTTGTTTTCTTTAGTCTGGATCAAAATGATTATTTTTCTCTGTCATTCGTGCTAAATATTCATAAGATAAAGAATGCTGTGGGTAGGACATGTGTGAGTAATATCAATGAAATTCTCCCTCTCCTGATATTACATCTTACAGGGTTCGTACGGGTGCTTGAAATCCTTGAAAATGCTTGAATTTCAATAACGTGTTTTCAAGTTATGGAAAATGCTTGATTTCTGTATTGAGTCCTGGAAAATGCTTGAAAAACAAACTGCACGGTTTTGTTTATAAGATCACCCAAGTTAGTTTGATGAAAAAACTCAATTTGTTATTTTTGTTAACGTTAAAAACTAGAGAGCGATTATTTCGCTTTTAGTAAACACGGCTGCGGCTTCTCTCAGAGGGTCCGCTCCTTTCTGTCACACCGGTCTGTTAGCAGCAGGCTCCTCCTACTATAGAGACCAGCCGCTGGACCGGCGGTGTACGCTGGCTTCGCTATGAAGCAGACCTACTTTACCGACGAGACTTTTATGCTAGTAGCCTCGTGTGAGAGCGCTGCTTTGGGTATGGGATCCAGCGGGTCCTTCTGTGATAATTAGTTATGAAACCAAGACTGGAGTAGAGCAGGGAACAAAAAAAAAAACGGTAAGAAATCTCTTTTTCGGTGCTAAAAAGTCTGTTATGAACCGCAAAGCCCCGTTCCTCCTGCTGCAGTTAGCCCACGTCAGACGTCGGCTGCATCATTCACAAACTTTGTTTACAAAACACCTCCGAGTTCACGAACTAATAAAATACCGAAAAAAATCAAAGTTTTGACTGCATCTGGGAAAGTAAACAGCAGCAGAGCTAACTGTTCAGGTTTGTCACTAAACATGTAAATACCAGTAATTTAACGAAGCACCTTGTCGTTCATGGCATCTATTTGTGAGCAGAAGCATGGACCGTGTTTGGCTGCGAAAGCAGACCCGAGTTCGCGTGGCAAGCCATTTAATCATTTAATCAAAAGCTAGTAATTCCTATTTTACATAGAAACAATATAATTAATCCTAGTCCAGGTCATATTCTTTCTAGTCACAATTCAAACTAAATATATCAACAGCTATTTTTACTAGCAGAAATACAATCCCTATTTGTTCATCGAGTATAATTATTTATTTTCATCAATTAATGGTTCTGCAGATGGAGGGAGGGTTGTGATCAGATATTTCAGTAATGGGTGGTAATAGTCAGAAATTTAGCAGGAGCAGGATTTTAAACACAGCTTCTATAAGAGCTGCAAAAGTAGGAGCAAACCTTGACCTTAGACACATTTCAAAATGTAAAATGTGATGTTTTTATTTACTTTGTCCCTGATTTGTGGAATATTACAAGATAATATTTATAATTATGTTCTGATCACATTTTTTTTTGCCCCCGATCCATGTCATAGGATTTTGATACCAAGTCCCAATCCAACACCTCAGCAATGCATTCAGTTAATAAGAAGAAAGTAGAAAACATCCAAGTTGTCCTTTCAGATTTATTTATTTGTAACTTGGAATATAATAGAATACTTTATTTGTCTGAAACCAAACAGTAACAGAAATTTGTCTTTTAACAGGCCTCAACTTCCTGTTTTGATGTAATTTCCTCAGATTAGCTGCTAAAAAACATCACTGTCAGGAAGAACATTGATAAGAAATGTGTTAATATTAGGAATATGTTTGATAATAGCCTCATTGCTCATAATTCAAATTGTTTAAATAGTATGTACTCCTGAGCCTCCCTGGTAAGGTCTATTCAGGGGTTCTGGAGAGGAGGGTCCGTCGGATAGTCGAACCTCGGATTCAGGAGGAGCAATGTGGTTTTCGTCCTGGCCGTGGAACACTGGACCAGCTCTATACCCTTGGGGGGGTCCTGGAGGGTGCGTGGGAGTTCGCCGAACCAATCTACATGTGTTTTGTGGATTTGGAGAAGGCGTTCGACCGCGCCCCTCGGGGGGCCCTGTGGGGGGTACTCTGGGAGTATGGGGTACCAGGTCCCTTGATACGGGCTGTTAGGTCCTTGTACGACCAGTGTCAGAGCTTGGTCCGCATTGCCGGCAGTAAGTCGGGCTCGTTTCCGGTGAGAGTTGGACTCCGCCAAGGCTGCCCTTTGTCACCGATTCTGTTCATAACTTTTATGGACAGAATTTCTAGGTGCAGCCAAGGTGGTGAGGGGATCCGTTTTGGTGGCCTAAGGATCAGGTCTCTGCTTTTTGCAGATGATGTGGTCCTGTTGGCTTCGTCAGAA